>JAHLJS010000005.1:65811010-66186105 GCA_038502445.1 Eremochloa ophiuroides | reverse complement strand
GGGCTGCACGGCGGCGGCGGCTGCAGCGGCAGGCCCTCAGCCCCGAGCTCGCTAGGCTGGCCCCTGGCGGCGTCAGTCTCTTGCACCTGTTCTTCCCCTTTCTTGCTTCTGCTCCCAGATCTCCCCTTTCTTTTTCATCGTCTTCTACTTTCCTTCCTTCCATCTTCTTTTCTTATCCTCTTCTTCTTCTCCTTCCCTCCTTTCCTTTTCTCTTTTTTCTTCTTCTTCTCTCTTTTCATCATCTTCTTCCCTCCTTTCATTTTCTCCTCTTTTTTCCTCCCCCCACCTTCTTCCATTATTTCCTCTTCAGTCTTCCTACCCGCCACGTTGCTCCGCCCAGGAGGAGTAGGGGAGGGGAGGGAAGGTGGAGAAGTAGGAGGAGGAAGGGGGAGGAGGAGGCCGGCCGCCGGCCATGGTGGCCGAAGAAGGGCGGCGACGGCGGCGGCTGGTGGACCTCATGAGCTTAGCCTTATGGGCCTAATACACACACTCTAACACATTTATCTACTCTGACAGATGCCGATATGAGACCATCGCCTAAACTACATCGACGAGCATGGTCAGTTAAATTCAGAAGTTAGGATTTGTCCACCAAAGTTCTATGTGGGCAGCATTTGCCCAGTATGTTCTGCGTCAATGCCTCCCAGTGAGGACATGCTCATACTATTTACATTCTTTTTCACTATGAAACTTTGGCGCTCTCTCTGGATGACCTTTCCTCTTCGGCATGTCTCAGGGTCTGCTCGAATGCTTGCAGCGAATTGGAGGTGAAGCTTTCTAGGGCTTGGGACAACACGCTGCAAGCAACTCTGCAAAACTGCTTGCGTCAAGGAGATGTTCCTGGAATGTTTGCGTGCTTGGAAGCCGGCTGTGCCTGCCTGGTACCAGGGCCAACTTCCTGTTCAGCACATCTGCCTCCTTGTTGATCTCCACGGTCTTCCTTTTCCCAGTATTTTGCTCCATCTTTTCTCTTTGCCGTGTAGCATCATCTGCTTCCATTTGCTCAACATTTTGTCTTCTCCAACAGCTTGCGCACACTGGACACAAGAGCTTGCATAGAGGTAACCACTTCCTTCTCCGAGAACCGATCCATGGCTTGAGACCAGCTGTTACAGATGACAAACACAATGGGAGCACCACCCTCCAGGTGAATAAGGAGGAACTCCATCGACTGTCTCTTCAGCCTTGTAGTCAAGACAAAGTGATAGCCATCCATTTAGTGCCTTGACGAAGCTCCTCTGTTCATTCACCCAGGAGGAAAAATTGACAATCCATTTCATCATCTCTAGTTCAAGCTCTAATGCCAACTCTCGATTGCTTCCGTCAGGGACAATGGAATCCAGGTTTTTTGCCTCTGAGATCACTTGACACTGTATCTGATAGCAGTCCACTTGTCTCGGCACATTCTCACAAACCTACAAAGAGGGACATCAGTCTTCTGATGCGTGCAAGATTCCATGGAAACATCAAATGCAAGAATTCATAGAAAAATTCAAACTGACTAAAGTACTACTCCGACAAAAGCACACATGGCTTCCGATTTCCCACCACCGCATGTGTTAATAAATGTATGTGTAGGTTGCTTAAAACAACCTCACAGAAATGCAGGACTTACTGGGGTTGTTTCTACATTTGGTTGCTTAAAAAAACAATTTAACATAGAGGCCAGAATAAAAATTCCTTTATCTAAAAAACTGGGGTTGCTTCTACACAATAGCTTATTTCCTGCAGATCATCATGACATTTGGTTTATAATGATGTATATTCCGATCCAATTGCCTACGAGACTAGGACTATTACTTCTGGTAGAGCATCCATATGATTACACATACTAGATAAGCATATAACCGGTGAGAACTAAAATGAAGCATCTGACAAAACACTCAGGCTTAAGGACAGGAACATACCCTTGGATTAAGGCATTAATTTGTGGCCACAGTTCCTCGTCCCTTACTCTGTTTATCCTTTTGGAAACCTTGGTAATTACTCTTACAGATATCTTAATTTTTGCTGACAGCTTCCTGACCATATTTCGGGTCGTGTCAATCTTCTGAGCTTCTGCGCCTTTCAGATCCAAGTACTTAAGCCGCTTTGCATTTTTTGCAAGCAGCAGGCGCATTTTCTCTTCAGGCCTAAAAGAGGAAAAGAGCAAGAAAATAATTAACATGACATAAAAATTACAAAGGGTCGCAGATTGCAAGTGACAATGTAATATGGTATAGGAAAGATGGCATCATGCATTACTTATAAAGTTAGAAACAAACATCCACCATCAGAAGAATAACTAAAAAAAATTATCTATAAAATACATCTTACATTAGCACTATTTTGGAACAAGTTCGACATTGAATGCATATAATTTAATTCTGTCCATTTTTCTTGATATATACTTCCAATGGTGGTTGGTCAGCCCAAAAGGCACTTTACACGGTGTAAAGTCTCTATTCATAAACAAGAAGTCTGATGGCACAAGAAGTCTGATGGCACAAGATAACGCAGAACAGTTCTAAAATTACAATGGTTGAGGATGTGTGTGTCTGTTTCATAGCGAGGAGGGCCCCCCTGCATGCTGGGAGCATGTGAATCAACCTTAAGGATTCAGTTGTTTACACAAGATAACTAGATAAGGCTATAAAATGATTCGCAGTGCTCTCTCCCAACTTGAGATAAGAAGCTCTCTGTTACTTGGCTCCGAGTGTGTATGGGACCACTATGGAGCAACAAATTTAGCTTTCTGGCACTGAATATCAATTTCATGCATCATTTATTTGAGTTGATTATTGACAACAACGCACACATACCTTAACCTCATCATACAATTTCTTCTCCCACATATAGAGCTTCTCCAGTGTCATAGACAGGCTTCTTCCATCCAACACCTTCTCACTTCCAACATCCAAAAGCTCGACGCCTCCAAGGTCCGAATGCGGCAAGGCAATCGCTGACACCATACTAGATGAAACTGTATCCAAATACCAACAAGTCAAATCAAAAGAGTCGTGCACTAAGCTACTCCAAAGACGTGCTGAGCACCGGAAGAAAAACGCTCACCATGGTACACTGAGCTTCGGTGGTGGTACCCCCGCCTCCCGACCTCAAGAAGTGGTGAAAGTGCCCTGACAGCGTCTGCAGCTCGAACAAACTGCGCCTTGATCTCCCCGGCGACGTCTGTAGCATCAATGGCCCTCCGGGGAGTCGGCGCAGACGCTGCAGTGTTACGTTGCGGCGGCGCCACGTTACCCACGCCAATGACTTCCTTATCGACGACAGAATTCTCCTCTTCATCGACTTCGGCAATGCTGCTGCTGACGCCGCCGATCGAGCTGCGCCGGCTGCGTGCGCCACTCCCGGGCGCCGAGAACTCACCGGCCACCTGCTTGACGACGGCGTCGTCGTCCTCGAGCTCCGGGATGCCCTCTTCCTCCCGCACCTCCCGCGAGCTCCTGCTCGGCGTGTACGCCGCCGACGCGGCCCCTCCGCCGCCGCCAGCGTCGTAGCAGTAGTTGTCGTACACGTCGTAGTCGCCGAACACATTGAAGAAGTCCCACGAGGAGGTCCTCGGCGGGGACGGCGGCGGCGGCGGCGGCACGGCGGCCCTGCCCGCGGGCTCGCCGCCGCCGTACGAGTAGTACTGCGGGTGCCCACCCCCCGCCGCCGCCGGCTCGACGGACCCGTAGTACACGCGCTCCGACGCCGCGGCACGCTGCTCGACGGCGACCGAGGCCGGGGGCGGGCGGCTCCGCGCGTAGTAGAGGCGCAGCGATCCGGGCGGGTACCCACCGCCGTAGGGGGAGGAGGGCTCATCGGGCGCGGCGTACCCGTAGCCGCCGCCGCCGTAGCCGTAGACGTAATGCGGGAACGGGAGCGGGTGGTGGTGGGGGTAGGGAAGCTGGTCGTGGCCGGCGAGGCGGCGGCGCGGCGGCGAGGAGGTCACGGAGCCGGAGTCGGAGTCGGAGGACGGCGCGAAGTTGATGTGCGACGAGGAGTGCGGCGGCGAGGACGATGCTGCGGCGGCGGCGTCCGCGTCCACGTCCTTGCGCGCGGCGGGCGGCGGCGGGCAGCGCGACGGGACGCGGCGGCTGGACCTGGGCGGGGCCGGCGGTCATGAGGAGGTGGAGCGTCGCGGCGACGGACGCGAGCGAGTCCGCCAGCGCGCCGTGCGCGGCGGCCAGCTCGTAGCGGTGGCGCACGGCCGCCGCGAGCAGGTCGGCGCGGCCCCGGCACAGCACCACCGCCTCCTGCTCATCCAGCTTGGACCCTTTGCAACCCCATCGCGTTCTCGCCTGTCGACTCCTCGCTCAGCCCAACCCAGCCCAGAAACGCTCACCTATCTAGGCCGAGAAAAACTTCACTCGAAACCCTCGTGGCGCGGCATGACGGCGCTCGGCCAGGGCTTTTTTTCGGCAGGCACGCTCTGCGGTGAAGTGGATGGGGGGAACGAACGACGAGACGCTGACGCGGCGAGCGAGCGAGCGAGAGCGAACCGTTGCCGGCGGGGGTGGATGATTATAAGGGCGAGGGCGGACGCGGCGGACCCTACTAGAGACTGACGATGATCGCGCGCGCCGCCGGGGCGGGGGGCGGTGGTGTTGATGGCAGAATCTTCTCTTGGGTTTTGTTTGCACTCGCGCAGTCGCGCGGCCCTCTTTTTTTTTTCCAGGCTTGATGTGGCAGGCGGCTGGCTCTTGTTGGCTTGCGGGGTGGTGATGGTGAGGGATGGAGTGAAACAGACGAAAATCACGAAACGAAACAGCGGGTGGAGACGATGGTCTCTCTCGTCTCCTCGGCGGCGACGCGAGTGCGGGGAACGTGAACCCGAACGGACAGGCGAGCGAGGCACGGCACACAGGGTCAGGGCAGGCGGCAGGGGAGGGAGCAACTCCAAGGCAGGCACGAGGACGAGGCCAAGGCCGCTTTCCTCTCTTTTGTCCGCTTGTCTTTGGAGGGACGTGGGCGAGCGAGAGAGCGACCCGGCGCTCCCCGGCTGGCCGACCCGAGCAAACGGAGAGAGAGGCCAGCACCAGCAGGCAGCAGAGGCTTGCGACTGCGGCGTCTGCATGCATATGCAGCCGCGGGCGGCTCAGATAGAGCATTGATGACGCCCGTGTTGATTGCGCCCGTTCTCACTCACGACGTACGGGCTTGACCGGTCTCCATCAGCGGATCCGCCAGGGTGCGACGCGCGGCTGCGGCCTCTGACAGACTGCCACCTCTCTCCCTCCCTGCTTCTGTGGCCTATTGGCACAATAAAACTGAAATCTCCAAATCTCCAAACAGTTTCCGAAAATCTCCAAATCTTCGAGATTTTTTCAAAGACGATTTCATTTAATATTGAGAATTGATAACCGGCGGGGAAAAGGGGCTGGAAACCAGAGAGAATCGGATAAAAAAGAAAGTTACCACCACAATGATGGCCCGTGAAATAATCATGCACCAATGACAGGCCCGCTTTCCCTTTTCTTTTTCCACCCCCCACCCCATCCTCCTATCGCCTCTTGGACGCACAAAACTTTTAAAATTTAAAAAAAAATCTTTTCTCATAAGTGTCTAATCATAACCTAAATAAACTTAAAAGATTAGTCTCGTGATTTACATCTAAACTGTGTAAACATATAAAAATTTCATTTATATTTAATGCTCTATGCATGTGCCGTAACAATCAATCTGATAGGAATTTTAGAATTTTGAAGTCCATCTAAACGGCACCTTTATCCCCCGCGTCGACCCATTTTTTTTTGTTTTTTTACACTGTTTCAGTAGTCCATTCCGGAGTGGAAGCCGAGGACCACTCAGTCCGTCCGATCCCGTCGGGTCGGGGACAACAAAAAACGCAGGAGATCGCAACACATCATGTAGGAGTACTACTCCTACACTGCACTCGTTGGCCCTGGCCAGTCCTATCCTCTCTTTTCTGGCATTTGCCCTTCCCATGCTTCGCGTTCCTTTTTCCACTGGACTCGCTGCAGCAAGCATCGTTCAATTTTCGCGGGGGCTGCCCCGGGCGAGACATCTGCACGGTCGTGACTCCATCAACCACTGTTTTCTTATCTTTGGTTCTGGTTTCTTGGGTCTTGGTGATCGAAACTTATCAGCAAACTGTCACTGCTAGAAAGTGTGGCACGCCAAGTGTTAAGAAAGTACTAACCTTCGACAGATAGCATAACTAACAGCCTATTGTTTTGGCTGAAAATAAGCGTTGATTTTAGCTCGTGCTGATTTGTTGTGAGAGAAAAATACTGTTTTGTGGCTAAAAATAAGCGCGGATTGGTCAAAACAACAAGTAAGGCTTAGCTAAGGGCTGAGCTTAGCTTGGCCCGTTTTCTTTGGCTGGCACTGTTGGAAATGGGACAGGCTCGCTCATTCGAACGTGCGTGCGTCACCGTCTGAGGTTCAGTCACGCATCACTGTTCACTGCACCTCTCCGTCTCTGTTACGACATGCTAGCTCATGAGCGTCTCGTTCACTGTAGCAAGCGTAGGAACGGGACCAGCTGCAAAATAATAATTCAGATGGCACTTCCTCTTCATGCTAATAAAGATGCTTGGCTATGCAGAAGAGGCCACACCAATGAATCAAACATGCACGGGCGAAGCTCGCCGGACGCCGGTCCCGGTCCTCCATGCACGGCTACATTCCATTCGTCTTGGCAGCTGCTATATCGTCCCCCGTCCTTTTCCCAATGTTGATCGTGTGGAAACCCAGCAGCGGACGGTGAGATGAACACGTCCTCCCACGGTCCACGAACAGTCGGACAACGGGTACAGAGCGCGACGACTATACTGGACACGGAAGAGATGAGCTAGCACCATTAACGTGCGTCGATCAGGGGAACGACAAGGAGCCATGTGCAAGTGACTATATACTCCCTCTGTATCAAAATTAGATGAAGTTTAGGACAATGACACGGTCTCCAAAGCATGACTTTAACTTCATATTTCTATAAAAGTACTTATTGAAAAGTGATATATGTATACTTTTATATAAATATATTTTTCATATTTCTAAACTCAATTATTTAAAAGTTATTCATGATTCATATTCCCAATGTTTGACTAAGACCTTCTCTAAAACATCGTATTTTTCCGATACGGAGAGAGTATATGATCCGTCCCAAGCTTTGTTACGTATTCTCTCCATCTTAAATTATAAGCAATTCCACAAAATTTTGGAGAGTCAAAGTATCTCAACTTTGACCAAATTTATATAACATAATAATAAAATTACGATATCAACTAAATATTATTAGATTCTTCATCAAATATATTTTCATAATACACTTATTTAGTACTACGTATCATAAATCTTTGTATTTCTCTCTATGATTTTAATAAACTTGAAATCCTTTGACTCTTCAAAATTGTTAGAATGACTTATAATTTGAGATAAAGGGAGTACTTTGCTTGGTTCATTTACGTGGAAAATGACATCTTAGGTCATATTTGATACAACTTAGCTTTAGCGGTAAAGTTGTTTTTTTTACAAGAGGTATATGAATACTTTTTAAGTTAAGCTATTTGGAAATGTTGTTTACCAAAATATCTTCACCAACAACTTCATACATAATTAAGAGAGGAAAATAAGGGAAGTGCTGAGATAACCTACTTTTTTCAGCTTCATGCATGCTAACTCGTTTGTCAAGAAAGAAACACCTTACAAGAGCTCCCAACACAGCTTTTACTACCGTCGACTTATGAAAATAACATCTTAGGGGTGTTTAGATTATTCATTGTGTAAATTTCTTTTACTGTAGTAACGTGCTAACTTTTACAATAAGAATTCAATCATGACATAATTAGACTCAAAAGATTTGTCTCGCAATTTTTTGTAAAACTGTCAAATTAGTTTCAGTTTTTATCAACACTTAATACTCCATACACGTATCTAAACATTGATTTGATGGAACTTTTGGTATTTGATAGTGAATCTAAACAAGGCCTTACTACTAGTTCAAGTTTTCTCCAGTGTGGTGATGGGCGCCGCAAGTACAAGTCACAATTGAAATCATTCTAAATGCACAGTTGCGGTAGTTTTTGGAAATGTCTATGGAACCACTTGTTTTAGCCTCTCTTAACGACCAGATTTTTGCTCCAAAATAACCGGCTGACCATTCGCGTTTCTGTAGTTTTTCAGCATTTTGGTCCGTCCGTTGAGACTTTGGCACGCGCATGATAGATACTATAGACCCAACGACGACGCAGGCAGACACATCCATAATTCTATACACTGTTGTTGCGCGTGCATGGACATAGTATTCCCAATGTTAGTACAGGCTGGCAGGCACAAGACAACTACTCCTACAATAGAAGCACGTACCGCTAGATCTCCTGCATTGTAGCTTTCCAAAAAGCCATCCAGATCAGCGCCGCCGCTTCCGTTGTCTCCTCATTCCTCAATAATCACAACCTTACTCTTGCCAGACGCCAGCTGCATGCCCAGCCATATCTAGATGAGGTTAAATGAGTCATGAGCGCGCAAGCGATCGAAGCACATCGTTAACCACTAGCTGTCTCACAAAAGTCCACTGTACTAGTAGTGTGTTCGTTGAAAGGAAAAGGAAGACAAAGTCGACTCGAGTGTGCCCACGCGCGCAGCAAGAATCCATGGCTTAGTCGGCAGTGGTTAGGAGGAGGAGGAGCAGCTCACAGCTCAGCACGGCGCCCACACCAGGGTGACAACATGACAAGAGGAAGCAGGCCACTCTCCAGAAAGATTTCACTGTGGATCCACGAAACAAAGCATGCACGTAGGTGGTTGCCCACGGCCTCACCCTCACTCGTATAGTGTTTCTTTCCCATCGGGACCATCGCTTTACACGTTTCTGGTACTCCAGTTTTTTTTCCCCCTTCTTCACAACACTTGCACGACGTACCTTTGGCACGCACTCCCAAGCCCCCCCAAAAAAAGAGAGGAAAGGAATGGAAACTATACTGTTGGAAAGGGACGCTTAATAGTAACTTGTACTCCGTACTACTTACTGTGTTGTGTCGTGACAATTGTGGTGAATGTACTGTACTGTATTGGGAAGAGATGGCTGGAGCACAATGGCCACATGCAGATGCAGGGCACGCGACAAACTACAAGATGGATGGATGGATCTTTATTTTGGGCCCAATGCACCACTAGACGCTGCCCTTCAGGCTTCAGCTGACACTAATAGGAATATTCTGATTTAAATCCCACGGGGACAGCGGACAGGTTGTGAACTGGTGATCAAAATGGGCAACCCACATGCTTAGATGAAGAAGGAAGGGCTCATAATTCTTGGATCCGTGTATGATTGCTGCTGCCTTTTCTAGGACAGGAGACCGTACTCTGCACGATTATTTCACTGTGATTGGATGAGCAAATCTCGTTTTCCTCACTTTAATTTTGTCCGCCAGCTGATAAGGATTTGTCACGGACCACGGTGGGGCCTACCCGAGAGGGAGTCACCGTACCCTCTTTGATTTTTTTTTTTTTTTGCCTAGAAATTTTCTTTGTGGAAATTAATAATGTCCCGGCACATACACCGTGGAATATCTCATCAAAACGCTGGTTCGCTCGGAGCGACATTGCTAACATCTCTATGTATAATGCTACAACAGCTGTACAAACATGGAAGAAAGACACACTGGTTAACTGCTACTGCTTTCGGCATGCGTTGGACAATTGTGCTCGGTAGGTTTCAAGACTGAAAGAATGTGTTTACGCTCTGTCAAAGAAGCTTGCAAACAAAATAACACTGCTCTCTCCGGTACAGCGGCACTGAACTGATGGTGTTCTTTCACTTTACCTTTACCTTTCTGTTGCAGAACAACCGAAAGATTTACCCTAGCAACCTACTAGTACCTACCTAGTTCCCGAATGAGTGCTGGTGGGGCGAAGCATTTCCATAGTCGGCACTCGGTATATCCAGCACTTGAAGTTCAACAGGATAGAGTTTGCTCGCGTGTATACTATCTTAGAGCATCTCCAAGAGACTCTGTATCATCTTCAGGAAGCCGGTTTACCAAGCATGAGCAAAAAAATCGCATCCAACAGATTGTCTATCACGTTTTTTTTTACTCCGTTGTCTATCCGGTCATCGTCGGAGGCTATATTCCCCTAGCCGCAGGCGCTCGCTATCCATGCCACATGCATGCATCTGATCGTCTGCTTGCTTGTGGTGGGCCTCCATCTCCCGTTGAGCGCAGCGGTCCTATGAACAGTTTCTTAAAATATACGGTGTGTATAGAAAATATGTTAGAGAAAGCTTAATTTTCACAGAGCCATTCTCTTTAGAGAACTTCTAAATTTAGGATTTTAAGTCTAAATTTTACGAAGGCCGTTGGAGATGCTCTTAGGCCCTCTTTGGAGGGGTTAGGCTTCTCAAAAAAAAACACACAGAGAAGCCAGAAAAATTAATGGCTTCGGATTTTAACCTCAAAAGGACTCTGGCTTTACTATTTTTGGCTGTAGAAGCCTATCTCTTATGTAAAATTATTTGGTAGAATTTTCAATTAAGATGATGAAAGAAGAACCTAACAAAGCCTTTCTAAAGAGGACGTACCTAAGACTATATGTCCCCTTCCATTAGTATGGCGATGAAGTAGTAGTTTGAGAAATCCAACTCTTACACGTTTTATTACAACAGTTAACATATGCCTTGTTTGAATCTATCCTGCTAATAATCAGTTGCTACAATACGCTAGAGTGAATCTAATTTGGTGCATCTAATAGGATAACTAATTATTAGCTAGATACCTAGATAATAACTATCTCACTAGCTACACAAACCCAGCTAAAATCAATCAACAGATCGAGAAACAATGTCCTTGTCACTCTCAACCATATCAGCTTTGCGCCTCGTTTCTCTGCACACGCACACCGCACATGTCCCAATTCAAGGGTTGAAAGGCCATGTTTGGTTTTGGGTAATTGATGAAACCTAATTTGCTAATAGTGTACTCTATGTGTTTCATGAGAACAATTAGCAAACAAAATGGAGCAAAGGGCCGGGTCGGTGGAGGCCACAAGTGAAGGGCAATGACGGCGTCCATAAAAATGGTGTAAGCCCATCAACAAAGGAGAAAGCCCTAAATGACGGCATCCATGCAAATGGTATAAGTCCATTATCAAAGGTGTCCACAAGGTCCATCAAGAGATGTAATACCTCTGGTATTACAATTTAATTAATCTACCATGTCATCATATTTAAATTTAAGCATCTGCATATGATTGTGCTTAGGGCCTAGAGTGATTTAATTTTAGCTAGTATTGATTGTGTAATTAAATCCTTAATCAAAATCAAAAATAAAAGTTTAAAAAGAAATCAAATTAAACCCTAAAGTTGACCAAAAACCCTAATTTAAAATCTATAAGGAATCTGGGAAAAATGTCTTAATGAAAGTTGTAAAGTTTTTAAAATGGAACAACTTTTATTTTTGGATATTTTGAAGTTATATTATAAAAATTCAAATTAAACCCAAATTACTATATTGAAATTACATTTGAAACTTCAATTTCAAAAATATTAAGAATATTCAAAAACTTCCTTAATAGAAGTTGTCAAGCTCTCTGAGTAGGACAACTTTCATATTGACCAATTTTCAAGTTGTTGAGAATAATCAAAAGTAATTTTAAAATTTCAGTTTGAAATTCAAACCTCACTTTTACCCCCTTTGCTGTAGTTTGAAAATTTGGCCGAATTTGAAATTGGTGTCAAAAGCAAAAATGATCTACACAAAATTCTCTACAACTTTTATATTCACCACTTCATCGGATTCTGGCTGGATCAGATCAAATTGAATCAAATAGCGTTTGACCTACACAGCCTACTACTGTAGCTAGGGGGGTCCCCCTGTTCACGTCGGCGGCCGTACGCCGCGCGTGCCGCGACCCGGCGCCGAGCGCCGTCCGGCCGGCGTGGGCACGCCGCGGCGTTGTCAAGCGGCCGAGTAGGGGGGGCCCCGGACGCCCCGACCTTATCTCCACCCTTTCCCTGCCCTTTTAAAGTCGACAAGCCCCAAATTCCCCATTTCTTCCCGAGCGGCCGCCGGCGACCTCCTCGTCGTTCGTGACCGAATTCACAGCCACCGAGCCATCTCCACCCTCTCCATCTCCCAGATAGGTAGCCAAGCTCGTGGCGCATCGATTGGTGCCCGTCGCGTGAGCCGTGGTACCCTGGGTAGCTCTCGGTGAGCATCTTCGTCTTCGGGTTGTCACCGGAGCTCCGCCGCGGCCATCCTCTCCTCGTCCGATTGGTTTGAGTAAGCACCTTTACTCTCGGGGAAGTGTTCTAAGTTCCCGTGGTGGTGTAGTTTCTGATGCGCGCGGTGGTTGGTAATGTGGTGCACCAGGTTCGTCGGAACGGATCTTCGTCGCCGACGGCCGAGTCGTGTCCGCCGCCGTCATCGTCAAGCCATCCTCACCGCACCGCCTCTTCGTCATCCAACTCGCCCGTTAGCTTCGTGGTGAGCCCCTCATTCTCCCTGGCGTTTTTCCTGTGACCTTACTATGCCACCACGGCCGGAACAGCCTCGCCGTGCCGCCGAGGTCCGCCATGGGCGAGCGCTCGCTCGTCGGAGGCGGTTAGAGCTAGGGATAGGTCCTTAGGGAGTCGCCTAGGGTCGTGGGGTAGGAGTTCGACCGAGGGCGCTCGCTGTTAGGGCCGCCGGCGGCGAAGTCCGCGCCGTGCCATGCGCACGCGCGCGCGCGGAAGCGACGGCTGGAGGTAGAAGAAGGTCCTGACAGGGGGTGGCCCGCCTGTCAGCGACCGTGTGAGGGAGAGCGCACGCGGGGGCTGACGGCTGGGGCCAGGCCTGTCAGCGACCCGGCTCAGAGGCGAGTGCGCGCGGGCGCGTGCGGGCCGTGCTGGGCCTGTGCGTGATTGTGGGGCCGACTCGGTGGCGCGCGCGCGCGGCCGTGGCCTGGGCCATGCTGGGCCTGTTCATTTGAATGGGCCGAATGGCCGTTTTCTTTTCCCAGCCGAATTATTAAAGTTTTTTACATTTTAAATAAATTGAATAGTATTAGTTTTTAATCTTTTTGTGTGGATTAATCTGCTGCACCATAAATTATGAAAATATTAGTGGGTACTCTATGTGATGAGTAGAATTTAATAAAAATATTAAATGCAGGAGTTGAGTGTTTTCTGTATTAATTAAAAATCAGCACATTAAATGATAAAAGAAACTTTGATGATTTTTAATAATTTCTGTGATGTTCCAAAAATCATGAAATTTATTGTGTCACTGTTTGGTACTAAAATCTATCTGTTGGTGGATTTTGGCATCAAATGGAAATAGTTAAATATTTATTAAATTATATGTTAGTTTAAATGATTAATAATAGGAATAGGAAATGGAATAATTATTTGAATGGTTTGATTTTTGAATTGATTGAGATTCTAGGTCAATCACCTTTATGACCTGGGGCACTATGAATTAGGGCAATCATGGCTAGTTTATGGTAGGGTCTTGATCATGTGTATACCTTATTTATTTTTAAATTTAGTTGTCATTTCATGTGCATCGCATTCATACATTTATTCATTGCAAACGTGTAGTGACCGAGAATTCGGAGGTAAAGTCTGAGGGTCCATCTGAGGAGACTGCTCAGGAAGTTGTGCAAGGATTTGATATTTGTGGTTCTGACCCGGACCCGACACTCTACACAATTCAAGGCAAGCCCCGATGCATTTGCCCTCTCCTTGTTATTTAAAAATATTTATTACCTGAGTTAATTAAGTGCATTAGGTCAATAGGAGTTGAGTGATAACCAATTGATGCATTTCCATCCTTGAATACCTGACAATACTTGAAAACCCAATTTTATTAAAAAGTATTGCAAAAATGCTTAGTCATGCTTAATGATTAGTTTTGCAAAAATGCTATTTTGAACTGTGATGAGATTAATCGAATGAATCACTTTATGCGAATGGTATGTCCTTGTTGGTTGGCAGTGTTCCTAACTAGTTCATTGTCAACCACAGGGATGGGTTGTTCCGTCTGGTCGACCATCTGTTGGGTTAGAGTCCCAACGATCCTCACCATCGGAAAGGGATGTGAAAACCGGGTAGTTGCCAGTGTACTTGGGTTAGAGTCCCAATGCATGGTTTCTAACGGAAAAATATTAGGGATCGTTCGTTGTCAGGCCAGCTGTGATCATGACTTTGCAACTAGCCACATACTACGGAAAGCCTCTGACTCCGGTGGCTCTACTGCTGGAACCGACAACCACGCATTGGGAGTGGAGAGATGGCGAGAGTAGCGTGTACCCTTGTGGCCGTCGTGCCTGGAGACGAGAGGAGTAATGTGCTCTCGGGTGGCGCAGGACCGGTTCCGGGGTATGAAAAGCCGTGGTAGGCGGGGTTGGCGCATGCAAGCTTAAACGCTACATACGCAGTGTGGATAGCGATCTCCAGCTGGGAATTAATCGATTCGAATCGTCGTTGCTCCTCGGTTCTGGAGACTTGATCCTCACCCCTACATCGGATAGTGGTTCGGAACTAGGATTGTTTTAGAATGGATAAAGCAAATGAAAGAAGGATGAAATATGAGAAAGAACTTGGAGGCATGGTTAATAATGAATAGTATTATTGAAATAAAATCTTGAGATAGGATTAGTAATGCTTTTCCGAAAAACTCTTGAACTCTTGTTAAAGCCTTACCTTGACTCCCCTCAGCCTGCATTCCTGAGTCTAATTTTACACTTTTAGTCGGGTAAGTTTTGCGAAGTACCCCATGTACTCAGGGTTTGTTAACCCCGTTGCAGGAGGACAGCAGGAGACCGAAGTTTGTCTCGCTCCGTGCTGCGTCACCATCATCCAGGAGAGTGAAGAAGAATAAGGTTGAACCCTTGGGCAGGGTTCGTGTTATATTTATCTATCTGTCATACTGTTGTTCCTACCGCTACTACTAATTTATGGTCTGTAATAACTGTACCTAATTCTATTCGAACACTGGTCTGTACTATTAAGTACTATTTACTCTTCCGCAAAATTTTACTCTGATGTATTTTGTTATGAAATGTTGTAACTCTGTAATGGCTTCGCAATGGGATCCTGTCGGAGATAACGGGTGCTTATGTAGCCCGGCAGAGCCCGCTTAGGTCATCTGGAACACGGGACCGGCTGTCAGATGTCATTAATGACGATGACAGGTGCCTGTGGGCCATGTGATTTAGGTGGTTCTGTTACAAGAGATGAGAAGGAAGTTGATAAGAAGCCGGGAGCTCAAGGCAAAGGTATAACTAATAGGAGCTCTTTTAGTTTTGGTGATCAAGACTCCATAGATGGAGTGATCACATTTAGGATAGATAGCCGTACTATCAAGAGGGAAAATCGTTGATGAAATACGGTTATCAAGTGCCACTAGGTGTTCATGATCATTGCATTGCATATAGATGCTAGTGACACTAACAAACCCTTGGAAAACTCTTTTGAAAAGCTAACACATGTGCACAAAGTGTAGAACACTTGGTGTTAGCACTTGGGAACAAAGGGTGAAAAGTTTGAGTGAAAATTCTGAGAAAACAGGACGTCGGACCCTAACTTCGCCCGAGCGTCGGACCATTGCCTTCGGTCCGACAGCTAACTCTTCAGCAGGTGTCGGACGCTCAGTTTCTGAGCGTCGGACTATTGTCCGAGCGTCCGACGGTGTGGAACGAGCGAGAGCTGACACGTGGAGAACTCAGAGGGCGTCGGACCGTTCTGTTTAGTCCGACGGTGTGCGTCGGACTATCGTCCGACTGTTTTCAGCGCTCGAGGAGCTCTCTGGAAATGTCGGACCGTGGCTTCGTTTAGTCCGACACGCAGTGAAACTTCAGTCCGACGGTGGTCTGCTGAGGACGTCGGACCGAGGGTTTTCGTCCGACGGTGAGTTTTGGCGTGAGAAAATAGCCGTTGTGTTTCAACGGTCGACTTCAAACGGCAGAGGACACGTGGCATCCATCCGAGGCGTCGGACCGATGTTGTTAGTCCAACGGTTTGGCCGTCGGACAGTCCGACGGTACGCAGTTTTGTCCAAACGGCTAGTTCTTTATGTGTGGCTTATAAATAATCACTTGCTGGTTTGGGGAGCATCTCTTGGCACACCTGAACATCATAACATACTTGTGAGCCTTCCCACTCCATTCTCACTCATCCTACTTGATTGTGATCATCATTTGGTGAGATTAGAGAGCATCAAGATTGCATTGCTTGAGATTATCTAGAGGCACTTGGCAGTTGTTTTTCGCAGCGGTTTCTCTTGTTACTCTTGGAGTTTGCTGACTCCTAGACGGCTTGGAGCTGCGAAGATCGTTGAGGGGAGTTGGTGATTGTCTCCGCCTCCGATCGGTGAAGTTGTGAGGGGTTCTTGAGCCTATCCCCGCAGGAGATCGCGAAAGGCTACTCTAGTGGACTGCTCGTAGCTTGTGGATCCCCATCTTGTGTTGGTTGTGCGGCACCCTTGAGAAGGGTTTGGCGTGTGATGCCGATTAGCGCGTGAACCTCCAAGTGGGTGTATCGCTACAACGAGGACGTAGCTTGCCGGCAAGCAAGTGAACCTCGGTAAAAATCATTGTGTCAACTCTCTTACCGAGGATTTCTTGATTATTGTGATTGTTCATATTGGTACTCATCTCATCACTACACCGGCGGTATAAGATTCACTCTCTCTACTCTTTACATTCTCGCACTTACTCTTGTGTAGCCTGTTAGCTTAGTGGATCACTTAGGAGTAGAGTAGAAGTAGCAACTTAGCCTATTGTGTGTGAAATAGAGACTATAGTTTAGCACAGTTAAGTGGCTTGCATCTTTTAGTAGGGTAGTGCAAGAATTCGCTTCGCCGCTTATTTGTCTAACCACTTTGTTTTAAGTGTAGTTTGTAGAATTTTTATAGGATATTCACCCTCCTCTAGCCATTTAGGACCTTTCAAGGGTGTCGCCTGACTTGCCGCCACCCACCTCTCTCGTCGCGTAACTTCCTCTGCTGCCCTATCCTCGCTAACTTCTATCGCTACCCTTTTCCTTGCCAACCTCCTCTCCACAACTCATCTCCATGCTAACGTCTACCTTGAGAAGACATCAAAGGTGATGAGCACTAGAAGGAAAACAGAGACAAGCAAAGTGGTGAAATCTATGATGATGCACAATAGCCACGATAGGAGAAATATGTTCGGTGGGTGCATCGTGTGTCAATGAGTGTTGACAAATTTGTTGCTCGCTACTTTGTGCAGGTGGAGGAGGAGCTGTATCAATGGGTGGATCTTCATTAGGCTCGCGCCGAGCTTGAGGTCAATGGCCTATGCGTATGGAGAAGGATAGTGGTGTTGGATTTGAGTGGACGAGAAAAAAGAAGAGAGGTAAGGGCGCCTAAGAGAGGAAGGAAGAATAGAGAGGGTAGGAACATTATAGGTAGCCAATTATTATAGTGATCTGGTATTAGCTAATGAATCCAAACAAACATCAGCTAATAGCTACACTTCAATATTAACTATGAGGTATTGGCTAATTTTAGTTGCTTGCGTATCCAAATAGGTCCATACCTGTAAGATTTAAGCCCTGTGTGATCAAGTCGCTCTTTTTTTATGAGCAAGTCCACACACTATCTAATTTATGATGGAGATAGGAGTTTAGATTCTTTCTTTCATCTTTTCTCTCTTTTATATAAGAAAAATATTGATATAAATTCCCTTCGAATTCTTGATGTAGGACTATTGATGTCCAGTCTAGTTATATACTCACTCCGTCTCAAAATAGATGTCATTCTCGCTTCCCGAAAAGTCAGGTTTTTGCAACTTTGACTAATTTTATATTAAAAAGTATTCATATCGAACCTACACAACTAGAATCATTGAAAAGATCTTTAAATCTAGTTTTTTAACAAATATATTTAGAAATAAAAATTGTCAGTGCTAGTTTTAGCGGGGCTAACACCGGCTAGTAAATATGTGTTTTGCGGTTGATGCTACGGATGGTGTGCAAAGGGGAACACATGGATTATACTGGTTCAGGCCAAGCAAGCCTTACGTCCAGTGAAGAGGAGAGACGTGTTGCCTTGCACCGGGGTGCTTGTAGTAGGGGGTTACAAGTTAGGCGAGAGAGGGAAGTGCTCACAGGTCTCTTGTGAGCGTCTGAGTGTATGCAAGTCGTTTGCTAGTGGTGTGTATGTGTGAGTGAGAGCTTAGGACTTCTTCCGGGTCGTGCTAAAGCTGGCCTTTGCTCTCTCTTTTATAGTCGCAAGGGAGAGGCAAGGGCAGTGCTTACAATACTACGTATGTTACAGTGAGGAGTTATTGTTCCTTATTTGACTGTCGTCAGCTACAGTCTTTTCTCCACGTCTCCGGGTATGGCCGTAGTGGTTCGTACGATCTTGATGAGTTCCGAGGCAGCAACAGCCGTAGGGTCACACCTGATGGCTGTCCTTCCGCACGATGTGACAAGAGGGCGAGTCGTCTCGGGGCGTTGTCTTCCGAGGCTCGGGACTCCTGGAGGCGTGATGGAATGGAGCAGGGTGATATCTCCCTTCGGGCGTATTTCCGGCCTTTGGACAGTACTTCCCGAGGGTTAGGTGGGCTCGGATGGAAGGCGTGCTCGTCCTTTCGAGTGGACAGTGCAGTAGGCGCTTTTCCCGTTCTTGCGTAGCCCGTCGTCAGGTGCTCGGACTGTCGCAGTTGTAGTTGGTAGATCCCGGCGAAAAACGGGGCGGCGCACCATAGACCATACCGTGGAGAGGACGGCCGTAGTGGGCCTATCAAATCCGCTGCCAGGGAAATCCTGACAGGTGATATGGCCGTCAGGGGCGTGCGAAGCACAGTCGCGTCGAGAGTCTCGCCTGACGGGACAGTGCTTGTAAAGTGGTGAGAGAGATCTCTTGTGCTCTAAGATTGCTCCGCTGACATCACCTGTGCCTTGGATGCCTTTGTGAGATTACGCTCGAGGGGGATGGGGAAGCTCGGGCGAATCAGAGAATGGGCACCGAGGGTGCCGCTCTCCCGAACTCTTTCGGGGAGGCTCGGGCGAATCGGAGAATTGGCGCCGAGGGTGCCGCTCTCCCGAGGGTTGGCTGTCATTGGTGCAATGACGTCGTGGGTCTCCGTAGACGCGGCCTTCGTGGGCTTCGGGTGCGGCATTCGTAGGCTTCCACTGGTCTTATTTGGATCAGGCTGTGTTGGGAATGAGTGTTTTTTAATTGAAGTTGGGTACCCTAAACTTTAGTACCCGATAAAAATATTACACATATTTTTTATAAATCTAGTTAAAGTCGAGAAAGTTTGATCCGTATGTTTTCGTAACGTCATCTGGGACGGAGGGAGGAAGCCTCATCATTGAGATTGCTGCGGCTACAGCTGCACGTGTGTCAGCAACCACCACCACACACTCAGTATTCTCATGCTACTAGTAATAGCCTTGTAATCCTACTGCAAAGTCTCCACGTAGTGTACCGGGTATGGCACTTTGTGCGGTTGTGCTAGTATGCGCATAGGGAATGCAATAGTTTTCAGCACCGGTCAGCTCAGTGTCCGAAGCTTCTAATTATACTCAGCTCCCAGTACGCTACAAGATCATTAAATATTCCTAGCCGCTAAAAGGCAGGTATATTATACATATCGGTTTTGTCAGAGAGGAGTACGCAGCTCTTCCCAAATCGGCCATCCTTACCGGGTTTTGTCAGTGAGAAGGAGTACGCAGCTCTTCCCAAATTCGTGACAAAGACCACCGTAGTTTATTTTGCTGCTACGTTGCATCTCCATCTATCAGGCATGGAGTACTCCGTATATTCTTTCACCTAGCAACTCCACTGACAGAGTTAGCACTGTGCCACTGTCCATGCTCAGGTGCATGTGAGATCACTGGTCATCACTTGCTGCACTTCTAATCCAGCTCCAGCTTAAGCATGTGTCATCTCTGGAAAAAAAAAAACTATCGCTCAGCTCTGCTATCAGTGTAGGAGGCACAAATTATTGTACGCATGGAGCATGGAGTATTATACTCTATGAATCGTCCAGCACACGTACACTTGGAACTCGTCAGTTAATTGAGGCGCGAGACTCTAAGCAAGGACAGCCAATTTTTTAACACTGCCTTCCTTAGCCCAATGCTTAACATGGCTAATGTATTGGTCTAATAAATTAAGGGGATGTTTAGTTGGTGAAAAAGGAGTGAAAAGTGCATTGTAGCACTTTCGTTTGTATTTGACAACTTTTGTCCAATCATGCTTCAAGTAGACTCAAAAGATTCATCTCGAGATAGCCAGACAAAAAATACAAACATGCAACAGCTGCTACTTCATTTAGTGCTCTATGCAGACAGAAAGTATAATTGATGTGATGGAGAATAGTGCCAAATTTTGATAACCACATCATAGGACATTTCTAGACCGAACTTATCTATCTGCTCAGGAATACTGTACTTACTCGCGCAAGGGTAAAATCTTTTGCATTGGAGGGTTGGAGGGCCATCCTGATGAGTAGTCAGTCACCACCCGGATATGAAAGAGCCCATGCGGCCATGCCGATGCCATCTCCATTTCTTTACTGCATTTCACACACCAGTAAAGAATAAAGATGCAGGTAGCACATCTTTTTCACGTACCCCAACCTCAACCTCGCAGTGAATGAATGAGTGAAGTGCAGTTCCGGTTGGTCAAATCTTGCCTCGAGTTAAAGCCAGCCAGCCACAATCGGCCATGGGCAGCAGCCGGCTCTCCACGCCTCGTGCAGGCCATGAACTGATTCGCATATCCCTTTCGCTCGCTATCTTGCCTCGAGTTAAAGCCAGCCAGCCACAATCGGCCATGGGCAGCAGCCGGCTCTCCACGCCTCGTGCAGGCCATGAACTGATTCGCATATCCCTTTCGCTCGCTTTGCCCCTGCGCTTTGCATGCATTCCCCCCCCCCCCCCCCCCCCCCCCCCCCCCCGCGTGAATCTTTGCAGCCCAGCTTTCGCCATGGATTTCTTTCTTTCTTTCACTCCGCTTTACCGCTTTTCGTTTTGCCACTCTAGCTGCTGTCGTCGTCGCTCTTGCTTCTTCTCCCCTCCTCGTTTTCTTTCCTTGGCGTTTTTATCTTTTCAGACCGCAAAGTTCTGACAAAGCTCGCTCTGGTTGCTCTGTAGTGGATACGGCCATACCCATCCGGTCCCTGGCAGCTAGCTCCGCTCTGTACCGTCGATTTCAATTCAAAGCGTGTTTGATTCAGCTAGGATATAAGGAAAAGCAAGCTCACTGCCCATGCCTATGCGGTGTAACGATGACCACACGAAACAAGCACGCACGCCCGCACTCGCACGGTTATTTTTGCAGCACTGAACTGAACAACAGCTCGGAAAAAAAGGAGTGCGGGGTAGGAATGCTTGAAACCGTTAAAAACTACTAGCGCAAGGGTTAGTGGTTGGATCACGCACCTTTTTTCGGTCAAGATTTGCACGGCAGCCAATGCACAAGGACACAGGCAAAATCACCCACTCCACCACTAACAGTAGTGTGTGCGCCTGAAACAAACATGCGTGGAGCGGTGCATGGTGTCCCTGTCCTGGTATTTTTTTTTAAAAAAAAAAGAGGAAGGGAGAAATAAAGCATTCATCAGAGTGGTGAACAATGTTCAGTCACTGAACATCCAGTCCAGGTAAGTACTACTAATAGCTTTCTTTCGTGGCTCTTTGCTCAGTCATGTGTGACCAACTCCCGGACCATTCGTTAGACGCGGAACTGCGCCATGTCCAGAAGCCAGGATAAGCACATGAATGAAAGAGTACTCCACATGAAGCTCCAAAGAAACATTGGCTGCTTCGCTTCTTCATCTCGCCTGATAGATCTGCGTACCATGATGGTAGTAGAGCGGTTGGCGGCTGACCATTCCGCAGATTGTTTGGTTCTTTCATCAGTTCAAGCCAATACTACAAAGCAGCATGTATAGCTGCCAGCCAGGAGAACACCTGGGCCAGCTGAAATGATGTACTACTATGCTGCTCTAGTGCCATTTTCCTGACATCAATTGGTGGGTAGAACTGTAGCAGCCATGATCGGACCGACGCAACGCAACCATGCACGCCGCAGCACAGGCCCACGAGGCCGGAGGCCGTAGGCCTCAGCCTCAGCGCTCTCAGGCCTCGTGCGGCAACAGTGCGACCGTGGTAAAAGGAGTGGCACGGGTTCGTCATTCGTGCAGCAACAACTACTCTCTAGTCTCTACGAGTAGCAAGTACAGTAGTACCTTGCTAGGCCTAGGCTGCGAATGATAAAAGGCAGAGATGTCGAGGCGTGGACCTAGTATGTGCTGCAGGTGATCCAAATTCGTAGCGGATCCTTGTGCAGGCGCAAATAATTGCCATGGCAGAATTCAGCCCGAATGCCGGCCGAATCCCTGCGTTTTTAGGCCAAGATTAGCGTTTTTTTTTCGTTTTTAGTTATAGAACAATAATTTTCTCTCGTGCAAACAATTCTGTATGAGACAAAATCAGCGCTTAGCCAAACAGTGATTTTGGCAACCTTCACCGTTACTTCTACCCGATGGGCCTGTCTAAAGCATATGCACGAATAGAATAGCCTAGCTAGTGGCCCAGAAACAGTTGGGCCATCAAACATGTCACTGGCAGCCCACATGCGAACTGGGTAAGGCCTGTATCGCAGTGCGGATGAGACAACATTGTTTAGCTTTTTCCTTTTTCTTTTCTTTGGGGTCCCGGTTTTGTATCAATAATAATCTATTGTTATATAGTGTTACAAAATTTTCATGATTTTTTTGCATGCACTAGAAATTTTCATACTCTTGACCTGAACATTTTTTGAAAATTAATTCAACAATTTGCTATTGCATGGTCAAAGTTTCTAGATGCAATTTGTGAAAACGGAATTCATATGGTTTTTTGAAAAATTGAGTACACATGATTCAATAAATAATACTCCCTTCATCTCAAATTATAAGTCATTCCAAAAATTTTGGAGAGTCAAACTTTCTCAACTTTGACCAAGTTTATATAATAAGGTAACAATATTTATAATATCAACTAAGTATTATTAGATTTTTCATCAAATATATTTTCATGGTATATTTATTTGGTGTCATAATTCTTCATATTTTTCTCTACAATTTTGGTCAAAGTAGAGATAGTTTGTCTCTCTAAAATTCTTGGAACGACTTACAATTTGGAATGGAGGGAGTACTGTGCAATGTTGGACAGTATTTTTCGATCATTAGACATGTACCCTTATAAAACTTAAATGGTCAATTGTTTTATATGAACAAACTGTGTAGTACAAAAACTAGAATTGTTCCTCTAGCTATCTAGGTTTCTCCCACAGAAACACTATTAAGGTAGCGTTTGGTTGAGAGACAAGGTGGGATGGGATGGACCCGTCTTAGTTTTCAGGGGCGAGATGATCCCATCTCCTGTTTGGTTGAGAAGGGACGGGTTGACTCTGTTTTCTGTTTGGTTCTGAGACATAAAAAGTGGGATGAGTAGCCTGACACGTGGGACCCACACGTCAGCCTCTTAACTTATCTCCTTATCTCTTCCCCCTCTCTATCCTTATCTTCTTCGTGCCCAGGCAGAGGGGCAGCGCTTGCCCACGTGCCTGCGCTCGACAGCGGCGGGGCGGCGCATGCCCGCGCAAAGCGGCTCGATGGCGCCGGAGCGACGCTCGCCCGCGCTCGATGGCAGCAGGGCGGTGCTGGGCCGCGGGGCGGCGCTCGGTCGCGCGGAGCGCCTCGACGGTGGCGGGGCGGCGCTCGGTCGCGCGGGACGGCGGCCCGCGCCCGACGGTGGCGGCGGAGCGGCGCTCGGCCACGCGGAGCGCCTCGACGGCGGCGAGGCGGTGCTCGCCCGCGCTCGACGGCTGCGCGGCAGGGCGGCCTGCCCGCGACGAACCTCGACGCGGGGGAGTGGCGGTGGCGGGCCGGAGCTCGGCGGAGCGCTCACCGGCCAGAGCTTCAACGCGTGTTCGTCACCTCCACGAGTGGCTTGTCCCAAGTGGGACGGACCCCATCCGTGAAATTTTTGGGGATGGGGTCGCCCGCATTTGACGTGAATATTCGTGTGGGGGACGTGCTCGTCCCACTCCGCCTCCCAACCAAACAGCGCTCGTCCTACTTCGTCCCCCAAACCAAATACTACTTTATAGTATCCGTTTGGTTGTGATTCTTTCGTTCCGAGGTGAAACGGTTCCATGGCGGCAAACACACCCTTAGGCGCGGGGTAGAAGAATAGGGGAATAGACCAGCATATCAAATGGAGTATCAAAGAAAATGTGAGGCATGTTGGTTCTAATAATTCGTTGGCTACAGCTCCGGTTGACATGGTGGCACAGAATACCTGTTTATGGGCTGGACAGACGTATTTTAAAGTAGGGAATACACATGTTTCAATCATCATCAGTAAATAAAGACTACAAAGTACATAACTGGGATGTGAGTTCGTGTGATAGGAACGCCCATGCTTCCCATTGATCTTAGCATTGATGTTAGCGGAGAAGCAACTTCAATTAAGTGGGCGCCCGTGCTGATGACAGCCTGTCAAAAAAGCTAACTATGTGTTGGAACCAAATTTGAAATTAATTTCAAAAAATTTCTAATAATAATCCAGTAGCACGACGACAGCGCGAGTTAATACTGCATTGTCCTAGCAAGATGTGCTGTGCTTTAACAATGTCTTGGTCCTTGAGAAGAATGAGAACCACCAACATCACAGTTTTAATTTTTATTAAAAGTCAAAATTCGAGAAAAAAATCAAACAACTTAAAGCCTTGTTAACGCCTGCACGCGCACACGGAGGCTAAGCCTGCACGCGCTCCGCACACATGCTCGCGCACACGTCGCTTCTTCCCCATCTCCGGCACATCCCCACCACCTCGTCGAGTGCTTCTTCCCCGTCTCCGGTGCCTCCTCCACCGTCCCACGGCTCCGGGTGAGTGCCCCCGCCTCGAGCACTTCCACCGCTGCGCCGCCGCGGTAGGGTCTTATCAGAGTTCCGGCGATCTAGGGCCACGAGACCCTACCGCCGCCGGCGACCTTCTTCTTACCTTCCCCCTTCCCATCCACCTGCCCCCTCCTGTCGGCGGCCATGATGATCTCTAAGACCCTAAGCCGTCCTCCGGCCATCCCCACCACCCGTATTTCTTTTGTTCCCCCCGGCCGGCCTCTTCTAAGGCCGTCGAATTTGAAAAAGAAGGGTGGGGTGGCTGCCAGAACCCTAGGCGCCGCTGTCTTCTTCTCCGACGCTGGCGTGGGCGTGGTCGCGCATGGGTGAGTAGGGTCGCAGGTGCTAGCGCGTGGTGAGGTGTCGGCGGTGGTCTTCTCCGGCGGCGTCGGCGAGCACGGACCCGCTGGCGGCGAACACATCGAGCACTTGAAGGCGCGTATAGAAAGAAGCGTTTAGAAATAACTTATCATTTATAATTTAGGACGGAGGAAGTGGTAGGGAGCGAAGGGGCTCACCGGGGAGCCGCGACACTCGCGTAGTCGCGTCTGTGTCACCGTTCCATGCTGCTCCACGGTCCACGGTCCGGCGATCCCCAGCAAGTCCAGCTGCAACCAGGGGTTCTCGGGGTCAACCTGTCGGGCACCCACCGAACAACGCTCCCATTTCATAATCCCGACGCTGCCCGTGCCCTGCCTGGCAGCTTCCTTTGTGTGCAAAAATTAAAAGACGCGTGCCTTGACCTGGGCGGCCTCGGGCTCAGCAAGATCTCGCGTCCATCCGCGCCGCACGGGGAAAGAAAGAGCACAGGAGGTCGCGTCGCGCGGGCGAGGAAATTCAGCGAAGAAGTCGCGCGGTCGTGTGCCACCGATAAGAATACGATGCTTCCTTCCTGCGTCCGTCTGGGTGGGCGTCCGCCGAAACCGAGATGGCTTGCTTCTTCATGTGCCCGCGCATCGGCAGGCGGATACGGAATCTGTCACAGCTCGGCGGCGACCCAAGCAGCCGGTCGGCGCGCGCGTGCTTGGCAGGTGGCAGCGCCGGCGTAGCAGAAGTGCAGAACACTGGCCTGGGTGAGGAAATTCTCAAGTGCAGTCAGGAAGGGAGCTTGCAGCAGCAGCTGAGGAACCGTACGTGTGTAAATGCGTGGATCCTGGCTTGCCAGGTAAAACACGCGTCGCCACCAGTTAGTATGCACGTCCCAGGTGTTGAATGGCCGAAAGAGTACAAGTTGCTGGAGCCGGCCGCCGTATTTACTGAACTCAAATTGGCGAAATCTTTTCTTAACCCGGTCATTGAGCCGTCTCCAACAGGTAATAATAAACAAAAGAAAAAGTCTACATAACCCCCTCAACTATTAAGAGTGGACTACTTTAACCCTTAAACTATAAAACTGGATTTTCTACCTCGAAACTTTCCAAAACCGGTCAAATAACCCCCTAGACAGTTTTAGATAGTGGTTTTGCTACGATCATAGTGGTTGTGTCTTATTTATTTATTTTTTTGAATATTTGAAAAATCATATTAAATCATTAAAAAAATCATAAAATATAAAATTCAATTTTGTTGGACTCGACATGAGTAGATCTACACAATGGACATATAATATGGTATGGCGCAGTTATGAAATTATTCCAATTAATTACAGAAAAGCATAAATCTAAAGCTACAGAAAAAACTTTGTTCTAAATCCTACCATATTACATGTTTACTGTGTAGATCTACTCATGTGGAATCCAACAAAATTAGATTTTCTATTTTATGATTTTTTTTAATTTACTATGATTTTTCAAAGATTTAGCGAAAAAAATAAAAATTAGAAAAATACAAAACCATCGTTCAAAACCGTTTAGCAAGTTATTTGGCTGGTTTTTGTCGACGAGATATCGTCGGCGATTTAGACAGGTTTAGGCCGTCGCCAGGCGTAATACCCTACGTTCTGTGTGTTGCTGTATTGTATTGCTAGTAGATGAGATGTGGATTGAGTTGTGTGATCTATCCCTGCCCCTCCTTATATAGTCTGAAGGGACAAGATTACAAGTAAACTATCCAAATTAGTACAATAACCATGTGGTGCAGTGCCTTACGCCGCACGTCTTTGTCTTTTGGGCCGGGCTAACTTTGATGGTGTGGCCCATGTCTTGTCTTATGGTACAGGGGGTTTATATCCCCACAGCTAGTCTCCGAGCGCCTTACATTCGTTGGGAGGTGCAAATCTTCAGAATTGCTTGACCAGACGGATGCAAAGAGCTTAGAAAAAATTTGAAAAGAGCCTTCTCTTTGGTGAAATGTATCCACTTTTGGTTCTTCGGAAACAATACCTTCACCGTCAGGTGAAGTGTATCCACTTAGTCCCCGAGTCTGATAGTAGGTGACGCAGGCACTTGGTGTCAGGGTCAAAGTCTTTATATGTGAAGTGTTGACGCAGTCCCCGAGCACAGCAAGTGATCGGGAAAGTCATCCGAGCAGGCGAGATGATGACGCAGTCCCCGAACACAGCAAGTGATCGGGAAAAATCTTCCGAGCAAGCGATGACGAAATCCCAGAGCATAGCAAGTGATCGGGAAAATCTTCCGAGCAGGCGAGGCGATGACGAAATCCCCGAGCACAGCAAGTGATCGGGAAAATCTTTCGAACAGCCGAGGCGATGACGAAGTCCCCGCGCACAGTAAGTGATCGGAAAAAAAATCTTCCAAGCAGGCGAGGCGATGACGAAGTCCCCGAGCACAGCGTGTGATCGAAAAAAATCTTCCGAGCAAGTGAGGCGCATATCAAGACCCCCGATGTGCTGCCCAAGATCAGCACCCTGATTCGAACAGCATGGAGTGTCTTGATAGCTCGGCGACGAGTCCCCAGCGTAATCGGAAACGGTGTCCGAGCAGCACGAGGACGACGAGGAGCGGCGACGAGTCCCCAGCGTGGTCGGAGGCGTAGTTCGAGCAGCGCGAGGACGGCGAGGAGCGGCGACAAATCCCCAACATGGTCAGAGACGGTGTCCGCGCAGCGCGAGGACGATGAGGAGCGACGACGAGTCCCTAGCGCGGTCGGAGACGGTGTCCGAACAGCGCGAGGACGATGAGGAGCGGCGACGAGTCCTCAGCGTGGTCAGAGACGGGTTCTGATCAGCGGGAGGACGACGACGAGGTGCTGTGAGAGCTCGGTGGCGAATCCTCAGCGTGGTCGGAGATGATATCCGAGCAGCGCGAGGACGGCGAGGTGCGACGGCGTCGAGTCCCCCGCCTGGTCGGAGGCGGTGTCCGAGCAGTGCGAGAACAGCGAGGAGCGACGGAGAGTCCCCAGCGTGGTCGGAAGTGATGTCCGAGCAGCGCGAGGATGGCGAGAAGCGGTGACGAGTCCCCGGCATGGTCGGAAACGGTGTCCGAGCAGCGCGAGGACGGCGAGAAGCGACGAGAGCTTGGCGGCAAGTTCGTGAAAAATAAATATGAACAATGGGTAGTACATGAGGTAGGTTTTGAAGCGGATCCCAATATTGTAGAATGCATGATAAGATTGTCTGTTTCTTGCTCTTGTCAGGTCACATAATTTCCCCTGGTAATTGTCCTGTTACGTTTATGCACCTGACCCGACGTCTGGTTCAGAGGTTTCTTAACATGACCATGTTTGTGACGGCTTACGGGGGCGAAGACAGGTTTCACGGATTAAGACGTGTGCTACCAAGGTACGTTAAGCAACCCTTAAGAGAAGAAAACGGAGAGATACTTAGTATCTCGCTGACGGAGAAAATCTTCTGAGTGCCCGAACTTGTTCGGGGCTTTATGGAGAAATCATCGGCAAGTTGCCCGAGCTTTGTCGAGGCTTATAGAGAGGTCGGCGGCGAGTGCCCGAACGTCGTCGGGGCTTATGGAGAAAACATCTGGAGATATATGGAGATCGAAAGATTTGTAGAAAAATATTAAAATTGTAACTTACCTTGTTTGACGTCGAGCGGAGTGGTCGGCGTGTCGACGAGTCGCTTGACGTGCCACGCTAGACGGCTTGCTGTTGTCGAGGTCGCGGTAGAGCATTGATGATCAGAAGAAACGACTTCCTATCAACAATGTCAAATAGATTCGTGGAGAAATCCGAAGACGAATAATATATAATAAAATATTTTAATTAAGATGGAAAAATTGACTTAGCTTCATCTGTTGTAAAGCAACAAGGAAATTAGCGACGCGCTCGTCTTCCTTTGCTTGCATGTAGTCCGATGGGTGCATGCATCCGTAGATAGATGCACGGTTGATTTGCATGCAAAATCTCCTGTAGATCAGAGGTGGCTTGCATGTCCGTACATGCAAGGCCAAGATTGATTTGCATGTCTTTACGGATCTCTCTGAAGCCAGTTGTCACGGACGTCGTGTCCGCCGGTTCTTCGACGACGTGTGGCCAGATTGGATTGGCTTGCATGCGATCATTGAGGCCGATGCCGGACCTTGCGTGGCCTAGGACATCGAAACCCCATGAAGAGCGTCGCCGTCGGATTACATTGTTGTGCTTGACGAAGAAAAAATCCATCTAGTTCGCCGCCGCCAGACGCCGTTGTCGTGGTCGGCGACGACGAAAAAATCACCATCTTATTCGTCATGGGATCAGGAAGCACACCTCGTACCTGGCGCGCCAACTGTCGATGAGATATCGTCGGCGGTCTACCGAGGGGTATGCTCAAGGTAGTAAATTGATCGGTGAAGGTGCGCCTGAGACGAGCAAGAGTTGCGCAGTAAGCGCGAGGCAAACGATTTAGACAGGTTCAGGCCGCTGCGAGGCGTAATACCCTACGTCCTGTGTGTTGCTATATTGTATTGCTAGTAGATGAGATGTGGATTGAGTTGTGGGATCTATTCCTGCCCCTCCTTATCTAGTTGCTGTATTGTACAATAATCGTGCGGTGCAATGCCTTGCGCCATATATCTTTGTCTTCTGGGTCGGACCAGTTTTGATGGTACGGCCCATGTCTTGTCTTGTGGTATCGGGGGTTTATATCCCCACAGTTTTGAAAAATTCAGGGGATAAAAAATCCGGTTTCATAGTTTGAAGTGTGAAGTAGTCCACTCTTAATAGTTGAGAGAGTCCTGTAGACTTTTTCCTAAACAGAATAAGCGCCGCGAGGCCGAGCACAGGAAGCTGTGTGTCACTGGACGCACACATCCTTTGTTTGTGGCCCTCTTGCTGAACAATACCTATTCTAACCTCTCTCTCTCTGTTTTTTTTTTGCCCCCTTGCATCATTGTGAAGCTGATACATGGCGCACGCACTTTATAGCACGTTGCGCATTTGTTTGGATGCACACGTGCATCGTACCCATGCGGATGGGTTTTGGAGATGAAGCAACTGACGCCACTTCAGTTTCAGGCTAAGCAAGGATCTTGCTTCAAGGAATGTACAACTTATCTCGAGGTATCACCTGAGGAAGGCCTAGCTGATGCCGCACGCACTTCCATTTGCCAGCAGCCAGGGTTTCTCTTATATAATATGTTATGTTTCATGGTCAATTACACGTATTGGAAATCTCCAGAACCATTTCTGTTCTCTCTTTATAGCATCGCCTTCAAAATCAAGTAAGATCCACTCAAGAGACATCTTCTCTAGTTCTCCTCACGTTTAGTGTTCTTTTCTTTTTTTTTTTTGAAAGAGAGAACACGAGGGGCCAGAGCCCTTACTTTCTTTTTTTAAAGACTGGAGGGGCCTTGGCCCCTACAGGAATTTTATTGCCATAGCCCTTACTGAAGATGCTTAGTGTTCTTTCTTGCTTAGCCTATTTAGTTCCACCATCCGTTAGCGTGCCTCGATCACTAGGCGCTCTTCTTATTTCTTCTTGTTTAAATGCATGAATGAATGAGGCCCGTGTTCTTTTGCTATAACGAGATATCCTAGCCTTGCGCTCAAGGTTATTGATCAAGGCACACACTACTCTGGATCTTTAGTAGCAAAAGCCTTGCAGACCGAGAGATGCGCCGGATAGGACACAGCCACACCCCATATCCCAAAGAGCGATCCAAGCAAGAAGCAGGTGAACCGTGAACCCGTGGAAGCCAGGGCTGGAAATCGAATGACCTACGAAGTCAGCAGCAGCTCACGCATATTCTGCTTTCTGTGACCGCTGACTCCGCCACGTTACGTTGTTGATATGTTCCTCTCGGTTTTGTGTATTATTATTGCAGCCTCGCAGTCGCAGGTGCGTTAGGCGATGTGATCGATTAAAGAACCAGTACCGAGTCAAGATGCAGCCGATTCCGCGGCTCCTCCAACCAAGTTAGTACTACTCTTGATCGTTGATGATAGTCGTTATTTACGTCATTCTCTCGAGGACTTTCAGAAAGGCGCTGCAGAAATTGACCCGTGGAGTTGCTGCAACAAAGGTCATTCTCAACCGCATGCCTTCACTGATGCTAAAAAAAAAACAGTACATGTGTGATCGGTGACATGGTGGGCAATTTTCTTCATAATCACCAAAATAAAATCGGTGAATCACTTCTTAAGGAGGTTCATCAAAGTGGTGAATCTAGTCTTCAGATCCACAATTTTATTGAATCCGAATCCAAATAAAATTAGACCATTTGGCAGAGATTTTGATGAACCCGAATTTGATTTCCTTGGCTCCTTGCTATCCATGTTCGATCTCGTGCATGCAATCGGCAGCCGCGCTGGTCTCTCTCTGGCCCCGTCATAATCTGATGGCAACGCCGAGTGCGATGTTCTTCTGGAGCTGTCACGCATAGAAAACGGTAAACGGCCAGGCATCTGAAAGCAGAGCAGGCCAGCACCACTACCTGGGCGCCATTATCGGCACGACGGCACCACGGTCCGTCAGGGCACCGGACCGGCGCGATTGGCGCCTACTGCATCACATCACTGATCGCACCTCGACGCTCCCCTGCTGCGGATCGCGCTGGAAAAAGCCTGGTGCAGATCGCCACCCCGGATCGAATCACCCGTGCTGCCCTGCCATCCGTCCACGTGACCTCACCGAACCCAACCAACGATCGGGAATCAGCAGCGGCCTCAACCTCACAGAGACAGGCACGAGTGCGACGATTCTACTCTCGTAGAGAGACAATTTCTGGCGCTCTGTTCGTACTATGGCTTTAGCTCCACGACGAGCCACGAAGCTACGCAAGATCCAGTGATCAGTCTTGCCTTTTTGTTTAGAAGCAATCTAGAGTAGCATTTTTTTTGGGTGTCAGAACACTTTGGAAATCGGCAGCACTGAAAATGAACGATGCAAGCTTAAAGGACAGGGAATCACACTCGAACAATATTTTCTTCCACTTCCTGCAACTGCTAGTAATTCCTTCGCTCCAATTCTGAATGCGACTATACAAACAAAATGGAGCACCGCGGACGCCCTAGAACGCATTGCTACATTGCATGACCCCCACATTTTCTATGTACAGATTTTTATCCAAAGTCAGCGAAAAATTCGATCGAGTTTGCTGGGTTCTGACGATTTTGATTTTAGAGCTGTTCGGGAGATCAGAATGCCGGGCTCAGGATGTTGAGGAGGGAGACTCTGGTGTTGACGAGGGCTCGGAACACCTTCTCGCCGCTGCTCTCCACGTCCGCGATGCACCGTCCTAGGCTATCCAGCCGCTCGAACGCCGCCTTCCGCTCTTGCTCCTCCGGGTCCACGGCGGCGGCGGCGGCCTCCACCTGGGCGGCCCCCGCGGCGGCGGACGTGGCGCCGCCGTGGCAGTCGATGGCGGCGTGCTGCCGCTTGGCGGACCGGCGCTTGGCGCGCGACATCCATCGCATGAGGTCGGCGACCCACCAAATGCGCGGCCTGGTGGTGACGACCACATGGTGCCTCGGCGTGGCGGACGGCGCGCTGAGCCTGGCGGGGGAGGCCATCCAGCACGGCGTGGCGTCGACGACCTCGACGCGCGCCGTGGCGGCGGCGGCGGAGAGGGCGGACACCCCGGAGAAGACCGCCGCGGAGGCCGACGCCACGGCGGCGGCCGCGTCGACGACGGCGGCGGCGATGGCGGCCGCGTCGGCGGGGAGGTCGGCGGGCGGCGGCGGCGGGGGCTTGGCGGCGACGGCGCGCGCGGAGGACGCGACCCGCGGGACGAGGTCCCGCGAGGACCACCGCCGCAGCGCGCGGGACGCCGACGCCAGGCGTGCGGGTTCCTCCCTGCGCAGCGCGGCGCGGGCCTCGGCCTGGAGCGCGGCGAGCGCGACCAGGGCGTCCCGGAAGCTGCCGTGCGCGTCGGCGAGGCGGAGGAAGTCGTCCAGCAGCCGCTCCGCGAGCGGGGACGGGCCCAGGCGCCGCAGCGGGTCCTGCGCCTGCGGGTGGTGCAGCAGCTCCGAGAGCGACACGAGCACGGCGCCCAGCTGGGACGCGGCCTCGGCCACGGCCTCCGCGGTGGCCCCCGACGCGAGGCGGCCCACCGCCGCCCGCAGGTCCGCCACGTCGTCGTCCAGCTGGAGCACCAGCGGGTGGAACCGGCACGGCAGGCTCGCTGACCGGGCGCGGTAGGCCGCGGACTTGGTTGCGGCGCTAGCACCCGCGCCTCCCGCGCCCGATGGCGGCGCAGAGGTCCTCGGCGCCGGGAACGAGATCGTGCGGCGGAATCCGACCACCATCCTGACCGTCACGCAGCGGATCGACCAATTCCCGAGCGATGGATGATGATGGGTTGGAGCCTCCGGTGCGGAGGGGGCGGCGCGTTCAGGGAAGCGGGGAGTAGCCGGGTGGGATTCGGGGATGGGATGGCCGGGAATGGGGTTGAAGGAGGCGCACGGCCGCGTGTATATAATAGGGCTCGCTTACGAAGGAACGCAGCAGCGGTGAAGCGGTCAGCCGTCTCAGGGTTTCTCGAGTCTGGACCGCTTCAAAATTCTTCGACGGTCTCGTCTCGAAGCCGCGCCGCCAGTCGCGCTAGGCACGCGGCACCGCAGCAGGGTGGGTGCGGGCCCCGGCTGCCAGTGGTGGGTGGGGGTTGGTCAGTTCCATGCGACCAACTTTTTCGTGCTCCGTGACGGGCGGAGCGGGGTGTGGGGCCACAGGGAAGGGAAGGGAAGGGAATTCTCTGGGGTCATCACGTGGACTGGGCCGCGGGGCCTCGGTTCGATCGGTTCCTGAATTCTGGGTCCGAGATGGGCCGCCGCATCTTTTCAACACACCAGCCGGCCGCAGCCACGAGTCCACATCGTTCGGTTGCGCTAGCAGCCGACGCCGTGACCGTGACCGTGGCGAGGGGCGACGGCCGACGGCGATCGACAGACTGAGAAGAACCGTATGACAGCGATCCAAGTCGAGTGCACGCACAGTCCCATGACGCTCCTATACAGTACCAGACGTGTGATACTGGGACGCTGTAGCTCTCGGTCGTGGACACAACTTGGATCGCTGATGCTCCAGTTGTTGCCTCTCAGTGGCGACTTGGGTTGGAATGGAACCACATCGGCCGATCGATCGTTTCACACATAACTGGCTACTGCCCAGTACTCCTACCAGCAGCGGCAACCACAACCTGAGCCGAATGGCTTTTCTCGGCCTTCTTAGGAGCTGTTTAGTTGGAGAAAAAATTTTTGTGTTCTAGTATTGAGCAATTTCGTTCGTATTTGATAACTTTTGTCTAATCATAGACTAATTAGACTCAAAAAATTCGTCTCGACATATACAGACAAGCTGTGCAATTAGTTATTTTCATCCACATTTAATATTTCATGCATATACCGTAAAATTAATGTGACGGGAAATCTTAGAAAATATTTCGAAAAGTTTAAAAACTAAACAGAGCCTTAGCCGCCCACACTGGCTTGACTGAAACTTCGTCAATCGACTGTTTGGACTCGTTCTGAAACGACGTTCAGGTTCAGAGTTCAGATCGAATGCGAAAGGCTAAGGGCGAAAAACACCCCCACCCGCACGAGTTCGAATGTTCGATCGTCCACAACTTCCGCCGCCGGGCTGCGTTCAGTGCATCCATCTTGCCCTCGGCCTCGACTGGGCGCGTCATGACACGAGGATGGAACCTTTTTTTTTTTCCTCTCACGGTGACGGTCACGGGCATAGTACACAAACTTCCAGCGAGACTGCGATAGATAGAACTCGACGCACATCGCATTCGCACCCTGCTCCTTTAAACGTGATAATTAGGTGCATGTTGTCTTCTGGAGAAAAGGAAATGGAAGAACTAAGCGGGGAGGGGCAGGAGTTTGATAACTACTGTACTAGGAGTACTATATAGTAGCCAGCAGCATGAAAGCAGGGGACGAAAATTAACACATGTGATGCAATTAGTCGTCGCGATCAGGATAAGGTACAGCGTACCTAACCTTTGTTGTCACAGTTTGCATGTATGCGTGGATTGCAGTTCAGTGGCTAACAGCCACGGATTAATTCTACAACTTGCCAGCTGCCGTCATCTTCTCCAGTGTCCAGACAAGCAACAAGGCAAGGCCTTCAGGCTCCAGCCCAAAAAAGACAAAGCAGATACTCGTTCAGCTCGTGATACTCTGCCGATTTTGTTGGACCAAAAACAAATGTCTCGGGACCTGCCTGCCATTTGAAAAGGAACGGCGTTAATTCCCCTCGTGACTTATGTGCAGTTAGTCTACGAAGAGATTTGCCAAATCAAAGACAATAATAGCAGCTAGGCTGAGATCCCAGTCAGTTACGGGTTCAAGGGTTTTGTCTGTAATTTGTTCAACCTTGGCGGTTTTAGAGCAAGTACAATAATGGTCTTATAGCCAAGGTAGTCAGCATTTCTGCTGATGTGGAGGAGAGAGAAGAGGAAAGAGAAGAGAGATTGGCTCTTGTTCTAGAACCAAGCTGGGCACGCATGTATAGACATATGTGGGGCAAGATAAGAGTGTATGTAAGGAGGAGGAGGAAAGAAAAGATAAGATATGGTATCATATATTAATAAACAAAGTTTTAATAGCCAAGTAAGTGACAACTATTGTACTCTCTCTGTCTGTCAAATAATTCCCTCTGTCTGTCAAATAATGCAATTGTAGCTCCTTACTCTTGTCCGTAAAAAAATGCAATAGCTATATAGGGTAGGCTGTGATGGTGGAGCCTGCTATACTTTTCACAGTGAAGGCCTGACTTTGAAGTATTTGACACCAACCGAGGAGGAATGGCTTGCGGACTGCGTGCGCCTAGTAACACGAAAAAGAAAGCTGTCCATTTCAGTGCATGCGTTGTAGGTTAGGAGCACATTTGCCATTTCTCGTCTCTGCTAATTCTACCTGGGTTCCCGAGAATTGTTTGCTTTGACGGATGGAGGGAGTACAACTTGACTTTTATGACCTAACTTATAGTCAAGTATTTGGCTCTATTATTAGCCATGCTTTTATGCAGCTCAGTTAATTTCACCTCTGATATGGTAGGGTCAATCATCAATCCCGGGGCAGCTTGTCGAGACCATATGACTTTCTGCAAAGCTTTCATCTTTAACCTCACTACTAGCCCAGCAGCCGGGCATCTATCGAATATCTCCAAGTGGACTTCGTCAAGCTGAAAGTCATGGGGTTTGATCACGACCGCTAAGCAGTACGCAGTGCGAGAATTTGACACGCCTCGAAAATGCACAGTCGACCTGAGACAAGTTTGCTTACGTTGGCATGCGAATCGAAGAGAAGATTCCTGAATTAAATAAACTTATAGTAAACTAATGGATGGTTTTGTGTACATGGCTAGCAGATCACGATTGTTCTTGTAATATTCTTGCACAAACGTCGAATGGATTGGGACAGACCGTGTTAACTACTGTCGATCGACATGCTGACCGTATGCTAGAATGTTTAATGGAGGAATTAAGGAAAGCAACACGACGTTGTGGAGCTGTTGGGACTAGACGGCATGGAGGTCTGACAACATTGACCTGTACCAAGTGCAACCTGTGTCGACAAATATGCAGGTGCGAAAGTAAGAACTTCCCGAGATAGAAATGGAGAAGCAGTTGAAGCAGAAAAGAGTGAACCGTGGATTGTAAGGGCCTGCTTGGTTGACATTTAAAATTTATCATGTCATGAATTTGACAAGCCAAATATTGGGCAAAAAATTTGTCATAGATTTAGCAAGCCAAATGTGAGATGTTAGCAAGTTTTAGTAGCAAACCAAATACTAGCCAAAATCATGGCATGACAAATTTTGGTTGGAAACCAAGCAGGTTCCAAGTTTCTATGTAGTGAAGTATACAAACCCTTAAAAAAGTAATTGAGGCCCCGTTTAGATGCATTTGGATTTGAAATTTTAAGCGAAGAAACTTTTTCAATGAGTGTCCAATCATGACCTAAATAGCCTCAAAAAGATTCGTCTCGTGATTTATATGCCAACTCTAAAATATGTAAAAATTTTATCTATATTTAATGTTCCATATATGTGCCGATATATTCGATATGATGGGAATCTTGGAATTTAGAAGTGCATGAAACACTGCAGCTGTTTCCATCACAGCTTTCGGCATATAACTGTGTAAAAGATGGTAAGATTGATGAATCCTTTGATGGCAACTTCTCATGCCAGGATCGGAAAAGAGAAAGAACTGAAGCCAAAAGCGTGTTTCATGTTAATGACTCCATGCTTTCTTTTAGTTAGTTCTCGACGCAGGCCCTAACGCTAAGAGAGCAAAACTTTGGAGAACAGAAGTTCTTGTTTTATATAAAAAAAGGAGACACGTCGTAGTCTCTTCTTGGATATTCACATGGGTGAATGCAGCATCTACAGTAGATTCTAGTCTCGGTGCAAAATAATGGCCGTCGTTAAACTCGGAGGCTGCAGTACTGATTGGTAAGCATATCTTATCCCTTTGTTATGTTGTAACTGACTGCATCAGTGCAAGTTGCACCTTCTCTTGTCATAGGTCGGCGCAAACACCAAACAGAGAGTGGAATGAAATGATACAATGAGTTTGCACTGCTTTAACAATCGTTAGCTCCTGAAATTGCTACCAACTCCACTCTGAACCAGCAGCTGGTCATGGCCGCCAAGCGCAAACACCAAACAGAGAGTGGAATGAAATGATACAATGAGTTTGCACTGCTTTAACAATCGTTAGCTCCTGAAATTGCTACCAACTCCACTCTGAACCAGCAGCTGGTCGAGGCCATTGTCGATGACGATGATGGACACCTTGCTCCTAGTGGACATTGCGTGGGAGTTCGTGGTCGTGGACCTTGAATACAAAGGCCACCACAGTAGCAATGTATTTGCCGTCTTATTTATTTTTTTATTCAAATAAAATAAATAAATAAATATTAAAGTATATGTATAACGATAAAATAAATCATTATAAAATAAATAATATTTATATAAAATTTTTAGATAAGACGAACAATTAAATAAACAACTTTCTGGACGGAGCGAGTACCGGATAGATGCAAGGACGATAGTGCTTATGGGCTCGGTGGACACGAGTGCTTATGGGCCTAGATTTAGCCCTTTCGGTCTCGACTTCAGTGACTCAGTGTTTCCCTCCATCAGTGCGAACGCAATTTATTTGGGCCTTGGGAGTTAACACTTTCTCCAGAAAAAGAAAACTTGGTGATCTAAGTCTGTTTGCAAAGTTCTGCTAAAGGTCAGAGTCACTGCAACATCTATACATACAGTACACGTGGTCGCCAACCGGCAACCGCCCCGGAGATGGACCAGATGGTCTGCCATTCGGGGGAAGCACAACTGCAAGCATATGCTTTACACCATCGCCAACACCCGTAATCATGCAAACTTAGTACCCACATACTCCGTATATACAAGTACAAAGTTGCAAAACCTATTAATAATAAGATAAATAAATATAAAATATATGGCCAGTAACACATTTAAGAAAGTCTTAAAATAACATACTAAATTCAGAAATTACCAACCAGGCCTCAAATGTACATTTCGACTAAAGAACTGAAGTACAGATCCAACTCTATCTGTCCTGAAAACCTATTTGAATTACAGGCCATACAGAATTTTACAAACTGTAAACAACTGGCCGGGATCTCAAAACACACATTTTCTGAGTGAAATGTACAAATTACTATGCACAAATAATGAACTCCGAGAGTATCTAACGGTCGCATGTCACTAAAATTTGCTTCCATTAGCAAAATGTTGAACATAGAACAGCGGAACTGGCTATGGTACAGCCTATCAGCAGCAACGGCAGCAAATGACATCTCGGCACGTGTAACGAGCAGCTCTAGCTTCCAGCTCCTCACTTGGGGGCACAGCTTCCAGATCACATCCCATCTGATTAGAACAGCAGAAGTCATGGAGATTTCTGCATATGCCTTTACTGAATGGATGAACTCTTTCAGGTACTCCCCTGCAAGCAGTACACAACCGCAATGTTTTGCCTATCTTAACAATAATACAAAAAATATACCAGTCACAAACTGAGTCCCCCCATACAGTGACATACCTTAGGTAGAATATTCGCTTCCTTCTGGCAACTTCGAAGGTTGTTTGATTTGTTAGAGCAATGTACCTGCAAAAAAACATCAGACCAACACACATTTATATATGAAGTGGCCTTTTAGGCTGTATACAAAGAGTGGGGTTCTTGAGCTATATACCATGTTATAAAATTGGAAAAAGCACGTATGTTTCTAGCTTTTAAGATGTTAGTTTTGATGCTTTGAGAGAGCATTATTATCCAGAACGAAGTAGAATTGTTGGATGTTTTTTTTCCTTGAACACGCAGCTCATCATTATATAAAAGAATTCTGGATGCTACAATGTTAGTTTTATTGCTAGCTTGTAAATTACATATGCTGGTAGTTCATCCATTTTGTTTTGCTTTCTTGTCACTTCAACTTATCTGCAATTATTATTTTTTCTTTTGAATTAAAAAGTTGTATCCACTTTTTCGATAGAAAAGGCAACTAGTCACCCTAGATCTACTGAATCAAGGGAACAAATGTATATTTGAAGCTGCATTTTGATATTTAGCTTCAAAAAAATATAAGCCTATTTTTTTATTCAAACAAATAAAAAACATGGATAAAACTTACGTATGAAACAACCACAATAGTAGTAGGAATATCAGGATAAAGATAAGCACTGCCAACAGGATTACACCAACAAAGTCCTTCCACCTGTAATATGATGAAAATGAACCTAAGATAACATAGTAAGAAAACTGAATTCCAAATTGAAAGCATAAAATTCACAACAGATGAGCATCCACATAAATTTTTCAAGGGAATAACATATCATACCAGGCCTTGTCCACATCTAAACGCAATGACTCGATGTAGAGAGCAACAGTCCAGATACACAAGATTGTTTCTTCAAATATGTACCACCTAGGAAAGGCAGTTGTACAACCATAAGAGCAAAGAGAATTTGAATGATAGTATCATACTGTTCGCACAGCATGACGAGAGGCAATACGAAAGTCTCAATGTGTTAATCACAATAAAGTAGTCGAAGCAGTGGTTAGGTTGGGTCAATAAATAAGATAAATCATTATATCGAGGGGGTGTTGATTCTCAAATACTCAGTGGCGTTTAAGTTCTATCTGTCTAATGGTACACAGTGTAAATACTTGAGAGCATTGGTCTGATCAGTATGTACTTTCAGTCACAAAACTACAACTCTGGGAAACATCTGTGGATACTCAGAAAGTTTATCGATATCCCAATCAAAGAAATAACTGTAATGTTTCCGCAACAAGTATGGTAGTTTATACAGTGTTAGCCTAAACATTTAAACGACTAAACGGTCACCTACCGTTTAACTACTTATTTGGGCTAAACAGCCATTTAAACAGACTAAACAGTGATTAAACAGGATAAACGGCTGATTAAACGGACACGGTAAGTCACTGTGTATCGTGTACACGGCGTGTACATAGGCTACATGGCCGTGTACTCGAGAACAGTGAGTTTATAACACATCACACCGCAACTGATGTACAAGTGAATGGAACATATAGGTGAAGACACATTAAAAACTCACCAAAAACGACAATGGTTCTTTTTGCCAATGCATGTTCCAAGCCATATGCAGTGATGATCAAATTGAAGGACACACTTATCACAGTCATGGCAGTGCCGGGTACGAGGTGGCTGCAAAAAGATGCCGGTAGCAAAACTTTAACTGACTATTAGAAGCAACAAGATATGGGAAATATTCTAAAAACATAATAGTTGAAATTAGCATGACACCATGAGATTTGGAAGGAACAGTTCTGACTTCTGAGCAAATAAGATTGCACAAGTTAACTTTGTAAGAGAGAGGTCCTGTGCTCGCTGCAGTGCTAATCAGTTACTTATCAACCGATCAACATATCAAGTTTTAGAGGATTCTTAATGCACAAATAACATTCATGATCAGAAATGAATCTTTGAATGTCATAAACTGATAAAGAAACCACTGGTCAAGCAAGTGTAAAGAGCAAATCTTCTAGTAGCTTTAATTACACTGACAAATATAATCAAATATACCACAAATTCATTTTCAGATTTGTACACAGCTTTTTAACAGAATTGGTAAATTTTGAAGAATGTACTGAACGTATATTATTCTTAAAATTTAGTCAAGCATGTTTGTGCATAACTTAAAGATAAGTGACTCATGCATTCGTGCATAATACAACTATATTAATACCCACTTGCTTGTAAAAGTTAGAGAACATTTAGCGCTTGAGGATAAAAGAATACCTGAACAACCCTGCAGTAAGTACAAGTCCAATCCCTAGAAGACAATGATGGGTATTAAACAAATTACAGTGTGGCATGTACAAGAAGTCAAGAATGCCAAGACGAAAATACCATTAAAAAGATACAGTTCGACTTCTAAGGACATTGTTGCCTTGAATAAAAAAGAGAACTTCCCAATAGTCAAAGCGATACCTGCTGCTTGACCCTGGAGGATAAAGATCCATAACCATCTGTCCCCATGATGTAGGATTCATCGTGCTAAGTTTCTGTAGTTGAGCACGACTCGTCGGAGAATTTTTGTTTCCATTTCTTGAATTTGACTGCCTTTTCTTAATCATCAAAAAGAGAGCAAAAGAAAGCATAAATATCAATGCATGCATCTGATATGTTTTCCTGGTGCTAGAGAGATCAAAATACCGGGCGCAATGTTAGGGTTCTAAAGACATTACTTTGAAAGAGCAGCAGTGTTGACGAAGGTTGCATGCATCACGGAACCATCTCTCATTACATCAATAACGTACCTGATAACACAGAAGTACACAAAACAGAGTCAGACACCTCCTTCTTTCCATACCTAGCATATTGTTCCATTAGTGAAGGGTGAAGATAAAGTCAGAAACGAAAATAGCAATTACCCTGGAGATGAACCAGCTGTGTAGAAGTATTGCACTAGCGTGAGCAGAACAAGCACTCCATACAACCCTATATACCTGGAATAAAAGGTGATCTGTAAGATTAAACAAAATATAAACCCTTGCTCTAGATAGGAATAGAAATTCTACTTCATATTTTGTCAAAATTCAAGAGTCAGAACACAACTTGCCGACATGAAAAGGAGCATGACATGGTACATGGTCGATAATATGGAAATGTAATAGTATTGCACAACTATAGGTCAGGAAATTTTAGAAGAATTGACACTTCGACAGTATGAACACTTGCACGAGAACTAAGAATGTGTAACTATAAAAGTGGTCTCAGAATGGCATGTCCTATCATTACATATTTCCATGAATTGAAACAATCAGATGCTCACACAAGCAGCCAAAAAGCTCTTCCACACAAAAAAATCAGGCAACCAGTTAAGAGTAGTCAGACAGCTAAAAACATACTCGACAGCAGGCAGCCTAGAGCTCAGTAAGGGGTAGAAGAAAGATCTAGAGCACGCTTCTCCGCATCAAGTAGAGGCCCACGGCCTAATTTAGAACAAATACAAGAGAGAGAGAGAGAGAGAGAGAGAGAGAGAGAGAGAGAGAGAGAGAGAGAGAGAATCGTACCACGGCTCCTCGTGGATTCGCCAGTCGAGGGTCGGATCGAGGATGAAGACAGCGCCAACGAACAGCGCGTGCATCAGGAGCACCATGAATCTGAGCCCCAGCGACGACCTCCTCGCTGTGCAGAAGCCCCCAGAGGCACAGATCAAAACCCCCCATGGACACAACGAAGCACCAAATCGAGACTATTGCTGAATTTTTCAACCCACAAACAAAATCAGGCGTAGCCAGCGTACCTCGATCAGAAAGGCGGGAGCTCGGCTCAGCGGCAGAGGAGGACGCCATTGACGCCGTCTCCGTCGCATCCGATGGCGGGGCTCCGGCGTGAGTCGGCTTTGTAGAAGGGCCACGGGAAGGTCACCGGCGCCGCGCGGCCCTGGTGCGTCAGGAGCGACGATTTCGGTAGAAGAAAGCAGGGGAATCCGTTCCGGCGGGTTCTACCTGGCAGACAGAACATAATAGTCTATCTAGAAGTGTTAGTGGGCCAGACGAGGCCGCGATATGGGCTGGATTTGTTGCGCGGCTGTCCGCACTCTTAATCCTTTAAATTTATCCTTAAAAGGAATATTCTGTCTTAAGTATTGAAATTCTCTCCTCTATATCCTTTTCTCCCGCACCCATCCATCCTTTATATTATCCTCTATCTATAGTGAGACATACATGTTTCTAAATAAATTTTATTTAAATATATCCATGTGATATCTTATTTTGAAAGATTTATTGAAACGAATTTAATAGTGCAATCAGAATTTAATTTGAATTTTTAGTCTGCGAGTTATAACATTTCCTATAAGTTGAAAACGTGGGCCCGTGACTTCCTCTCTCCTCTCTCCTCTCTCCCTCACACCCGCCTGGCCCCCACCCTGTCCGCTGAAGCTTGCCTCTTTCTTCAAACTTCCAGGAGCCGGCAACGTAGCAAATCACTTGGAGGACTGCGCTGCAGCTGAAACGATCCTGCAGGAGTGCTTTAGCGAACCCGGTGCGAGCAGCCCTAGTAGTTGCGCATAGTTCGTAGAATCTTAAGTACAGAAGATTATGGAAAGCACATGTCGTGAGTCATGCAGAGAAGGGTCCATGTCCAGAATTATGACACACCCACACAGTTGTAGCAGGTGTGCGTCCTCGACTTAGAACCAAGCGCACAGTAGCTCAAGCGGCTTTAGAGAACAATAATATACATGCATATGAATGATATCAGGTTGGTCTAACTATATGATTGGTTTCATGGAGTTCTTCACGCTTTGTGACCGTCTTCGAGAGGTTAGGCTAACCGAGGAAGAGGACCAACATGTTTGGAAATTTAATGCTCCGGGGAGTTTACTTAGCCAAATCGTCATATATAGAGCTTATGTTTAATGTTTAACCGAAATTTGAGCCTTGGCGGCCTATTTGGAAATCTTGCATTGGCCCCTACAAAAGTTTTTCATTTGACTTGTTTGTAATTGTTGTTGGACAGCAGGTCACTTAGTTCGCAGCTGAAATTTGAGCCTTGGCGGCCTATTTGGAAATCTTGCAATGGACCCTACAAAAGTTTTTCATTTGACTTGTTCGTAATTGTTGTTGGACAACAGATCACTTAGCTCGCAGAGGATTGCCACATCCAGAAAGGTATCCCTTGTGTGATCAAGAGGCGGAAACAGTTCAACATATAGTTATTGACTGCGTGTTTGCACGGCAATTTTGGTTCACCAATTTGTCATCTTTGTGTTGTCTAGGAATTGAAGTGCAGCTTCTAAACACGATGATCTTTTGCTTTGTGTGCTAAGATAATTTGCATGATTAATAAGGAGTACAGGAAAGGAGCAATTTCTCTTGTCGTTTTGACTAGGCGGTTGCTACAAAAACACTGTAATGCATGTGTCTTTGATGGGGATTTCCCTATTATTAGCGATGTTTTGTGAAAGTTTAGGGACGAGTATATATTATTATGGTGTCTAGCCGGATATAAGAAATTCCAAGCTCTTGATAGGGCTGGAGAGGGTAGGAGCTCACGGTCGAGTTTCTCCTTGTTGTTTGGTCTTTAGAAGTGTTTTTTGGTTCCAACCTTCTCCATGTTTTGTCCTGACATGAGTTGGTAAATTGTTTACTAATCCTTTTTCTCTATACAATATTAAGACATATAGCTCTTCTGAATATTTGAGGAAAAGAATTACGACAATGCTAATCTAATATATAGAAATAAATATGGGAAAGCATGCATAAATAGTTTGTTTTTTGACGCCCATGCATAAATAGTTAGAGAGCCATGCAAGATACTGTAACTGTAAAAAGAACACAACTGGTGACGATATCATTTTTCCCGGTTCCCAATGGATGATGGAGGCCAGAGATACGGGGGCTGCGACATGAACGCAGAAGGAAATAGAAATACCCGAATTTAACGTCGAGCTATCGATTTTCCTTGTTGTCTAGGTGGTCGCTCATGCGATCTCTCATTTTTTTTAATCATGCGATCTCTTATTAGCAAAAAAAAGAGAAAGCCTTTAGGGGTGTAAAAAGAAAAACGCTGCTTCGAGTTAGAAACAGGCAGAGAAAAACGCTGCTTCCACACAAGTTCAAATTCACAAGCCGGCCCACTACTCGCCCCTGTGTCCGTATGGCCCAATGACACCATCCGTCTGCATGTTGCCTGTCCACTTTGCAAACTTGTACTCGTATGAATGGTAGGTACCGTCAAAAAGAATAAAAAACTCTTTTTTTATTCTTGATTTTAACCAAATATATTTAAAATATTAATATTCTTGATCAGTATAATATAAGTATTAATAGATTAGTCATGAGATGTAGATAATAATCTTCTATAAACTCCTCGTGAGACGATATTTATAATATTTTTTTTTGCAAACAGTATTATTTTCCCTTCAAAAGTCCTCCATACGAGGACGAGTCCAACCACCCAACAACCAGATTGAGGAGTCCTTTTTCTTCTAGAGGAACTGGGTTTTATTTCATATGTGATAGAGTATTGCATAGTTTTCCTTGCAACGACACCCTTGAGAAAAAAAAAAACATTCAGCTCCATAGTTATTAGGACCGGCCCGAACCGGCGGTCCGACCGGTAAAATACCAAATCAGAGACTATAATGATTCGGTTCGCTTTAAAGATCAGCTATGCAACTGAACATGTAAAAAATTGGCTGAACCAGAGGTTTTTTTTAACTGGTGAACCGGCCAGTTACTAGTGAACCGTCTTGGTCTGAATTCTGCGGGTCACGCCGTGCGCGTTCTCCCGCCTCACTACTAACGATGAAAACGGACGGATAAAATTCCGTTTCCGTCCGTCTATTTTTCCATATTATGATACTGTTTCTGACAATATTCGAAAAATTCGAAACATAAAAAATTATCAGTTTTAATTAATTTCACAACCATTTTTAATTATTTTTTGTACTCTTTAATCACTAAAATATAGAAATACTCCGTTTCCGTCCGTTCGTTTTTCCATACTATGATACCCGTTTTCGTATTATGATACCGTTTTCGTTCGTTTTCATCCTTACTACCCCAGACGCTTTCTGTCCTGACGGTTGAAGGTATTCCCCTCGGCCCCGTAGCATCCGCCGGGGGCACAAAAGCATCCCCGCCTGCCATAGTGTACCATCCGGGATTCTCTCTCCTGTCGGTGGGCCACCGTCATGACTCCACTAACCGTCGCTGCCGCGCAAGATTTGGACGCGTAGCGCCATTTCCGCGCTAAAAAATTGGGTCGCGCGTGGCTTGGCCCACGGAAGAGACGGAGCAAAGCGTGGCATCTTGCCGAAATTTTTCGCGTGCGGTAGTGGGACGCGCGGGAGGCGCCGTTCCTATCCACTCACCTCGTCACCCGTGACTTTCTAGGTTTCTTTATTTTCCCCCAAATCCTCTCCTCTCCCATCTGCTTCTGCTCTCCATTGAAGTCGCCCAAGATGCGGCCACAATCGTAGCCGCCCCTCTGTCCCAAGCACCAGCCACCAGCGGCGCCGATCCTCTGCCTCCCTTCGTTCTCACCAGCGCCGCCCGTCACACCAGTGCAGTCGCCGCCTCCAGCCTCTGCAGTACCGCCGCCGCCCTGTAGGGTTGAGATGGCGGACTAGAGGGGGGTAAATAGTCCGAACAACAATTAATCGCAGCGGAAATAAAACCTATTCGGTTTCTAGCGACAATTCACCCCTCTAACTAAGACTCTAAGCACCTTGTAAAAGATCCTAACAAGAAGCAAAGGTGCAAACCTAGCTTAATCTTTCCTAAACCGTTCTAACGTAAGGTCACACAAATCTAAGCACTAGTACTTTAACCACCGGGGAGCTTCTACCAACTAGCAAGCAAAAGCGCACTAAGCACCTAAACTCACTTCGTGCTCAATGACAAGGATACACAACCCTAATCCAAGAGCGCAACTTGATTAGCTACACAAACTAATAAAGACACTAGTTTTAAGCTACACAAGCTAAGAACGTGAGTGGCAAGCTACACAAGCTAACCGATCTCACAAGAGCAACTACTGGTTACAACTAGTTACAACTGGTTTCAATTTTAGTTACAGCTAAACTCAACTAGTTGCAACTAGTTCCAAAAAGTTCCAACTTAGTTTTTCAGCAGCTCTCAACTGTGTAACACCCTAGTGTTAGTTACTATTTTTACACTTGCATTTGCATGTCATCAAGCATAGATCATGTCATTTCATGCATTATTATCATTGCATTTTATTTGATTCCCTTTTATTGCTATATGTTTGTTTATATGTCCATATTATGCAAAATGTGTTGACATGCAAATGTGATGCTTGTTTACGGTTCTAAATGCTTTATACATGTTTAGGATAACATTTGGAACAATGTTCATGTTGGTGAAATCCCCAAAATACCCCTCTAGCTCATAGTTGACTAGAGAGCCCTTTAAAAGCTATTCTGTTTGACCAAACAAGAAGGGCATTTTAGAGATTCTGCATGTCAGTGCACCCTTAATCAAAGTTGTGTAGAATTTTATAAGCAACCAACTTTATTTTTGGGTCAACTCATGAAAATGAGTGGAAGAAGGTCAAAAAGTTGAATTAGTGCAGATTTGGAGCTGTTTTGGAAGTTTTCAAATTTTCCTAAGTCTAAACCGGTTTTCAGTTTCGGTGTACCCCTGTTCATCGACTTGTATCTCTCAATCTAGGCCGAACTAGAGTAAAGTGCCTTAATATGGAATGATCTACTCGTATAGCTCTTCAACCCAAATTAGTGAAGTTTTCGCTGAAACGCTCTGGATCGCGAGTTATAGATCGATGAAAAATCGAGTTTCAGTCGGGTCCGCGGAGACTGAATCGGAGCCGATTCAGTTCGACCCTCGGGCGAATCGCGCGACCGCGTCAGGCCTCGGCCGCCAGGTGGCGCCGTACGCCGTCGTTGCTGCCGCGCGGTCGGCTTACAAAGGGGAACACGCAATCCTGTCTCCCGCATGCTCGCCCTCACTCTCCCCGCTCTCTCGCCCTCTGTTCGCTCGCTGCTCTCCTCTTTCCCCTCCGCCGTCACCATTTCCGCCGCGCCGCCGCCGCGGTGAAATCCGCCGCCACCGAGCCGTCTCCGACCGCTCCACCCTCGGCGCAGCTTCGGCTTGCTCTGCTCTTCGTTTCCGACCCGTTGCCGACCTCAGCCGACCTAAGGTACAGCTCCAGCAAGCTTCCCGCCGTCCGCCATTGCCGGAGCGCCGCCGAGCTCTCGGGTCGCCGCGACGAGGGCGATGCCGGGGTCGGCTTCCCTCTCTTTTGCTCGTCTAAGAGTCCCCGTTAGCCGTAGATCCATTCCACACCGTCGGTTAGGTCTATCTCGCCGTAGTTTCGCCGGAACCCGAGTTCGCCGTGAACCCGCTCGCCACCGTGCCGCCATGCGAGCGCGGTCAGTGAGCTCCCGTGCGCAATAGTTCGATTCGTCGCACGCACAGGTCCGCTAGAGTTCCAGAAACACGGAATGAGGCCGAGCCGCGCGAGCAACGGCCGGAATCGGCCGGCGCGAGTTCGCCGGACCACCGCCGTCCGCCATTGCCGCCGTCGAGCTCGCTCCGGTGGAGTACGACCCTCGGCAGTTGGTCCATCGGATTCGTCTCGTTGCCACGAGTCGGTAGGTAGCCTCGGCGTCGCCGGAGACCTCGCCGTCGGCGAGCTCTCGCCGGTCAGCGCCGGCGGCTCTGTTCCGCTCTCTGACGCGTGGGGTCGGGTCGACCCCGAGGCCCGCGAGTCAGCCGTTCGGGTGCGCCTCTGGTTCACTGAGCCGGGTGCACGTAGCAGTTCTATCGGGTTTAGGTTTTTGATTTATAAAATGAATTTCCAGAAAATGTGTAAAACCTTCCAAAATTCATATCTGGAGCTAGGAATGTCCAATTGGGGTGAACCAAATTTTGTTGTGTTTGTATTTCTGGGCTCTATCAAGAAAAAATATAAAATGTACTTTTTGAATATTTTTTATGTGCAGTTATAATTAAATTGTTAATTGCTTGCAAACTTGATAAATGCATAAGTAATCGTAGAAATGTGCTAAAAATGTGATTCCACTTGCATTAATCTTGTTTAGGGAAGTAGAATCTATGAAAAATATGTTTGCTGGTGTTTCACTGTTATTTATATGATGTCTAGTATAATGTGCCTTTTATGCTTTAATCTTGCAAAAATCACCATGCTTAATGTGTTAAGGTTATGGACATGAATATTTTTCCTGGGCTATGTTATGTTGTAAAGAAGCTAAGAAAATTAAGAAATCTATTGTTTGATACTTTTCACTGTGTTAAGTATTTTCCATTGTTTAAAAGGCTGGTTGCTTGTTATTTTTGTGTAGACTGTTATACTTGTCCAAATGACTTGAAATTTTATCAGTAGGCTAATCTGGATGTGTAATAGCTACTGTAATTTCTATGGATTTTTCTGGTCACAGTAAACAGTAGGTCCAGTTATAGGCTAGGGTTTATTTAATTGTTTCTAAGCAAATATCTTTTGGTTGTGGTAGGTTAGTTGATGCATGTTAATTATTAAGTGCAGGTTGTAGACCTCTCACCCAGGACGAGAAATTGTTCTATGCTTTGCTTAAGAAGGGTGAGTATGAGTTGGTTGTCTAGGAAAGAAATAAATGAGTGTGGATTGTTAAACTGATTGCATATCATGGGTTAATTCGTGCATCTCTATCTTGCATTTCATGTGCATTCTCAGTCCTCATATATGCATATCATGCATACAGGATCGCCGGGAGGCGTGACGCTGTTGCAGTTCGATCCACCGGAGGAGGGAGTTCCGCCGGAGATTGAAGTGCCAGAGGTTCCCGAAGGTCAAGAAGAAGAAGCTGAACTTCCGGAGTCCCCGGATCACCAACCCACTAACTTTGTGAAAGGCAAGCCCCGGAGCATTCCTAAGTCTCCACCTACTCTTTTTACAAATACACTGGTCTTTATTAAATCGTATGATTGTGCACTTAAGTATAGGAGTTGATATGATACCGTTGCTGCATTCATTCCTTGTCCACTTATACTTGATCCTGAAGTTATTACTAGACAAGGGGATGGGTTCGATCTTATGCTTAGCCATGCTTAGACCGGTAGAAGTCGAGGGATTTCCTGTCCTTCGCGAGCATAGGTGGTTACTAATGATGATGGGGTTGGATTCCACATGATGGACTATATGTGTCACCATGCCACAGTGTCTAATGAGAGAATCAAGGCTAGGTAGCGGGGAGCCGCATGACATGGTTGAGGTCATGCCGTCTTCGGTGCTGCTTGCGGCCGACTAGGACTGAGGCCACCAGACATCAGTTGAGATTGAAAGACGTCGTCACATAGCTGGTCAGATAAGTCGTTCTGACCGCGAAGCCGAGTATTTCTTTCTGAGCCGGGAATTGGGCGTGATAAGGCAGACATATTCTGGAGGTAGGAAGGATGTGCGGAGACACCATCTTACCAAGGGCAGGTCAGGGACCTGATGCATCCTGGAAGTGGGTTTGTCTCTGAGAATATGGACCCCTCCAAGCCCGCGATACATATTATGTCTCAGAAAGATTTAACGGTGGCCCAAGAAGCCAGTGGCTCGGCTGACAGGGTTTGTGATTGGCATAATTGCCAGCTGGTACAATCGATTCGAATCGCCATCTCTCCTGGTTAGTGAGAAACTGAACTGATCTTCTGGTGAGGTAGAGGCTAATAACTTGAACATAATGATTATGGTGAGATGAGGTTGATATCTGTGAATATCGGAAATCATATGGTTTTATTGATTGCTACAATATTCAGTGAATGCTTAGTATAGTGGCTAATCCTAGTAAATAGTTTAACTGAAATCGAAGCTTATCACAATTAAAATGAATAAGTTGAGGTTCTACTGTAGTAATGCTTTTGATGCAAAAATGATGCTACCCTCTGAGCTCCACCAAATAAGCCTTGCATATCCTTGAGAGTCTTTTTATTTACTCCCTGTCGGGTAAGTCTAGCTGAGTACAATTGAGTACTCAGGGTTTTATTCCCATTGTTGCAGATGGTGTAGTCTACTACGCGTATTGCAGGAATTGCTTCACCCCTGCGGGCGAAGAAGACTAGATCCGAGGGCAGGGTCATTATCTATCTTTAGTTGTTGTAAGAATGCTGTGACAGGGTCATGTGATGGTACTCGTATTTGAACTCTGTGGTGTAAAACTATGTTGACTTCCGCTACTACCCTATTTGTGTAAAAGACTATGTTGTACTCTGATGTTTAAATTCGATTGCGAACTGATGGGTCATGTGATCGGGTATTGCTGAATGAATGATCCTTGGGGTATGAAATGTTTGAAATCCTTCGAGATTTCCGGACTACCGGGTTTATATTGGCTCAAGTGCGACTGGATTGCGGCTAAAATGCGATCGTTGTACTTGTGCTCGTATAAATTGGTCGGTTCTGTGACAGCTGGTACCAGAGCATAATTCAGCATATACCGTCACTTGACTATTTAAAAACTAAAAGAGTTTTGAGTTTTACAAACTAATTGCCAACTGATAGTGTGTATAGGTGATTTAAACCAAGTGTTTGCAAAACTTATGAGTACCAATGACCAAGTCCTATAGCCCTATGTATATGTGGTAATTAGGTGGCTTATGTAAGTACTGACTTGGGGGAAATTGCATCATATTTCTATTTGTGGTTCATTTGGTTTTATCGTGCGGATAATCATGAACTGTCGGTTTCTTATTGCTTCTTATGGGTCAATGTACCACGTCGTCTAAGGTAAGGTGAGATGTGAGTGTAAGATCGAACAACCATCGATCGATGGTGAGTGTATGATTACTGAAGTGAGTACATGTTATCCATATGTGTACTTATGGAAGTAAGGTGGAGTAATTAATTTTTGGGGTCGCAAATGTTCATGGGAACATTTCCGGCAAAAAGTGCTTCTTGTTGCCCTGCATACATTGGGATTGGGCTGAAATGAATCTTCTGCAGGTACACTAATCACGCAAAACGTATAGTACGGTTAGTTACGTATATGAGAGCACGTGGTATGCCACCGACTATAACGTTAGTTAAAATATATTATGTGTGAGGTCGTTGGCACGTGCATGCATCATGATCATGAAATTAATTTAAGCTATTTGTACTATTTCCTTCCCTATGGTAAAATTTGTGCTGTCTTATCTTATTCTAAATGCTGAAAGATGTTGTAATGTACCAGATGGCAGCTGAAGGTGAGCCGCAGAGTGGTCAGTTTCTGGAGCAGTTTGGCACATCCACTGTGCTATGGAGGTTGTTGAAGTCGGTGGGATATGCAGAGCCACCAATGTATTTCTGGAAGCCAGCGAAAACCATGGTGCAGCCTTGGTTCGATGTTTGGGTGACTATCCCTGTGCTTGAAAGGGGTTGGTCGTTTCCAGGAATAAAGGTGGAAGTTGACATGAGGACGCCATGGGATGGTGCGCAGCTTGCAGCTTTTGAGGTGTTGACGGATATTTGCAGCCGGTTCAACAAGAGAGCTGATTTGGGGCCAGCAAATGTTTTTCCCAGGGTGGATGCTTCTCAGGGTGAGTGGGCTCAGTCTAGCCAAGCTTCTTTAGAGCGAGGCAGGGACGAGCGTGCTCATAGCACGGGTGCTTCTATGAGTGCTATGTTTGCTGTCCTGAGGATGCACTATTCCACTAGGGATGGTTGGATGAAGTGCGTTGAAGCCTTGCATGATGCTGTTGAGAAGAAGTTAGAAGCTGAAGAGTGGGCACGTATGGCTCGTCGTAGCTCAGATGACTTGGTGGTAGCTCTCACTGCCTGTCGCAATGAGTTGTTATGATGCACTGGCGCCTTGTTGGCAGCTGATCGCTGTGTCGAGGTGCTTGAGAGGGAGAATGCAGATCTTCGCCGCCAGCTTGACAATCGCAATATGAGTTTGACACGTCAGCGCACTGAGTTTCTGCAGGAGTTGCGTGCTAGTCAGCAGCAGGTTTGGGAGTTGCAGCAGGATGTTCATCGTTTGAACAACCGTGCTGATCCGTTTCATCCTCCGGGTGTAGCGGAGTTTGCTCCTGAGATCTTCATTGCAGCTGATGATGGTGAAGCAAGTGAGGAAGAAGAGGAAGAAGACCCCGAGGAGATCGTGCCTATTGACGAGAGTGATGACCATGGTGGGAAAGTGTCCGGCGTGGACAGTGACCACGATGACTAGGCTTTTTCTAGTGATCTTGCCATGATCGGCACCCTTTTGTATTGGAAAGACCTTTAATGTCATGTAATGGGTAGAACCTGAATTGTAATGAGAGAACCCTGTGTGTTCAGGGCTGGAACCATCAAACTTTTAATTAAGTAATGGTAACTTATGCAGCTTGGAAACCCTTTTTGGTTGCGCCTTGTTATTGTGCGGTTGTGTGATGATTATTGAATTATTGTGCCGTTTGTTGGTTATAAAAAAAAATGATCATTGATATCTTTTGGGCATAATCTTTCGGTTATCTTTGACATAACTGACACTTAACAATGGTTGTTGCGTGTTGCTACAGATGGCACCTCATACCCGCCGTCATGGGTCAACCAGTGGTGGTGGGAACGAACATGAAGATGAGGAGTTGCCGCCTCCTCCACCGCGTACCCAGGAACAAATGTTTGCTCAGTTCTTGGACACCCAGCAAGTGATTTTGCAGCAGATGGTTGCTAGTAACAACCACAATCGCGATCGAGGTGGACGCCGCGGAAACGATGAGGACCAATACAGTAACTATAAGGACTTCATGGACACTAAGCCTCCGGTATTCAAGCAGGCCGTAGAGCCGCTGGAAGCTGATGAGTGGTTAAACACTATTGAACAGTCATTCTCTGTGCTGCGATTGACTGAAACCATGAAGGCTAGCTTTGCTGCTATGTTACTGCAAGGCCAAGCTGGAATATGGTGGGCCAATCGTAAGACCGCCTACCCTGTGGTCGCTGATATCACCTGGGAGCAGTTCACCATGGATTTCAGGGGGCATTTCATTCCAGCAGGCTTGATCAAGATGAAGGTCAATGAATTCATGCAGCTTACTCAGGGTACCAAGACCCTCACTCAGTATCATCATGCCTTTAACAATCTGTCGAGGTATGCCCCGTGGATGGTAGATACAGATGAAAAGAAGATTGAAACCTTCAAGAGAGGTCTTAGTACCAAGCTTATGAAGACTCTGGCGAACAACGCTCGTACAACTTTTAACGAGTTCATCAGTGAAGCTTATATCCAAGAGAAACAGAACAACTTGCACACTGCTTCCAAGGGAGGCAAGAGGCCATTTGAAGGAAGCTCTTCTCAGTCAAGGACTCCAGCAGCTAGTCGTGCGGTGGCAAATCGCCCGGCTTACCGTCCGGCTGTTCCTGGAGCAAAATTCAGACCCCCTCCAAAGAAGCAGCCAGCGCCTCAGCGCTACAAGAAAGGTTTCACAGTGCCTTTGAACAAGAACAACGCTCCTCCAAGCAACGCCGTTCCAGTGAGGACCAACCAAGGTCTGGGGCCATGCTTTAACTGCGGTCAACAGGGGCACCTTGCTCGCTATTGCCCTCATCCAAAGCAGGCTCGAGTGCATCACACCACTATTGAAGAAATTCCAGAAGGTGAACCAGTCACCGCGGGTATGTTTTCTGTGAATCAGCATCCTGCTATTGTTTTGTTCGACTCTGGATCATCGCATTCTTTCATAAGTCAAGCATTTGCACAAAGGCATGCCTTTCAGATCGTTGATTTGGGCTGTAACTTCCGGATAACCTCAGCTGGGGCTGAAATATGCACACGTGAGGGTATCAAGCAGGCGAGTATTGAGATTAATGATAGGAGTTTTATCAGTCATCTCATTGTGTTGCCTGGGCTAGGTCTGGATGTAATTCTAGGGGTTAGCTGGATGAACAAATGGGGTGCGGTATTGGACGTTGCTAACCGAACTTTGACGTTGAAGGCGCCCCAGGGTGGGGGTACCTTTCAAGTTTCCTTACCTCGAAGAGGGGATCTTTTTAATCTCTCTTTCGTAGTTGAGGGCAAGACCGTCCAAGGTATTCCGGTAGTGTATGAGTTTCCTGATGTCTTTCCTGATGATCTATCTGGACTTCCTCCTGATCGAGATGTGGAGTTTGCAATAGAACTTATTCCCGGTACGGCGCCTATTTCTCGAAGGCCATATAGAATGCCTCCTCATGAATTAGCTGAACTCAAGAAACAACTCTAGGAGTTATTGGACAAAGGGTTCATTCGCCCTAGTTCTTCTCCGTGGGGCTGTCCTGCAATCTTTGTTAAGAAGAAGGATGAAACTTTACGTATGTGTGTGGACTATAGGCCACTAAATGCTGTGACAATTAAGAACAAGTATCCTCTACCTCGTATTGATATCTTGTTTGATCAATTGTCCAAGGCCAAGGTTTTCTCCAAAATTGATCTGAGATCTGGGTATCACCAAATTAAGATCAGACCACAAGATATTCCCAAGACGGCTTTCTCCACTCGGTATGGCTTGTATGAGTATTTGGTTATGTCTTTTGGATTAACCAATGCTCCTGCACATTTCATGTATCTAATGAATTCAGTATTCATGCCTGAGTTGGATAAGTTCGTGGTAGTCTTTATTGACGATATTCTGGTGTACTCTGAGAGCATGGAGGATCATGCTGAACACTTGAGGATAGTCTTGACTAGACTCAGGGAGCATAAGCTGTATGCTAAGTTCAGCAAGTGTGAGTTTTGGTTGACTAAGGTACCTTTTCTGGGCCATATCTTATCTGCTGAAGGTATTTCTGTAGATCCGTCAAAAGTTCAGCAGGTATTGGATTGGCAGTCACCAACAAATGTGTCTGAGGTTCGTAGCTTTCTGGGATTAGCTGGGTATTATCGCCGCTTTATTCAGGATTTCTCTAAAATAGCTAAACCTATGACCAAGCTATTGCACAAAAATACCAAGTTTGTGTGGAGTGAGGAGTGTGAAACAGCTTTTCGCACCTTGCAAACGTTGTTGACCACTGCTCCAGTTCTTGCACAACCTGATATTGAAAGGCCTTTTGATGTGTACTGCGATGCTTGTGGCACTGGGTTAGGATGTGTTCTCATGCAAGAAGGCCGAGTCATTGCTTATGCCTCGCGTCAACTGAGAAAACATGAGCAAAACTATCCTACTCATGATTTGGAACTTGCCGCTGTAGTTCATGCATTGAAGATTTGGCGCCACTATTTGATGGGTCACAAATGTCATATCTATTCCGATCACAAGAGTCTCAAGTACATTTTCACTCAGCCTGAGTTGAACATGAGGCAAAGAAGGTGGTTGGTGTTGATCAAAGACTATGATCTAGAAGTACACTATCATCCGGGCAAGGCCAATGTCGTAGCCGATGCCTTGAGCCGAAAGTCTCATTACAATGTATTGCAGCCTTTGCTAGCAGACGGGTTCAATCTTGTGCATCCAGTGGTGTTAAATAATATTACTCTCAGTTGTACTTTGGAAAGCAAGATTATTGAAGGTCAGAAAACAGATCCCGGCATATATCATATCAAAAGGAAGATGAAAGAACAAGAAATGCTTCATTTCCGAGTAGATGAAAAAGGTATATTGTGGTTCAAGGATCGATTGATAGTACCGAAAGACCGTGAGTTGAGGAATCAGATTATGGACGAGGCTCATTTGTCCAAGTTGTCTATCCATCCTGGTAGTAGTAAGATGTATCAAGACTTGAAACCTAGGTTCTGGTGGACCAAAATGAAGAAGGAAATTGCAGCCTATGTGGTCAGGTGTGATACCTGTTGTCGCGTGAAGGCTATTCATCTTACGCCAGCAGGCCTATTGCAACCCTTACCAGTTCCAGGTTGGAAATGGGATGAGATAACCATGGATTTCATATCTGGGTTACCTCTAACGCAAAAGGGGCACGATTCTATTTGGGTGATCGTAGATCGATTGACTAAGATTGCACATTTCTTACCAGTTCGAACTACAGATCGTCCTCATCAGTTGGCACAGGTCTACTTTGCTCAGATACTTCGGTTACATGGTGTGCCGAGGACGATAGTTTTCGACAGAGGCCCGCAATTTATTGCACGCTTCTGGGAGCATCTACACAAGTGTTTGGGAACCAATTTGGTTCGCAGCTCAGCTTATCATCCTCAAACTTCTGGTCAGACTGAAAGGGTAAATCAAATTCTTGAAGATATGTTGAGAGCTTGTGTTCTATCGTCTAAAGGTTCGTGGGAAGGATGGTTACCTTTGGCCGAGTTCTCATACAACAATAGCTATCAAGAGAGTATTCAAATGGCTCCTTTTGAAGCTTTGTATGGGCGCAAATGTAGAACTCCTCTCAATTGGGTTGAATCAGGCGAAAGGAGATATTACGGGATTGACTTTGTGAAAGAGGCCGAAGAGAGAGTGCATACCATTCAAACACATCTCAAAGCCGCTCAGACTAGTCAAAAGAGCTATGCGGACAAGCGAAGAAGGCCATTGGAATTTGAAGTGGGTGACTATGTATACTTTAAAGTGTCACCTATGAAAGGCGTGCAACGCTTCGGAGTGAAACGAAAGTTAGCTCCAAGGTTTGTAGGTCCTTTTCAAATTCTGGAAAGAAGTGGGAAGGTAGCATACAAGTTACGGTTGCCACCACACATGTCCACTATCTTCAATGTGTTTCATGTATCTCAACTCAAGAAATATTTACGAATACCGGAAGAGCAAGTGGATTTTGGTGATATCAAGTTGAAATCAGATTTGACCTATGAAGAAAAGCCTATTGAAGTAATAGATTACAAAGAAAGAATCACCCGTAGCCGAGTGATCAAGTTCTATAAGGTGGTGTGGAACAACCAAAGTTATTGGGATGCGACTTGGGAGCGAGAAGATTACCTCAAGGAAGTCTATCCGTCTTTCTTTAAACAATGGTAATTAACTCTAATCTCGGGGATGAGATTCTTTTAAGGGGGGAGGGCTGTAACACCCTAGTGTTAGTTACTATTTTCACACTTGCATTTGCATGTCATCAAGCATAGATCATGTCATTTCATGCATTATTATCATTGCATTTTATTTGATTCCCTTTTATTGCTATATGTTTGTTTATATGTCCATATTATGCAAAATGTGTTGACATGCAAATGTGATGCTTGTTTACGGTTCTAAATGCTTTATACATGTTTAGGATAACATTTGGAACAATGTTCATGTTGGTGAAATCCCCAAAATACCCCTCTAGCTCATAGTTGACTAGAGAGCCCTTTAAAAGCTATTCTGTTTGACCAAACAAGAAGGGCATTTTAGAGATTCTGCATGTCAGTGCACCCTTAATCAAAGTTGTGTAGAATTTTATAAGCAACCAACTTTATTTTTGGGTCAACTCATGAAAATGAGTGGAAGAAGGTCAAAAAGTTGAATTAGTGCAGATTTGGAGCTGTTTTGGAAGTTTTCAAATTTTCCTAAGTCTAAACCGGTTTTTAGTTTCGGTGTACCCCTGTTCATCGACTTGTATCTCTCAATCCAGGCCGAACTAGAGTAAAGTGCCTTAATATGGAATGAACTACTCGTATAGCTCTTCAACCCATATTAGTGAAGTTTTCGCTGAAACGCTCTGGATCGCGAGTTATAGATCGATGAAAAATCGAGTTTCAGTCGGGACCGCGGAGACTGAATCGGAGCCGATTCAGTTCGACCCTCGGGCGAATCACGCGACCGCGTCAGGCCTCGGCCGCCAGGTGGCGCCGTACGCCGTCGTTGCTGCCGCGCGGTCGGCTTACAAAGGGGAACACGCAATCCTGTCTCCCGCACGCTCGCCCTCACTCTCCCCGCTCTCTCGCCCTCTGTTCGCTCGCTGCTCTCCTCTTTCCCCTCCGCCGTCGCCATTTCCGCCGCGCCGCCGCCGCGGTGAAATCCGCCGCCACCGAGCCGTCTCCGACCGCTCCACCCTCGGCGCAGCTTCGGCTTGCTCTGCTCTTCGTTTCCGACCCGTTGCCGACCTCAGCCGACCTAAGGTACAGCTCCAGCAAGCTTCCCGCCGTCCGCCATTGCCGGAGCGCTGCCGAGCTCTCGGGTCGCCGCGACGAGGGCGATGCCGGGGTCGGCTTCCCTCTCTTTTGCTCGTCTAAGAGTCCCCGTTAGCCGTAGATCCATTCCACACCGTCGGTTAGGTCTATCTCGCCGTAGTTTCGCCGGAACCCGAGTTCGCCGTGAACCCGCTCGCCACCGTGCCGCCATGCGAGCGCGGTCAGTGAGCTCCCGTGCGCAATAGTTCGATTCGTCGCACGCACAGGTCCGCTAAAGTTCCAGAAACACGGAATGAGGCCGAGCCGCGCGAGCAACGGCCGGAATCGGCCGGCGCGAGTTCGCCGGACCACCGCCGTCCGCCATTGCCGCCGTCGAGCTCGCTCCGGTGGAGTACGACCCTCGGCAGTTGGTCCATCGGATTCGTCTCGTTGCCACGAGTCGGTAGGTAGCCTCGGCGTCGCCGGAGACCTCGCCGTCGGCGAGCTCTCGCCGGTCAGCGCCGCCGGCTCTGTTCCGCTCTCTGACGCGTGGGGTCGGGTCGACCCCGAGGCCCGCGAGTCAGCCGTTCGGGTGCGCCTCTGGTTCACTGAGCCGGGTGCACGTAGCAGTTCTATCGGGTTTAGGTTTTTGATTTATAAAATGAATTTCCAGAAAATGTGTAAAACCTTCCAAAATTCATATCTGGAGCTAGGAATGTCCAATTGGGGTGAACCAAATTTTGTTGTGTTTGTATTTCTGGGCTCTATCAAGAAAAAATATAAAATGTACTTTTTGAATATTTTTTATGTGCAGTTATAATTAAATTGTTAATTGCTTGCAAACTTGATAAATGCATAAGTAATCGTAGAAATGTGCTAAAAATGTGATTCCACTTGCATTAATCTTGTTTAGGGAAGTAGAATCTATGAAAAATATGTTTGCTGGTGTTTCACTGTTATTTATATGATGTCTAGTATAATGTGCCTTTTATGCTTTAATCTTGCAAAAATCACCATGCTTAATGTGTTAAGGTTATGGACATGAATATTTTTCCTGGGCTATGTTATGTTGTAAAGAAGCTAAGAAAATTAGGAAATCTATTGTTTGATACTTTTCACTGTGTTAAGTATTTTCCATTGTTTAAAAGGCTGGTTGCTTGTTATTTTTGTGTAGACTGTTATACTTGTCCAAATGACTTGAAATTTTATTAGTAGGCTAATCTGGATGTGTAATAGCTACTGTAATTTCTATGGATTTTTCTGGTCACAGTAAACAGTAGGTCCAGTTATAGGCTAGGGTTTATTTAATTGTTTCTAAGCAAATATCTTTTGGTTGTGGTAGGTTAGTTGATGCATGTTAATTATTAAGTGCAGGTTGTAGACCTCTCACCCGGGACGAGAAATTGTTCTATGCTTTGCTTAAGAAGGGTGAGTATGAGTTGGTTGTCTAGGAAAGAAATAAATGAGTGTGGATTGTTAAACTGATTGCATATCATGGGTTAATTCGTGCATCTCTATCTTGCATTTCATGTGCATTCTCAGTCCTCATATATGCATATCATGCATACAGGATCGCCGGGAGGCGTGACGCTGTTGCAGTTCGATCCACCGGAGGAGGGAGTTCCGCCGGAGATTGAAGTGCCAGAGGTTCCCGAAGGTCAAGAAGAAGAAGCTGAACTTCCGGAGTCCCCGGATCACCAACCCACTAACTTTGTGAAAGGCAAGCCCCGGAGCATTCCTAAGTCTCCACCTACTCTTTTTACAAATACACTGGTCTTTATTAAATCGTATGATTGTGCACTTAAGTATAGGAGTTGATATGATACCGTTGCTGCATTCATTCCTTGTCCACTTATACTTGATCCTGAAGTTATTACTAGACAAGGGGATGGGTTCGATCTTATGCTTAGCCATGCTTAGACCGGTAGAAGTCGAGGGATTTCCTATCCTTCGCGAGCATAGGTGGTTACTAATGATGATGGGGTTGGATTCCACATGATGGACTATATGTGTCACCATGCCACAGTGTCTAATGAGAGAATCAAGGCTAGGTAGCGGGGAGCCGCATGACATGGTTGAGGTCATGCCGTCTTCGGTGCTGCTTGCGGCCGACTAGGACTGAGGCCACCAGACATCAGTTGAGATTGAAAGACGTCGTCACATAGCTGGTCAGATAAGTCGTTCTGACCGCGAAGCCGAGTATTTCTTTCTGAGCCGGGAATTGGGCGTGATAAGGCAGACATATTCTGGAGGTAGGAAGGATGTGCAGAGACACCATCTTACCAAGGGCAGGTCAGGGACCTGATGCATCCTGGAAGTGGGTTTGTCTCTGAGAATATGGACCCCTCCAAGCCCGCGATACATATTATGTCTCAGAAAGATTTAACGGTGGCCCAAGAAGCCAGTGGCTCGGCTGACAGGGTTTGTGATTGGCATAATTGCCAGCTGTTACAATCGATTCGAATCGCCATCTCTCCTGGTTAGTGAGAAACTGAACTGATCTTCTGGTGAGGTAGAGGCTAATAACTTGAACATAATGATTATGGTGAGATGAGGTTGATATCTGTGGATATCGGAAATCATATGGTTTTATTGATTGCTACAATATTCAGTGAATGCTTAGTATAGTGGCTAATCCTAGTAAATAGTTTAACTGAAATCGAAGCTTATCACAATTAAAATGAATAAGTTGAGGTTCTACTGTAGTAATGCTTTTGATGCAAAAATGATGCTACCCTCTGAGCTCCACCAAATAAGCCTTGCATATCCTTGAGAGTCTTTTTATTTACTCCCTGTCGGGTAAGTCTAGCTGAGTACAATTGAGTACTCAGGGTTTTATTCCCATTGTTGCAGATGGTGTAGTCTACTACGCGTATTGCAGGAATTGCTTCACCCCTGCGGGCGAAGAAGACTAGACCCGAGGGCAGGGTCATTATCTATCTTTAGTTGTTGTAAGAATGCTGTGACAGGGTCATGTGATGGTACTCGTATTTGAACTCTGTGGTGTAAAACTATGTTGACTTCCGCTACTACCCTATTTGTGTAAAAGACTATGTTGTACTCTGATGTTTAAATTCGATTGCGAACTGATGGGTCATGTGATCGGGTATTGCTGAATGAATGATCCTTGGGGTATGAAATGTTTGAAATCCTTCGAGATTTCCGGACTACCGGGTTTATATTGGCTCAAGTGCGACTGGATTGCGGCTAAAATGCGATCGTTGTACTTGTGCTCGTATAAATTGGTCGGTTCTGTGACAAACTGTTTGCAATTAGTTTCAATAGTTTTTAACTAGCTACTAACACAAGACAAGTAAACTAGTTACAAGAGCAACTACACAAGCACAATAAAAGAATAATATGAATAACTTGTGTAGAAGGGAGCAAACCACCACGAAGGATGGGACGATGATGACGCGGTGATTTTTGCCCGGAGGTTCACTTGTCGCCACAAGCTATGTCCTCCGTTGAGACTAGCTCTAAGGTTGCCGCTGATCCTCTAACTTGAGGTGATCTCACGTGGAGCGCCCGCAAGCTCAAGCTCTTTGATCTGGCCGGACCACTTATCGCTCTTCACGTCTCGCTCAACTAGCGCTGCTCTTCGCGACTCTCGCGGGGTGAACTCCAACCCCTCACAAGCTTGCTCCGAAGCCAAGCACAATCTCCTTGGTTGCTTCCACGGAGCCTCTCGCCACCAAACCGTCTAGGAGGTGGCGACCTCCAAGAGTAACAAGCGCCACCGGCTTACAACTCGATCACCTAGTGCCAACTCTTGCAATTTCTCAAAGCAACGCACTAGAATCACACTCACTCGCAATTGGATGCAACCACTATGTGCACAAGTGAGTTAGAGGCTCTCCAAGCACTCCTCAAGCATGGACACACAGTCCAAGGGTGGTAGACAACTCAAATGGCTGGCCACCTCTTCTATTTATAGAGGGAGGCCACAAACTAGCCATTACAGAGTTTCTGCGTCACTCCCGGACTACCCGTCGATGAAGCCTCGGACAGTCCGCCGTTGTAAAAAAACTAGCCGTTATGTTCAAACTGCACACTTGCGGACAGTCCGCCACAAAGTCCCGGACTGTCCGCCGTTGTAACCAACGGCCCCCAACATATCGGGTGCGTTCCGTGTGTGTTTTCACGAATACCCGGCGGACAGTTCACCCCTAGAGCCCGGACAGTCCGCAGCTGAAAAACAGCATAGACCACCGCTCGGTAAAACGACCATAACTCTTAACTCTGAAGTCCGATTTCGATGATCTTGGATATTTTGGAAAGCTTATTCAGAGGGCTACACAACCTACATGAATACATGATCCAAAGCACAATGGATCAAAGTAGTTTTCCAAACCAAGTACCATCGCTCCTCTTTTTCAGCTCGAGAAATCTCCAAAACTTCTCCAACTCCTCCTTTGCAAATGTGCCAACACCACCAAGTGTACGCCACCATGTGCAATTGTGTTAGCATTTCATAAATATTTTTCAAAGGATTTTCACTTTCACTTGCCATGTCACTCGATCCTAGCAACGTCACGATGTTAGATCACTCGAGTGGCACTAGATGACCGATATGCAAATAAGTTTGTCCCTCTTGATAGTACGGCCATCTATCCTAAACCCGGTCAAGAACTTCTCTACTCAACCTTAGATCGGTGAAATAGAAACGCCCTAAGTTATACCTTTGCCTTGCACTTTCCATCTTCATCACCGTCTTCATCTCCATCTCCATCTCCATCTCCAAAGTCGATGCCGATGCAACACATGCACCAACACCTCATGAATGATATGATCCACTTCATATCATCATGTGGCTTTTGGTCCATCGATCCTTGACTCTACTTGCTCTTCACCCTTGCTTCGGCTTCCGGCGTCAAGTCTTGCTTAAGCCTCCCGACACTCGGTACCAACGGCTAATGATGGTTCATCGCGTACTTCCATCCATCTTGATCATTGTGACAGAACCGTCTTAGTCATAGGGCTCACGTGCACCGTCATCATCCCTAATGACCCATGATCAGTCTGCACGAGTTTCCCTTGACTTAGGTGGCCTGCCGGGTTTCCTCGGAAACTCTAATTCACCCGAGGATCTCATTGTAAAGACCTTGCAAGTATTACAACAGTTTACACAAATAATATAAATCAGAGTGAAGAGTGCGGAAGTATTACGTAAACATAGGTTTACAAATATAAATGATATTATCCCAAACCAGAGTTTCGTAGTGGAGTAGCATCATACAACTAGGCACCCTGCCCAGGGGTTATATCATACACAACATTATCCATGCCCGATCCGCCAACCGGCACGGTCTCAAACAGAACTGTACTCTCGGCCTACCTGCAACGGGGGTTAACAAACCCTGAGTACTGGGATACTCTGCAAGACTTACCCGACTAAAGAAAAGGGGATGAGACTCAGGAATGCAGGCTGAGGGGAGTCAAGGTAAGGTTTTAGCAAGAGTCAAAGTATTTTGCGGAAAAGCAATTCTAATTCTATTTTCAGTATTTTAGTCAACATTATTATAATCAATATCAATAGTTGTCAGTTCTTTCACATATGTCCTTCAAGTTCAATTACTTATTCATTCTCAAAAACATCCTAGTTCCGAACCACTCTTCGCTGAATGGTCGGAGGATCAAGTCTCCATAACCGAGGAGCAACGACGATTCGAATCGATTAGTACCCAGCTGGGGATCCCTAACCACACTGCATATGTAGCACCTAAGCTTGCATATACCAACCCCATCTACCACAGCTTTTCTATCCCTGAACCGGTCCTGCGCCACCCGGGAGTACAGTACTCCTCTCGTCTCCAGGCACGCCGGCCACGAGGGTACACGCTACTCTCACCATCTCTCCACTCCCAGTGCGTGGTTGTCGGTTCAAGCAATAGAGCGACCGGAGATAGGGCTTCCCGGAGTATGTGGCTAGTTGCAAAGTCTCGATCCAACAGGCCTACAATGAATGGTCTCTACTTTCTTTTTTCCGGTGGCGACAGTGCTTTGGGACTCTAACCCAAGTACAACTGTCCCATCGGATTTTTAAATCCCTTTTCCATCGGTGACAATATGTTGGGACTCTAACCCAAGCTACGATCATCGAGCAGGAAATCCCTTCCCGTCGACGACAGTGTACTGATCAGGTGCACAGCCGCTGAACGAGAATATTACCATTACCCTTTTCATGATTTAATCAATAACATGTATCACCATAGCTCAAAATAGCATTTTATGCAAATCTATTTTATACAAGCAGGGATAAGCATTTTAAATATTTAATAAAATGGGTTTACGGATATTTTAGTGGTCAAGGATGATAATGCATCAATTAGATTATCAATCAACTCCTATCAACCTAATGCAGTAGATTAACTCAAGTTATAAACATTTTGTAAATCACAAGGAGGGCTGAATGCACCAGGGGCTTGTCTGTGTTGCAGGTCTGTCACTTCTGCCAGATAGCCAGAGGAAACCCACTTGACTTCTCCTGACGATTAAGCCTTCCGTCAAGGAATCAATTAAGCAACTCTCCCGAAAACCCGATCACTACACGTAACAACAATACGATGCTTAACATAATGAAATGTATGCCACGATGCAGGAGATGCACAAAATCATGGATCTATAGAAAATAAACTTAATTAGAAGGTTGAGTGCAACTTTCCTTAACGATAAAGTTATAAAACAAACTTCAGTTAGACAAGGTGGTGGGTGTATAATTTATTCATTGACCATTTTAGCAGTCATAGAAAGCCGAGTTAATTTTCCTTATAACTCTACTACACCTTTGCTTAAACAAGTCATCAACCCTAATATCATATGTGAATAATATAAATTATTAATGTTCTAATTAGCCATTTAATTAAGAACTCAAACAACTAATTAAAGTGCCAAAGATCATCTCAAGTAAATGACCCAGGGACATCACGCAATCCAAAAGTCACACAAAACCTAAAATGGCTAGGGTTTCTATTTATTCTATTAATCGATTTATAGAGTATTATATAATAATTAAGTAAACTATTTCTATTTGAGCCCAAACTTTTCCTGAAAATAGGTTTTGACCCAAAACAGTACCACAACAAATTTCATGATTTTTGGATTAACATAGAATTTATTTAAATTCACCAAAGTTGCATTTATCAATTAAAAGGCTAATTTTTATAGCATACATAAAATACTCAAATTTTAGGTTCATATTTTTAACAGTTAATACACTATACTAGAGAGGCTACACAATTTATTTCATAATTTTTAAAGCCACACATTAATTCTAACGAAAATCACAAACTGCAGCACTATTCATATAATTTCAAAATAGAAAAGTCATTTATATTTCCTCAGGAAAAATGAAAAGGAAAAATCGGCCGAGTTGGCCTAGTAAACCTCAAACCGGCCTAGCGCGGCCTCCTCACACCCCGAGCCGCTGACAAACGGGCCCCGCCCGATAGCTCTCTCTCCCTCCCTCTTCTCCTACCTCCCACCGACGCGTTCCCGCGCGCGCGACAGCGATTCCGAACGCTGACGGCCTGCCGGCGAGCTTAACGGCGACGGGAAAGGTACCTGCGTGATGCCCACGGCCCTATAGATCTTCCTACGTACCTGGCCGGGCGACAAGAGCTCCTCAGCGAGCTGCCCGGCACTCATAGCGGATCGGTCGGCTCGGCACCCAGCGGCGCACACGCGTTCTGACCGCCACGGAGCCGTAGAGTTTGCAAACAACAGCACGAAGGCGACCAGAGACTCACCACGATTCTAGGGCTCGAGTTGGTTGCGACGGGAGAAGGCCGGAGGATGATCGTTGACCAGAATCGCGGCCACGGCGGCGTTCTCCAGCAGCGAGGTCCCCGTTCCAGTGAACCTAGAGCGGTAGAGTATAAACAGACTGGTCGAGGAGCTTTACAGAGTTGTGGACAGCATGAAACGAGGGTGAGAAGAGCAACTATCTTACAGAGACAGCCTAGCCCGCGGCAAGACCGAGCGCGGCGGCGCTCCGCCGGCGCCGAGGAAGAAAAATGACCGCGCAGGGACCTCCGACGACGAAAGGACGCGCGGGCGGGCTCAACAGTTGCGCAGGAGGGTGATGAAGCTATGTGTATGTGCAATTGGGACGGGAGTGAGCAGGGACGACGAATTTGATCATCGACCTGCGACGACTCCGGTGGCGACCGAGGTGGAAGAAGGTGGACTGACGGCGACGACAGGGCATTTATATGGACAGCGGAGGACTTGGGACGTGGCCGGGTGAAAGGTCCTTGTTTGGTTTTGGTAATTGAGTGACAACTTAGGTGGACTAATATGTGTTTAAGTGTTGATTACACAGGTGATTAGTCCATAGGTACATGTGTGTGAGCATTTATGCCATGGAGATGGAATTGGCTTGGAGATGATGTTTAGCTAACACATATGATATGAAGGAGCTAAACGCATGAGACATGACATGGAGTCATGTGGCTAGGTGGAGAAGATCAAGACATGACTTGGCGTCGACGGACCGGTTGAAAGTGTGAAGGGCAAGCTAGTGGGCTTGGCGCCGATGGACCAACGCAACGGTGAAGAGCAAGTGAAGTCGAGGATCGATGAACCAAAAGGCACATGATGATATGAAATGGATCATATCATTGTTAAGGTGTTAGTGCATGTGTTGCACCAGCATCGACCGAGTTGGAGATGGAGAAGGTGACGAAGACGGTGATCGAAATGGAAAGCGCAAGGCAAAGGTATAACGTAGGGCGTTTTCATTTCACCGGTCTAAGGTTGAGTAGAGAAGTGCTTGACCGAATTTAGGATAGATGGCCCTACTATCAAGAGGGGCAAACTTGCTTGCATATCGGTCATCTAGTGCCACTTGAGCGATCTAACTTGCATACATTGCTAGGATCGAGTGGTGCGATGAAAAGAGAGATAAATCCTTTGAAAACTGTTTGTGAAAAGCTAACACACATGCACATGAGGTGTACACTTGGTGGTGTTAGCACATTTGCAAAGCTGGTGAAGTTTGGAGTTGAGAAGAGCTCTCTGCAGAGCGTCGGACGCAAAGGAGTGGGAGCGTCGGACCATTGCTCTCGGTCTGACGGCTAACCCTAGTTTTTCAGCGAGCGTCGGACGCTAGTCGGCGTTGGTCCGACGGTCTGTGGAGGCCGAGCGTCGGACCGTGAGCTTCAGAGTCGGACGGTACAGAGCAACAAGGAGGTATCGCGTGGTGAGATGTGGTGCGTCGGACGAGCTCCGTTGGTCCGAAGACGAGCGTCGGACTAACGTTCGACGGTTTTCAGCGCTCGGCGAGCTCTCTAGAAACGTCGGGACCATGGCTTCGTTTAGTCCGACGCGCAGTGGAAATTCAGTCCGACGGTGGCTAACCGAGGAGCGTCGGACCGTGGGCTTTGGTCCGACGGTGTTCCGTCCGACGGTGAGTTGAAGCGCGGGAAGTTAGCCGTTGCGATTGAACGTTTGACTTCAAACGGCTAGTGACACGTGGCGGCCATCGGGAGCGTCGGACCGTGGATATTGGTCTGACGGTGGCGCGGCTGAGCGTCCGACGCTCAGTCCGACGGCCGATTTCGGTTGGCAACGGCTCTATTCGCTTGAGGGCTATAAAACCAAGCACTTGGCGGCCTTGGCCGACTAGCTGAGCACCCTTGGGCCTGTGTGGCTTATGTAGGTGTGCTTGGGAGCTCTCTAACTCACTAGTGTGCTTAGTGTTCATCCAAATGATCGCTAGTGAGTGATTCTAGTGCGTTGCATTGAGAGATTGCAAGTGTTGGCACTAGGTGATCGAGTTGCAAGCCGGTGGTGCTTGTCACTCTTGGAGGTCGCCACCTCCTAGACGGCTTGGTGGCGAGAGGCTCCGTGGAAGCAAGCAAGGAGATTGTGCTTGGCTCCGGAGCAAGCTTGTGAGGGGTTGGAGCTCACCCCGCGGGAGTCGCGAAGAGCATCGCTAGTAGAGCGAGACGTGAAGAGCGACAAGTGGTCCGGCCGAGTCAAGTGCTAGAGCTTGTGGTAAGCACTCCACGTGGGAGAGTGTGACTTGCGGGTCACCACTAGCAAGAGGACCGGCGGCAACCTTGGAGCTTGTCTCAACGGAGGACGTAGGTTGTGGCGACAAGTGAACCTCCGGAAAATAAATCACCGCGTCAACATCTTCCCATCCTTCGCGGTGGTTTGCTCCCTTCTACACAAGTTATTTATTTTGTGCATTACATTTACTTGTGTAGTTATATTTGCTCTTGTGAGACCGGTTAGGTTATGTAGCTTGCCACTCACCTTCTTAGCTTGTGTAGCTTAGAAGTAGTTCTCACTTAGTTTGTGTAGCTAAGTGAGTTGCGCTCCTTGATTTGGATTGTGTATCCTTGTCATTGAGCAAGTAGTGAGCTTAGGTGCTTAGTGCGCTTTTGCTTGCTAGTTGATAGGAGTTTCCCCGGTGTTTAAAGTATTAGCGCTTAGGTTTATGTGATCTTGCATTAGAACGGTTTAGGTAAGCTCAAGCTAGACTTGCACCTTTGCTCCTTGCTAGGATCTTTTGCAAAGAGCTTAGAGTCTTAGTTAGAGGGGTGAATTGTCGCTAGAACCGATTATGTTTTATTTCCGCTGCGATTTATTTTTGTCGGACTATTCACCCCCCTCTAGTCCGCCATCTCGACCCTTTCAATTGGTATCGGAGCTTGGTCTCTCAATTGTGGTCTTAACCGACCCGAGAGGATGGTGACTTATGGGCTAGATGTTGATTGTCCATACACATTTGATGGCACACACTTTGCACGTTGGAAAAATTGGATGGAATGCAATATTAAGTTTATTTCTTCCCCAAATGTGATGGATGGTAGATGTGGGCTTTTCTCATGCGGTTGATCGAAAGAACACAACCAAAGCGCAAGAGAAATACTTACATCTAGATCGCCAAGCAATTAACATGTTTTATAGATCTTTGGATGATAGCATTTTTGGAGAGATCATGGACTTTGAAAGTTCCCATGAGATTTGGGCATTTCTCAATGCAAAGTATAACAAGCTCTCCGATGATGATGATCAAGCCAAAGAGCAAAAGCTTGGTGATCCAGAGCATCTTCACAACTCCGTCATTGTGAAGAGTTGCTCCTCCTTTTCGTCAAGTAATGATGATGATGCTACCACAAGAGCACTTGACAAGAGAGTTGATGAAGCCACAAGTGATGCACATGATGAGTCTACCTCAAGCTCACTTGACGACGGCTATGAGAGTGATGCATCAACAAGCTCTCCATCCTCATCACATAGCTACAAGTCACTCGGTGGCGGCAAGGTATCACTTGGTAATGTGATTGTTGATTGTGATGATCCAAATTTTGAGCTTGTATGCAAACTCGTAAATGCCTTAAGAAAAGAGATGAACAAAACTAAGAATTTGACTAATGAAAACTCTTTTCTAAAGGACACATGTGAACAACAAAAGTATCTATTTTATGTCATGAGTTGTTCACATGAGGAGCTAAAATTGACTCATGAGGAACTTAGTGTTGCTCATGAGAATTTGGTAAAAGACAATAATTGTCTCACTAATGACCTTTCTAATAAAAAATCTAAAACTAGTGAGAGCTCATCACTTGGGTCAAATGATCAATCACATATTGCTACTAACCCTTGTGATGTAGGCATGAAGAATGTATCCACCTCTTGTGATGATTTACTTTCTATGCCTTATTCTTCACATTTAGATGCTTGTTCTTCTTCCTTGTCTTTTGAGACGAACCTTTTGAAGGAGAACAATGAGCTTAAATAAGAAGTGAAGAATTTGAGCAACAAGATAGCAAGGTGGAACAACTCAAGTGCCGCCCTTAACCATATGTTGAAGAACACAAGAATGGTGGGCGACATGAGTGGTCTTGGCTTTAATTCAAGCAAAGTCAACACACAAAGAAGCCAAGATACAAGTGGCATTCACTTCAATAAGAGCAAGATCAAAGGCAAAAGATGGGGCAAGAGAACTTATGAGAGAGAGATGAAGAAGCTAGAGCAAGAAAGGCTTGCTCATTTCATGTGCTTCACATGCCATGAGATGGGTCACTTAGCTTCAACATGCCCCAACACGCTCAAGTTGAAGAAGGAAGAAAAGAGGCTCACACGGTCACAAAGCCTATACAAGAGGTTTGTGAAGCCTCAAGTCAACACACCCCAAGCTCAAGTCAACAAGAAGACAAGAAGGGGTAGTGGAAGAGGAAGGCATCCAACTCATATTTATGATGCCAAGTTGATGATGAGCAAGATTCAAGAGAAGAATAAGATGGCTCACCTCAAGTGCTTCAAATGTGAAAATATGGGTCACTTTGCCTCAAAGTGTCTCAACAAGCTTGAGAAAAAGGCTCAAGCAATTCGTGAGAGGCAAGTTAATGAGAAGCACCAAACGATCAAGAAAGAGAAGGCTTAAGCAAAGCAAAAGTGGCACTCATGCCGGGAAAGGGGACACATGGCAAATTCATGTCCCCTTGGTAAAACCCCTATGCCCATTTCAATTAATACAAATTCTATGCTTAGGAAGGATGACAATGGTACCTCATCGGTTGCTATTGCTAAACATTCCGCTATCCATACTAAGGCTATGCCTAAGTATGTTGCTCATAACTTGAGAGGACCCAAACTAGTTTGGGTACCATCAAAAAGTGGATGATTGTGTGTAGGTACCATAGCATTGGAGGCTTGATTCAATTGGCATTCATATTGATCATCATATAATGAGTCAAGTCATGAAGCCTAGTACATATCCAAACCAATGCCAAGTCAAATGAAGTGAAGTCCAAGTGCAAAATTCATACAAGCGCAAATATCAAGTTGTGGGTGGTCAATTGGTTAATTATTTGATGACTTGCAAAGAATGAAGTTGAAGCTTGCAAATGGATGATCATGAACTATCAAGGTATATCCTTTGTTGATCAATCTTATTTGGATGCATATGAGTTGATTGAATTGGATAAATATGCATATGTTGCTTGCAATGAGAAGTTTGAATGGAATAATTGCTTAGTGATCAAATTTGAGTAGATTTGGTTGGATATGATCATAAAATGATATTTAGTAAGTGGATTGAATGGATTTATGTCTTGTGAAAGTATTCAAGCAAGTTTAGTTCAAGTTTAGTTTAATTTGATGAAGATTAGTTCAATTGATCAAAATCTGTCCAAAATTACAAAACTTAGCTAGCTGTGAACAAAGCCATGTTTGAAGTAATCAAAACTATTTGGATTGGCTTAAAAATTGATATACATGCTCTAGACTTATGGTACAAGTTGCTGTAAAGATCTCATAAGAATTGGATAAGGATTACTTTGGTTTTGGAGTAGTTCTTATCAACTATAGTGCAGCAGTCTTTCAGCATGTAGCAGTGTGGAGAAAAATGATGGTTAGGCAGTCCATACTTTGGTCAAACAAAGCTCATATTTTTGTGGCTGCTAGTAGGACTCATAAAAGGTCATCTCCACAAAATTTCATGGCAATTGGACATGTACATTCGGAGATATAGCATATTCTTTAAAAGGTACAGAATCTGTCCACAAGAGAGAATTATTGGAAATATTTGGTATCTCTTGCTTTGAAAGGCTCTCAAGTTGGAATTGTGATTACAAGTGGTTGAGAGTCTCAATTGTTTGGTTTTGGATCATGAAGATTGGTACTCAAGTGAAGGTCAAGACCAAGCAAAGAAATGATAAAGCTTAAGTCCTAGTGATGACTGGAGAACAATTGGATAGAAAGAAAATGACTTAAAGAAGTAGAAAGAAAAGGACTTAAAGAAGGAATTCAAATTGATCATCATGTTAAGTCCTTAGATCAATCAAGTAAAGGCAATTCAAGTGAGTATTGAAGATGTTTCTTCGGAGAGAGGTCACTTCTCCCGATCGTCGGGGCGTGCCGCCTTTTGTAGGTAAACCAAGTGGGTGATGCTTGGATGGCTAACATGGAAGTGGTGATCTGGAGAATCATTGGAAATGCTTAGTTGAAGCAATCAAAAGGGTTGATCTAGAGAGCAAGTAACAAACCAAATGAGAAAATTCATATACATACACATGGTATTCTCTCATCTAAGCTTGATCAAGAAAGGAAGCAAGTCAACCACAACATTGAAGCTAGCACTTGATCATATGGGTGAAGAATAGAATTCATGATGATAATTGGTCTTCACCAAGCTCTTCAAATGGACTTCACCATTGCTATTTTGGAGATTGATTGAAAATGAAAATCCTCTACTCCGAGAGAGCAAAGGTATCATTGTATGGCATATGCATTCATTTGTGCTAAGGACTTGATTAGAGTATATAGTCATACAAAGATGAGCATTCATGAAAAAATCAAATGATTTTGAGTTCATATGATGCCACTATTGCTTCTATGTTTTGTTTGATCTAGTGGCTAAATATGACTTATTCATGAGCATGTGAACCTAGTGTTTGATCTAGTTAAATAAGCAAAAAGGATCTAATTCAACATAGGCAAGATAACCCCTAGTGGCGTGAAGAAGCTTGTCTTTGGTTCAAACCGAGTTAGATTACTTGTGCAAGTTTGCTAGTTTGAACTAACCAAGAAAGAAGCTCATGGAAACAATCTAAGTTCAAGAAGCACAAGACAACAATAAAAATAGATATCAAGTTATTCTTTCGAAATGGTATCTAGACTCACCAAATCACTAGTAGCATGCACATGGTTATTCTTTAAGTGGTATTACTACTCTTCAAGTGGTATTACTATACATGGTGTATGTCTACAGGTGGTTCAACTTCAAGTAGTACTATGTTCTTCATGACGGCATCCATGTAAGTGGTATAAGTCCAACTACAATTGGTACTCACAAGTGGTGTCTAGATCAAGTTTTCAAGTGGTATCCAACAAGAGTCTCAACTTTAAGTGATCATCAAGAGAAGGACTTTCAACAAGGTGTCCATCAAATGTGCAAGCATCTACCCTCAACATCCCTCACATACACCTTTGTCACTATAAAGCTTGACCTTTTGTGGAAATTGATGACAAAGGGGAAGAGATTGGACAAAGATATGAAATCAAGAGTGTGGAAGAGAGATTGGATTACATGATTAAGGGGGAGATAATCAAGATGGATGGAAGTACGCAATGAACCATCACTGAAGGCCGATGATGGGAGAACAATAGGCTAACAAGAAGGATGATCCACTAGATTGACGATTATAAGAGGATCAAAATTCTTGGACAAGAGAAAAACACACAAGTAGGGGAGGCAAGCTCATGGACATGGTTGATTGCATTTGAAATGTGCATATTCATATGCTTACTTTGCATTTACACTTAGTTTCCTACATGTGGTATCTTACTTGTGTGGTGTATGCTAGTATAGGTTTGAATGATGATTTGATAACTAGCAAGCATAGGTTGTTAGCTAGACTTGTGTTTTTCAAGTATTTACTAGAACCTTGCTTATAATGTTGATCTCACGGGGATATCTAGTATTTTTGCTTGTCTAGCTAAATATGATGCTAAGGATGGACTTAATGATGCAACTTCAATTAGCTTCAAGCAATTGGTATCGAGCAATTGGTATCACGCTACAAAGGTTTATTCTATGCATCCTTAGCATCACTTAGTAGTGTTGGCACTCCCACAAATTTCATATTTATGCATGTGTGAAAATTTGAAACCACACCATTTGAGCACACATGTAGGGAGAGTTAACACTACCAAGTCAGGTTTTATGGAGCTTATTCAAGTCTAAAGATTTGAGCTCAAAGATGGATAAGTAACATAAAATCCAACCCAAGTTAGTAATTTACACTTGTGTGAAGAGCTAACTTGGTTAATGCGCTTAATTTTCCATATCTTTGTAGAGTTGTCATCAATTACCAAAAAGGGGGAGATTGAAAGGTCCTTGTTTGGTTTTGGTAATTGAGTGACAACTTAGGTAGACTAATATGTGTTTAAGTATTGATTACACAGGTGATTAGTCCATAGGTACATGTGTGTGAGCATTTAAGCCATGGAGATGGAATTGGCTTGGAGATGATGTTTAGCTCACACATATGGTATGAAGGAGCTAAACGCATGAGACATGACATAGAGTCATGTGGCTAGGTGGAGAAGATCAAGACATGACTTGGCGTCGACGGACCGGTTGCAAGTGTGAAGGACAAGCTAGTGGGCTTGGCGCCGATGGACCAACGCAACAGGTGAAGAGCAAGTGAAGTCGAGGATCGATGAACCAAAAGGCACATGATGATATGAAATGGATCATATCATTGTTAAGGTGTTGGTGCATGTGTTGCACCGGCATCGACCGAGTTGGAGATGGAGAAGGTGACGAAGATGGTGATCGAAATGGAAAGCGCAAGGCAAAGGTATAACTTAGGGCAGTTTTCATTTCACCGGTCTAAGGTTGAGTAGAGAAGTGCTTGACCGAATTTAGGATAGATGGCCCTACTATCAAGAGGGGCAAACTTGCTTGCATATCGGTCATCTAGTGCCACTTGAGCGATCTAACTTGCATACATTGCTAGGATCGAGTGGTGCGGTGAAAAGAGAGAAAAATCCTTTGAAAACTGTTTGTGAAAAGCTAACACACATGCACATGAGGTGTACACTTGGTGGTGTTAGCACATTTGCAAAGGTGGTGAAGTTTGGAGTTGAGAAGAGCTCTCTGCAGATGCGTCGGACGCAAAGGAGTAGGAGCGTCGGACGATTGCTCTCGGTCCGACGGCTAACCCTGGTTTTTCAGCGAGCGTCAGACAGCTAGTCGATGTTGGTCCGACGGTCTGTAGAGGCCGAGCGTCGGACCGTGAGCTTCAGAGTCCGATGGTGCAGAGCAACAAGGAGGTAACGCGTGGCGAGATGTGGTGCGTCGGACGCGCTCCGTTGGTCCGACGGTTTTCAATGCTCGGCGAGCTCACTGGAAACGTCGAACCGTAGGCTTCGTTTAGTCCTGACGCGCAGTGGAAATTCAGTCCGACGGTGGCTAACCGAGGAGCGTCAGACCCTGGGCTTTGGTCCGACGGTGTTCCGTCCGACGGTGAGTTGAAGCGCGGGAAGTTAGCCGTTGCGATTGAACAGTTCGACTTCAAACGGCTAGTGACACGTGGCGGCCATCGGGAGCGTCGGACCAGTGGATATTGGTCCGACGGTGGCGCGGCTGAGCAGTCCGACGCTCAGTCCGACGGCCGATTTCGGTTGGCAACGGCTCTATTCGCTTGAGGGCTATAAAACCAAGCACTTGGCGGCCTTGGCCGACCAGCTGAGCACCCTTGGGCCTGTGTGGCTTATGTAGGTGTGCTTGGGAGCTCTCTAACTCACTAGTGTGCTTAATGTTCATCCAGTTGATCGCCAGTGAGTGATTCTAGTGCGTTCCATTGAGAGATTGCAAGTGTTAGCACTAGGTGATCGAGTTGCAAGCCGGTGGTGCTTGTCACTCTTGGTGGTCGCCACCTCCTAGACGGTTTGGTAGCGAGAGGCTCCGTGGAAGCAAGCAAGGAGATTGTGCTTGGCTCCGGAGCAAGCTTGTGAGGGGTTGGAGCTCACCCCGCGGGAGTCGCGAAGAGCATCGCTAGTAGAGCGAGACGTGAAGAGCGATAAGTGGTCCGGCCGAGTCAAGTGCTAGAGCTTGTGGTAAGCACTCCACATGGGAGAGTGTGACTTGCGGGTCACCACTAGCAAGAAGGACCGGTGGCAACCTTGGAGCTTGTCTCCACGGAGGACGTAGCTTGTGGCGACAAGTGAACCTCCAGGAAAATAAATCACCGCATCAACATCTTCCCATCCTTCGCGGTGGTTTGCTCCCTTCTACACAAGTTATTTATTTTGTGCATTACTTTACTTGTGTAGTTATATTTGCTCTTGCGAGACCGGTTAGCTTGTGTAGCTTGCCACTCACCTTCTTAGCTTGTGTAGCTTAGAAGTAGTTCTCACTTAGTTTGTATAGCTAAGTGAGTTGCGCTCCTTGATTTAGTTTGTGTATCCTTGTCATTGAGCAAGTAGTGAGCTTAGGTGCTTAGTGCGCTTTTGCTTGCTAGTTGATAGGAGTTTCCCCGATGTTTAAAGTACTATCGCTTAGGTTTGTGTGATCTTGCGCTAGAACGGTTTAGAGAAGCTCAAGCTAGATTTGGACCTTTGCTTCTTGTTAGGATCTTTTGCAAGGTGCTTAGAGTCTTAGTTAGAGGGGTGAATTGTCGATAGAACCGATTAGGTTTTATTTCCGCTGCGATTTATTTTTGTCGGGACTATTCACCCCCCCTCTAGTCCGCCATCTCGACCCTTTCACCGGGGCCCCCCACGAGCACGACTCCGACGGAGACAGGACCTGGCCGGTCCTCAGGCGTGTCGCCGGCGTCCGTCGCGCGCACGCGCGCCTGCACGCGACAGAGCAAAACCGGACACTCTCTCCCCCCCCCCCCGCGATACTGTAGCAGAGCCTGCCCCCATTTGACTTTTTGCAAAATTACTTTTCATTTTGTGTATCAAGTCAAAAAATTCCCAAAATAAGAATTGTGGGCAAATTCAAACAGAACAACTTTTGTTTTGGAAGAAGTTTGAAATTTTGAATAATTTTAAAGGGGGTAAAAGCTTGATTTGAGATTCATTTACAATTCATTTAAATTCTCAAAACGTTTCTCAACAACTTGAAATTCTTAAAAAATAAAAGTTGTCCTATTTGATAAGGCCGACAACTTTCAGTCAATGGTTTCTGTCAGATTCTACATAGTTTTTGAAATAGCATTTCAAATTTAAATTTTAAAACACTGTTTTGAGGTTAATTTATATTTCCAATGTATAACTTCGAAGTCCCCAAATACAAAAGTTGTTCCACTTGAAAAGCATTACAACTTTTATTAAAGGAGTTTACCTAAATTATTGATAGTTTTTAAAATGGTATTTTAAATTCGAATTAACAAACACTGATTGGGGTTTAATTTAAATTTTTACAGGTAGACTTCAAAATCTCCAGAAATTAAAGTTGTTCCATTTTAAAGGATCTCCAATTTTTATTAAAGGACATTCATCAGATTCCCTTTTGTTTTTGAAATTGAGTTTCAACTTAAACTTTAATGCATAGATTAAGGTTTTTGTTTGAAATTATTTTTAATAACTTTAAAATTGCCCAAAATAGAAGTTGCTCAACGTTTAAAGATTTACCACTTTGGTTTAAGGCCCAACCTCTAGTTCCTTCTATTTTTGAGTTAGGGTTTTGGGTCCGATTTAGGGTTTTAAAATGGATTTGCCTTTTAGTTTCCAATTGGATTTAGGTAATTACAAACAACTAAGCATTTAGGTCATAGAATCACTTTAAAGCACTTATGCACAATCACATGGAGAAAATAAAAATTGTTTTAGTGATGCACGGTAAAGATGGGTTTATGCGGGATGATTTATATGCAATTGTGATGACATGGCCGGTTTTAGTTACAGTAACACCAGGGGTGTTACAATCATCTCTCCCCCTTGATCATGTAATCCAATATCTCTCCCTTATCACATAATTTCATATCTTTATCCAAATCTCTCCCTCTTTGTCATCAATTTTCATAAAAGGTAATCTCTCTAATGTGACAGAGGATGTTGAGGGTAGACATTTGCACATTTTATGGATACCACCATTTTTGAGTTGGAATGAAATTAATTGAAATACATCCATAGGATGAGATACCACATGTTAGGACCTTGCATTTCTTGATACCAAAATAATAAGTATCTCCCCTATGTCATATGATCGGTCATCCACTTGAACTTGAGCCCTTGTTGGTGTGGGAAGTCTTCATTTTTTATGATTACTTAAAGTTGAGGATCACTTACACAAATGTTGGATACCCTTTGTATGCTTGCTCTAGACATCATTTGTGAGTATCATTTTGGTTGGACTTATACCACTCGCATGGATGCCGTCATGATGATCATAGTACCACTTGATGTTGAACCACTTGTAGACATATACCATGTGTAGTAATACCAATTTGAAGAATAGTGATACCACTTATTGGAATAAATATGTTACCAGTGATTTGGTGAGTCTAGATATATACCACTTGGAAAGAATAACTTGATATATATTTTCATTGTTGTCATGAGCTTCTTTCTTGATTAGTTCAATCTAGCAAACTTGCATAAGTAGTCTAACTCGGTTTGAACTAAAGACAAGCTTCTTCACGCCACTAGGGGTTATCTTGCCTATGTTGAATTAGATTCTTTCTTGCTCATTTAGCTAGGTTAAACTCTAGGTTCACATGCTCATAAACAAGTCATATTTAGACACTAGATCAAACAAGACATAGAAGCAATAGTGGCATAATATGAACTCAAAATCATTTGATTTTTCGTGAATGCACATCTATGTATGACTATATGCTCTAATCAAGTCTTTACCAAAATATGAATGCATATGCCATATAATGATACATTTTCTATCTTGGAGTAGAGGATAGTCATTTTAATCAATCTCCATAATAGCAAATGTGAAGTCCATTTGAAGGCTTGGTGAAGACCAATCATCAGCATGAATTTCATTCTTCGCCTATATGGTCAAGTCGCTTCAAATTGTGGTTAACTTGCATCTTTTATTGATCAAACTTGCATGAGAAAATACCACTTCAATAAGCATGAATACCACATGTATGTATATGAATTCTTTGCATTTGGATATTGCTTGCTTTCTAGATCAACCCTTTTGATTTGCTTAAACTAAGCATCTTCAATGATTCTCCGGATCACCACTTCCATGTTAGCCATCCAAGCATCACCCACTTGGTTTACCTATATAAGGCGGCATGCCCCGACACTTGGGAGAAGTGATCTCTCACTAAAGAACCATATTCAACACTCACTTGAGTTGCCTTTGCTTGATTGATCTAAGGACTTAATTATTATGATCAACTTGAATTCCCTTTTTAACTCCTATTATTTCTATTCTTTTAAGTCCAACTTCTCTTTGCTTGATCTTGATCTTCACTGAATACGAATCTTGATGATCCAAAACCAAACAAATGACTCTCAACCACATGTAATTATATTTTCAACTTGAGAGCCTTTCAATGCAAGAGATACTAAAGATTTTCAACAATTCCTCTCTTGTGGACAGATTCTGCACACTTCAAAGAACAGATCATAACTGCCATTTTACTTGTCCAATTACCATGAAATTTTGTGGACATAACCTTATATGAGTCTACTAGCAGCCACAAAAATTTGAGCTTCATTTGACCAAGTATGAACTGCCAGCCATCATTTTCCTCACACTGTTATATGCTGAAAACTGCTGCACTATAGTTGACAAGAACTACTCCAAAACCAAAGCAATCCTTTTCCAATACTTATGAGATCTTCACAAAAACTTATAATATAAGTATAGAGCATGTATACCAAATTTCAATCAATCCAACAAGATTTGATCTCTCAAACATGGCTTTCTTCTCAGCTAGCTCAGATTTCAGATTTTGGACAGATTTTGATATTTGAGCTATTCTTCTTCAAATTGAATCAAACTTGAGATAAACTAGCTTGAATACTCTCACAAGACATAAATAAATTCAATCCACTTAATAAAAGTCATCTTATGATCATATCCAACCAAATCCACTTAAACTTGATCACTAAGCAGTTATTCCATTCAAACTTCTCATTACAAGCAACATATGCATATTTATCCAATTCAATCAACTCATATGTATCCAAATGAATGTGATCAACAAAATATATACCTTGATGTTCTATGATCATCCTTTTGCAAGCTTCAACTTGATTGTTAGCAAGTCATCAAATAATTAACCGTTGGATCACCCACAACTTAAACTTTTGCACTTGTATGAATTAAAGACTTGGACTTCTCTTCTTTTGACTTGGCATTGATTTAGATTTGCACTAGGCTTCATGACTCGACTCAACATATGATGATCAATATGAATTCCATTTGAATCAAGCCTCCAATGCCATGGTACCTACACACAATCATCCAGTTTTTGATGGTACCCAAACAAGTTTGGGTCCTCTCAAGTTAGGAGCAATATACTTAGGCATTGCCTTAGTATGGATAGCGGGATGTTTTTCAATAGCAACCGACGAGGTACCATTGTCATCCTTCTTCCTATGCAAAGTATTTGCATGAATTGAAATAGGCTTACGGAGTGTTATCTAGAGGACATGAATTTGCTATGTGTCCCCTTTCCCGGCATAAGTAGCACCTTTGCTTTACTTGAGCCTTCTGTTTCTTGCTCATGTTGTGCTTCTCATTACCTTGCCTCACATGGGTTGCTTGAGCCTTCCTCTCAAGCTTGCTAGGACACTTGGAAGCAAAGTGTCCCATATCTTCACACTTGAAGCACTTGATGTGAGCTAAATCTTTCTTCACTTGATTCTTGCTCATCATCAACTTGGCATCATGAATATGAGTGGGATGCCTTCCTCTACCACTACCCCTTCTTGTCTTCTTGTTGACTTGAACTTGGAGTGTGTTGTCTTGTGGCTATAGTTGAGGCCTCACAAATATCTTGTATAGACTTTATGAGCACTGTGAGCCTCTTTTCTTCCTTCTTTAACTTGAGCTTCTCTCGGTTGGGGCATGATGAAGCTAAGTGGCCCATCTCATGGCACATGAAGCATATGAAATGAGCAAGCCATTCTTGCTCTAGCTTCTTCATCTCTCTTTCATAAGTTCTCTTGCCCTATCTTTTGCCTTTGATCTTGCCCTTGTTGAAGTGAATGCCACTTGTGTCTTGACTTCTTTATGTGTTGACTTTGCTTGATTTGAAGCCAAGACCACTCATGTCGCCCACCATTCTTGTGTTCTTCAACATATGATTGAGGGCGGCACTTGAGTTATTCCACCTTTCTATCTTGTTGCTCAAGTCCTACACTTGACTTTTGAGCTCATTCTTCTCCTTCAAAAGATTAGTCTCACAAGACATAGAAGTATAACAAGAGTCTAATTGTGAAGAACAAGGCATAGAAGGTAAAGCATCACAAGAAGTGGATACATTCTTCTTTCCTACATCACAAGGGTTAGTAGCAATATGTGATTGATCATTTGACCCAAGTGATGAGCTCTCACTAGTTTTATATTTTTCATTAGAAAGCTCCTTAGTGAGAAAGTAATGGTCTTTTACCAAATTCTCATGAGCAACACTAAGCTCCTCATGAGTCAATTTTAACTCCTTATGTGAACAATTCATGATATAAAATAGATGCTTTTGTTATTCACATGTGTTCTTTAGAAATGAGTTTTCATTAGTCAAATTATTTGTTTTGTTCATCTCATTTTTTAAAGCATTTGAGAGTTTGCACGCAAGCTCAAAATTTGGATCATCACAATCAACAATCACATTACCAATTGGTACCTTTGCGCCACCGAGATGACGTGTAGCAATGTGATGTAGATGAAGAGCTTGTTGATGCATCACTCTCATAGCCATCATCAAGTGAGCTCGGGGTAGCATCATCAACCGCATCACTTGTGGCTTTCTCGACTCCCTTATCAAGTGCTCTTGTGGTAGCATCATCATTATCATCACTTGATGAAGAGAAGGAGCAACTCTCCACAATCACGGAGTTGTGACGGTGCTCTTGATCACCAAGCTTTTGCTCTTTGGCTTGATCATCATCATCGGAGAGCTTGCCATACTTTGCATTGAGAAATGTCCTAAATCTCATGGGAAGTCTCAAAGTCCATGATCTCTCAAAAATGCTATCATCTAAAGATCTATAAAACATATTAATTGCTTGCCAATCTAGATGTAAGCATTTTTCTTGCGCTTTGGTTGTGTTCTTTCGATCAACCGCATGAGAAAAGCCAACATCTACCATCCACCACATTTGAGGAGAAATAAACTTAATATTGCTAGTCACCCAATTTCTCCACCAGTCCAAAGTGTGTGCCATCAAAAATGCACATCTAGCCCATAAGTCACCATCCTCTCGGGTCGGTGAAGACCTCAAATGAGAGACCAAGCTCCGATACCACGTGTAGGGTCGAGATGGTGAACTAGAGGGGGGTGAATAGTCCGAACAACAATTAATCACAGCGGAAATAAAACCTATTCGGTTTCTAGCGACAATTCACCCCTCTAACTAAGACTCTAAGCACCTTATAAAAGATCCTAGCAAGAAGCAAAAGTGCAAGTCTAGCTTGATCTTTCCTAAACCGTTCTAACGCAAGGTCATACAAACCTAAGCACTAGTACTTTAAGCACCAGGGAGCTCCTACCAACTAGCAAGCAAAAGCGCACTAAGCACCTAAGTTCACTACGTGCTCAATGACAAGGATACATAACCCTAATTAAGGAGCGCAACTTGATTAGCTACACAAACTAATAAAGACACTAGTTCTAAGCTACACAAACTAAAAACGTGAGTGGCAAGCTACACAAGCTAACCGATCTCACAAGAGCAACTACTGGTTACAACTAGTTACAACTGATTTCAATTTTAGTTACAGCTAAACTCAACTAGTTGCAACTGGTTCCAAAAGGTTCCAACTTAGTTTTTCAAGCAGCTCTCAGCTGTTTGCAACTAGTTTCAACAGTTTTTAACTAGCTACTAACACAAGACAAGTAAAGTGGCTTACAAGAGCAACTACACAAGCACAATAAAAGAATAATATGAATAACTTGTGTAGAAGGGAGCAAACCACCGCGAAAAATGGGAAGATAATGCCGCGGTGATTTTTGCCTGGAGGTTCACTTGTCGCCACAAGCTACGTCCTCCGCTGTCGCCAAGCATAATCTCCTTGCTTGCTTCCACGGAGCCTCTCGCCACCAAGTCCGTCTAGGAGGTGGCGACCTCCAAGAGTAATAAGCACCACCGGCTTGCAACTTGATCACCTAGTGCCAACTCTTGCAATCTCTCGAAAGCAACGCACTAGAATCACACTCACTCACAATCGAATGCAACTACTATGTGCACAAGTGAGTTAGAGGCTCTCCAAGCACTCCCCAAGCATGGACACACAGTCCCAAGGGTGCTAGACAACTCAAATGGCCGCCCACCTCTTCTATTTATAGAGAGAGGCCACAAACTAGCCGTTACAGAGTTTCTGCGTCACTCCCGGACAGTCCGCCGTTGAAGCCTCGGACAGTCCGCCGTTGAAGCCTCAGACAGTCCGCCGTTGTAAAAAACTAGCCGTTATGTTCAAACTTCACACTTGCGGACAGTCCGCCACAAAGTCCCAGGACTGTCCGCCGTTGTAACCAATGGCCCCCAACAGATCGGGTGCGTTCTGTGTGTGTTTTCACGAATAGCCGGCGGACAGTCCGCACCTAGGGCCCGGACAGTCCGCAGCTGAAAAACAGCACAGACCACCGCTCGGTAAAACAGCCATAACTCTTAGCTCTGAAGTCCGATTTTGATGATTGCACATTTTGGAAAGCTTATTCAGAGGGCTACATAACCCACATGAATACATGATCCAAAGCACAATGGATCAAAGTAGTTTTCCAAACCAAGTACCATCGCTCCTCTTTTTCAGCTCGAGAAATCTCCAAAACTTCTCCAACTCCTTCTCCTGTGCAAATGTGCCAACACCACCAAGTGTACTCCACCATGTGCATGTGTGTTAGCATTTCATAAACATTTTTCAAAGGATTTTCACTTTCACTTGCCATGCCACTCGATCCTAGCAACGTCACGATGTTAGATCACTCGAGTGGCAACAGATGACCGATATGCAAACAAGTTTGCCCCTCTTGATAGTACGGCCATTTATCCTAAACCCGGTCAAGCACTTCTCTACTCAACCTTAGACCGGTGAAATGGAAATGCCCTAGGTTATACCCTTGCCTTGCACTTTCCATCTTCATCACCGTCTTCATCTCCATCTCCATCTCCAAAGTCGATGCCGATGCAACACATGCACCAACACCTCATGAATGATATGATCCACTTCATATCATCATGTGGCTTTTGGTCCATCGATCCCTTGACTCTACTTGCTCTTCACCCTTGCTTCGGCCTCCAGCGTCAAGTCTTGGTTAAGCCTCCCGACACTCGGTACCAACGGCTTCAAAGCCTCTAACTTGCCCTTTGCCCTTGCAACGAGTCCATCAAGCCAACTCTTGTCTTGATCTTCTCCAACTAGCCACATGACTCCACGTCATATCTCATGTGCATTTAGCTCCTTCACCATCACATGTGTGAGCTAAGCAACACTCTTGAAGCCATATCCACCTCCATGGCAAGGTTGCTCGCACACATGTACCTATGGACTAATCACCTATATAATCATCACTCAAACACATATTAGTCCACCTAAGTTCTCACTTAATTACCAAAACCAAACCAGGACCTTTCACGCCCCCAACCAACAGAGCCCCCGACCTGGCCACCCCCAGCCATTAGCCCCTCCACGCATAGTCACCAGGCCCTCCGCCACCCCCAGCCACTTTCGTTTCAGTGGCTAGCACTGCCCTGCTTCTCCCTCTACGCACTAATCGTACCTCACTTTCCCAAACCATACAACCAAAGTTTTCAGATCTGCTAGGTTTTCCGGTGATTGTTGCTGTCGGCCGCCTGACGTGAGCAAGATGTATGCATGTATATTCTATTGTGAATGGGGGATCTTTCTTTTTTTTTTGTCTGAAGCAAATTGTCATTTTGTTCAGTCTAACTGATTTGGGGAAATAAACATGATGTAAACATGATGGGAGTTATGAAAGGATCTAATTGGCCTAGAGGGAGGGTGAATAGGCGTATTTAAAACCTGAAACTCAAAAACTCAAAGCGAAAGTCAAATACCTTACCAGTACCACCGGTAGGTTTGGACCGGCACTACCGGTGAAGTCTCACCGGTACTACCGATGCAAACCGACTGGTCCACCGGTGCCCTACTGAAACTACGAAATCAGAGAATATGAGTTTGGATTTCAGATCTGAGTTTTACCCCACTTTCCTAGATGATGTTGAGGATGTAGATAAGGTTCTCTTGTCTTGGAGCTTCACCAAAACGTAGATCGACCCATTCCAACCTATGAACAAGGGAGAGACAAAGGAATACAAGATAACCAAGAACAAGTAGGAAGAGTAAACAAGTTCAACAACAACAAGCACATGGGACACAAGATTTATCCCGAGGTTCGATCCCCACTAAGGAGATCCTACGTCCTCGTTGTTGAGGTGACCACAAAGGTCAGAGTCTCTTCCACCTCCTTGCCTCCCTCAAACAACCACAAAGGTTAGCCCGAGATTTCCACTAAGATCAAAGGGTGATACAAACACTTCGGGGTGTCCCTCACAAATGAGTCAACACGGGCAACCACGAAGAACGCCTAACCGGCTAGGGTTCCAAGAACCCAAGAGTAACAAACACAAACCAAGCCGGCTAGAGAGGGGATCCAAGTGCTCAAGTCGTAGATCGAAGCTTTCCACTCTCAAATCTCACTTCCTAACTCAAATCTTACACGGATTTGGATCTAGGAGCGAGGAGGGAGAGAGAGGGTGAGTCAATGCTTGGGAGCTCTTTTCTCAGCTGATGAGTCGAAGGAATGGAGTGGGTAACGGTTAGAAGTGGAGGAGAGAGCTATTTATACAAGGGTCTTGCGAAGCGTTACCGGTACTACCGGTGTGAAGCCACCAATACTACCGGTCCACCCTTCTAGCCGTTGGAGCTCACCTACAGTCGCGCAGAGAGTGAGCGAAAAAGTGACCTACCGGTACTACCGGTCCCTGACCGGTACTACCGGCAGTTCAATTTTTTGCCAAAAGAGAAGAGCGAAGAAATGACCTATCGGTACCACCGGTGGCCACCGGTACTACCGGTAGTTCATTTTTTCGCCAACTGAGTGAACTCAAGTTTGGACGGAAATTTGACCTACCGGTACTACCGGTCCCCACCGGTACTACTGGTCAAAGACCGGTACTACCGGCAGTTCATTTTTCCGCCAAAAGAACTTCGTCTACAGCGCACCCAGTAGAACTACCGGTACTACCGGTGGACTTCCACCGGTACTATCGGTGCACCAGGCAGAAAAGAAAATATTCTAAGTGTCCATGAGTGCAAAGGTGTCTCTCAAGCGCATAAGTTATAACGACATCAGCACTCTTACCCCCATCTAACTACCTTGATTTGCATCCCTCTTGATAGTGCGGTGTTTCCTATAACTCATGCGATAAAATAAATCTAATTGAGCCACTTGAGTTGAGCCGCTTCCATCCAAAGAAAATTAGGGGTGCTTTGTTCACCAAATATCAACAATTCAAAACTTTCAATGGACTAACGTCTACATATACAACTTGAATCAACATGTTAGTCCCTAATTTGATTATCATTAATTATCCAAAACTCACAGCGGGGGCGAATGCACTTGCAAGTTATAATTTCGTGACTATACACCATCGATTTTGCCACTGCTGTGCCAGCTTCCCTCCTGCAGCCCTCAAAGTATTAACCGGTTAATTCTACCTCCGTTAATTTTCTTGTTGTACTGTATGACCATTACATATGATTGGTGTGCCTCCGTTAATTTTCTTGTACCGTATGACAATTATTGTTCTGAACACTTGTTGTCACTGATCTGCATGTGATTTTTTTTTAGTTCCATACTTTTCACAATGTTGCAGATCTGGGTACACTCAGTGCCAATCTGGTTGGTCACATTCTGGATACGCTGTTGCGTGCTCCAATGGTAAGATATTGATGCCATTTAATTTCAAGTTTTAAAGTGGAAAATTCGTATTGAAGAGCACTGGCAAAATGGGGAATCATCCCATCATACTGTCAATTTCCTTTTCGAATTAGATTTGGTATGTAATGTGGTCAACTATGAATTCTTTATTTCTCCAAAAGCACATGATAGTCATCCTACATAGATTTTGTTCCTACTGCCTATAGTTAACCACTTTATGGCTGCTCTGAAATTCTTGGTTGAATTTTTAGAGCTGCACATCAATGATTGCAGTAGCAAGTTCCATGCATAAAAGTTGTCAAGAGTATCAGGAGTATACTTATTTCAAGTTCCATACTAATCTGGGATTATTCTGGGTTCAAAAACTGGTTTGTTGGTATTCATATTTGTATTTGAAGTAGGCTGAAAAAGATTCTACTAGTCCCCCCCGTTGGGCTGGGTGGCCTGCCCGCTTGAAGGTGAATACCGAAGCCTTTGGCATGTGCCATGTACTTCCTATAAAGAGTTAAATACACCAGCGATCCTTAAACTTTTGACATTGTGCCACTTAGGACCACAAACTCATAAAATCGAAATCTGACCTCATAAACTTGTTAAGTGGTGCCACTTAGATTCATAGGCTCTCAAAATCGAAATTTGACCCCTTAAACTTATCAAGCAACTTATGTCCATATCCTAGTAAGCATCTATCGAATGGGTATGGACCTAAGTTGTACCACCTAACAAGTTTATGGGGGTTGGATTTCGATTTTGAAAGTTTGTGTACCTAAGTGGCATAACGCTATAAGTTTAAAGGCCATCAATGTATTTAACTCATATAAAATTACAAACTTTATAATTGCGCACGGAAAGACTCGATCAATAACCCGGATATATATTTCGAAAAGAGTTGTCTGCATCAATATTCATGCACTGTACCCGCAGTTACCCGGCAACAACTGCTGCAAGCATGCAGCATGGTGCCCATTCCGATCCATCAACATGATTTGGAGCTCTGAACTTGCCGACGGGGCACTGAGGGCAACGCAAACTACTAGTACACGATGTGATCTGGAGCCTTTACGCAGGAGTGGAGGCTGGGGCTAACAGCCAGCATGGAGCGTTGGGGCTGCTCTGATTGGTTCCATTGGGGCGCCATGCTCTGCGGTTCCCTGCTGCGATCGGGGCCTCGGAGATCACGAGTCTTTGCCGCGCTTCCTCCGGTGCCCGGCCCGCCGCCTGGGATCGCCGTGCACGTGCCCGCTCTGTCCGGCTCCGGCACTCCCTCTCCCTCGGTGGCCGATCTTGATTTGGTGCTCCGTGCATGAACTTGATTCTGAAGCAAGAGGACACGCCAACATGGAGAATCAGATCCAGTACTACGTTGCAGATACCACAGTATACTACTTGCACCAGAAAATAACTAAATAAGTAGTGTGTGTGTGTGTGTGCAGACATATATATTACAGTAATAATATACTCCAGCTGATGCTTATAGGTTCGCCAATACACCCCGCACGCACGGCTGCACGCAAGTCCACTCAGCTCATCCTTTTGATGACGAGAAGTCGGCAAAACGCTCTGTGTTCGTGCGTGCGTACGTGCCGCGGGAAGAGAGCCTAATAAAATATCCTCGCGCCAAGCGACGCAGGAGTACAGGCTTCCGCTGTGCAGGCATGTGGCGAGGAATCGAGTGAGCGCCTCGTCGGCGTGCCGCGCTGCACTGCACTGCACTGGATCGATTCCTGGAGCCCGTGTCTGCTCCGTGGTACGACGCCGGTGCAAAGGCCGGAGGGCTTGCCTCCTGCCTCCCACTCCCAGGCCCCAGCCAGGTGGAGAGCCCCTCCCTCCCTCCTCCGTGGACTGCTTTCCATGCGGGATCCAATGCCTTCCTTGAGTAGTTTTATTATCATTATCTCCGCGCCGCCCGATCCGAATTCCGGTGACGAGGGACGCTCGGCTCGGCTACATTAATCCCCCCACCCAAATGATGATCCTCTCTGAGGTCCTGTTTAGTTCCACAAAGAATGAGAATCTTTCTCGTCGTATCGATATCCTTTACGTATGTATGGATCATTAAATAAAGTAGCAGCTGTTGCATGTTTGTACAGTTTACCTGCCTTTTTCGAAACGAATCTTTTGAGTCTATTTAGGTCATGATTGGACACTTATTAAAAAAAATTCCCCACATGCTACAGCGACTTTTTCACATCTTTTTACCAAGCATCAGTTCATCGACGCGCGGTAAAAAAAAAAAGAGATCCATGATGAGGACCAGGAACCAACGCTCTGGTCTGGTCCGCAGCATACTTGTAAATTCCATTCCGGTACCGGCCGGAATGGCCGGAATGCCCCGTTCTGGTGCCCAAACCGGCATAGAAGGGCTGCAATCCCGTACCGGGTCAAATACCGGTCAATACCGGCCATTCCGGTCAATTCCGGCCGAAACGCCTGTTCCACCCATTCCGGTACCGGACTAAAACCAAGTGACGAAACACTTTTTCCATGTGTGAGCTATAGAGTTTAGAAAAAATATGTGAGTTTAGAAAAAATGTCAGTGTAATGAAGCGTAACTATGCCATAAGTATATATTTATATGATTATTTATGTATATGTATATTCATATATTTTTAATATAATAAAGTCCGGAATGGTACATCGGTATCGGTCGGTACCGGAATGTTCTATTCCAAGAGTAAAAACGGAACGGTCTCCGGAATGGAACTTAGGAGTATGGTCCGCAGTCCAAATCTCGTCCTGCTCTCGCGGTCGCGGCGCCAAACTTTTCCCTCGCACCGATCCACAGCTTCCGCAACGCATCGAAAGTCAATAATCGATGCAAGCTGAATGCGTACACACGCCTGCGTGGCCGGCGCTTGCCCAAAGTGTTTTCCGCAGCGGAAGGACGGCGAAAAGAAGCCAAAAGGCCGACACGCCACCGACATTTTCCCCAACGAAAGCTCATCAAAGCGAAAGGGGGCAGGAGTAGGATTGTAGGAAAAAATGGAGGGGGCCGCCGGCCGCGACCGCCAGAAGTCCAGGACTTCTTGAGGGTGTGGCCCCGATGTGATCAATCGTCCTGGCTGGATCGCTTAGCCCGTACTGTAGTTGGGCCAAATCCATTGACCGCGCCAGCCCCACCGGCTTTGGCTAAGGTTCTGCCGCCCGCCCAGCGACGGACCCACATGTCAACGTCGAGGCGTCTAGAGGCCTCTCCCGTCGTCCGAGTCACGCAGCGCCCGTGCAGACGTGCACTGCAATCACTGTCGTGCCCGCGCGTCGCGTCGCCCATTGCCAACTTGCAAACTTCAATCTGGCAACGCAACGTGGATTAGTGAGTACACATAGCACATCTCCTGATAAATAAAGAGGTGAGAGCATCCGGCTGAAAAACTGACGCTAACGCCTCGGTGCCCCAATGGAAGTCTGACGAATCTAAATCAAACAAAAACGCTTTTACCTTTTCTCTATCATCGAACCAAAGTTCGTATTACTAACTGAAATCATTATAGAAAAGAAAACTGATGGACGGAAGACAAGCGTCGAGCGGGCAGCGGAGCAGGTGGACATAACGCCAACAAGGGGCAGTGAGTGGAGTAGAGCCGCAGAAAACCACGCCGACCCGACCGACCCGCCCGATGGCCGCGAGCCGTCCACGCTTTCTCCCCGATGGTCCCGACGCCGCCCATCGCAGTACGAGTACCGAACCTCGAGGCACCGCCGGCCACGTCGGAACCGGGCCGCGACACGCGTCCACTGGGCCCTGCTGGCCCTGCCCACCATGACAATGTCCCCGTCCGCCAACCGACCTCCGTTTCCCGCCTCCCCGCGGCTGATCTGTCCTTCTCCTCGCGTCGCGTAGCCTACGCGTAAGAAAACGAACCGTTACTCCCTCCGTCGCATCAACGCAGCTGGAACGGACACCTTTCGGTTGCCTAGTGATGCTCTATTGCTCTATATAAGAACGCCTCCGGCCTCGCCACCTTCGCCATCCGAAAGCCAGTCATAGCTAGAAACCAGTCAATCGAGCGAGTTCTAGCAGCTAGCTACCGTGCTGATCTGTTGTAGTACTGTTGTTTAGTTTGGGAAAGGTAGCCTTCTGTTTCGGCGACCATGGAGGATGAGAGGAACACCCAGCAGCAGCTGCATCACCAGGGCGGTGAGGCCCAGGAGAACGCCGCCGCCGATCAGGTGGAGGTGAAGGACAGGGGGTTCCTCGACAGCCTTCTCGGCAGGAAGAAGCCCGAGGACCAGCAGAAGAAGCAGGAGGAGGAGCTGGCCACCGGCATGGAGAAGGTCACGGTGGCCGAGCCCGAGAAGCCGCACGATGAGCACAAGAAGGAGGAGCATCACGAGCCCGCCGCCGGCGAGAAGAAGGAGAGCCTTCTCGCCAAGCTGCACCGCTCCAGCTCCAGCTCCAGCTCGGTAAGCTCGTCATAAACATGATGCTCTGCTGCTAACTGACTCCGTCGGATCAGTAAAACGGACACGATTAATTAATCGCTGTGTACTTTTTTTTTCCTGACTTCTGCGATGGTGCGTGCGGTTACTGCAGTCGAGCGATGAGGAAGAGGAGGTGATCGATGAGAACGGCGAGATCGTCAAGAGGAAGAAGAAGAAGGGCCTCAAGGAGAAGATCAAGGAGAAGCTGCCGGGCCACAAGGAGAAGCTGCCGGACCACCCCACGGCCGTACCGGCGCCGGCGCCGGCGCCCGTGGTGGTGGACTCGCATGCTCACCAGCACCACAAGGAGGAAGAGCACAAGCCGCAGCCGTTCCCGGCACCGGCGCCTCCCCCGCACGTGGAGACGCACGTCCACCAGCACGACCACGGTCCCGTCGTCGTCCAGAAGGTCGAGGACGACGTGAAGACCGAGACGACCACCCCACCACCGGCACCGGAGGAGGAGAAGAAGGGCCTGCTGGACAAGATCAAGGAGAAGCTCCCCGGTGGTGGCCACAAGAAGCCGGAAGACGGTGCCGCTGCCGCACCGGCGGCCGTCCACGCGCCGGCGCCGGCGCCGCACACCGAGGACGTGAGCAGCCCGGATGGCAAGGAGAAGAAGGGCTTGCTGGGCAAGATCATGGACAAGATACCCGGCTACAACAAGAGCTCTGGTGAAGAAGGCCACAAGGACGCCGCCGCCGGCGAGCACAAGACGACCAGCTCCTAAGCTCGCAGGCTCGCAGCGTGTCCTGGGTGTGGCCGGGCCTTGGGCGATCACAAGCGTTGGCGTGTGTTTGGTTCTGGTTTGCTTTTACCAAGTTTGTTTCAAGGGGGATCGCGTCCAAGTCAAGGTCCGTATCACCGTGTGCTTCAAGCCCCACCGGCACTGGCAGTGAGTGTCGATCGCTGCTTGTGCAGGATTTGGTACGGGCTTTTAGTTTGGTTCCAAGTCAGGGTCTGGATGTTGTGTAGGAGTACTTGGGTTTGTTGAATTATGAGCAGTTGCGTATTGTAATTCGGCTGGGCTACCTGGACATTGTTGTATGCATTAATAATTGCTTTGGTTTCTGCCCAGCACACACGTATATCTATTGTCCCGTTGTGTTGTGATCCTTGTCAATTATCATTTGGATGTTGGAATTGTAGAAACTTGTTATCCAGTGCATTGTCTTATTTGTATCTTTCTGTTGCGATGGATCTTCAATCCTGGCTGATGCACGGCTGCACGGGACAATGGAAATTATCTAGGTTCTTTGTGTCTCGATTTGATGCAGCCAGAGATATATTGGGTTTATTCGAGAAAAAGAGATATATTGGGTTTTGTAGGAGTCATTTTCCTGAGTTGTTTTATTTTGTTAATTATTTCTTAAGTTCAAAAAAAAAATCAACGGCTTACATGTTTTCAGCTAGTACTTTTCTAGAGGTAATCGGAGGCCTAGCAGGGCTAATACAATTTGTTTTCTAGGAATCTCTGTACAGGTATTCTGACGGCAGATTTTCGATGGGCTGACCTGCGTCATTTTTGCCCCGTCTTTTCCTTACTATAAACTAGGCCGAGCAGTTCCATATTGGGCCAAACTGAGTTGAGATAACATCTGGGCCTCATTGGTTCACAAGCTCACGTGATAAGTAGCATTCCATGTCTTCTAAAAAAAGTTGTGCTAAAAAAAATCTGTTCTAAAAAAAAGTAGCATTACACTCAAGCAAAAAAAGAGGGGGGGGGGGGGGGGGGGGGGGGGGGGGAGAGCATGCAAATGGGGCGAAAGAGTTTTCTTTTGCCGATATAATATACTCCCTGTCTCAAAATAAGTACTCCCTCTGTCCCTTTAAAACTGTCCCTAGAAAATCGTGTTTCCCTCACAAACACGTTTTTCGGACGTCACTTTTTAATGGATGGAGGAAGTATTGTTTTAGGATTTTGACTATCTCCTTTGATCATTTGTCTTTTAAAAACTTGGTAAAAAAATTAATTATTTTATTATGAAATGATTTATTATTATAAGTATTTTAATCTTAATTTGTTTATTTTTATATTTTCGTAAAATTTTAATAAGACAAATATTCAAACGTCGATTTCAAAAAGTCAAAAACGACATTTATTTTGAAACTGAGCGAGTACTCCTTAGTTTTCTTGTCGCTGTGTTTTTGTGTGCATTAGGCGGCACAAGATGACCAGACCGAACGTCGGTGGTACGGTCGTACAATGTGGTTTCATGCGCTTCCGCGTGCTCTGGAAAAAAACAATTGGACCTGGTGGCAAGTCGATGACCCTTGTAACCTAAGGCCGAGATCATGCCATCGCCGCATCGGGGTCACCCCTATCCCCATATAGTACTAGCCTAGGCACAGGCCACGCCCACAACTCGGCCGTGCACGGACGAAACTCACATCCGAGTCGTACTCGCTGAACGGGCAGTGGCAGTGGCGGCGGAACGGTTCGCTTGACTTGAAAATAAATGATTAGTTTAACTCATACTAATCTGTTTGTTTTTCTGCATGTTGTTTTTTTGTTTTATATCTTCTTATAATAAAAATCCAGCAAAGCTCCTCCACTATTTAAAAAGTTATTATAAAAAATGATGGTACGTGTCTAAATAAACGGCTGATTACTTAAGCGTATAGGCTCCTCGTGGACCTGCTGACTCACGTCTGTCTCACCCACAAAAGCAGGAGAGAGGTGATCAGACGAGATGGGAATCTCCATCGATCGACCTGTATGGGAATGATTACAGCTAGAACGTGCGCTGGTGTTTTTGTAGTGCGTGCTCTACGAACGGATCGAGTGCCTCGCACGGTCGCACCTACGGTACACACGGAAAAAAGCAGTGGGAAAAAAGATGCCTCGTAAGCTAATGCACACTTGCACCACCATACAATTATTTGTGCCTCTGTGTACTGTATGTGTAGTGGAGGAAAAGGAGACAATAAAATACGACAGAACAAAAAGGCCTAACGGATTTCTGAACAGCATATTCATGGTGGCAGCTAATTTCTTCTTCCAAGTACTAGCTCATCATGCCCCCATGCTAGAATCATAATAGCATATGGAGTGTGTTAATATTTTAGACATGGATTTGAGGAGTTAGTTCAGTATCTTAAAAAGCTTCAAATCAAAAACTCATCAACAACAAAAAAATATATTGATCAGGTCATTCACTGCAACTTTGGTATCAGGCATTGCTTGGGACTACTTAGTCCGCCTCTTGTCTCTCCCACGGTCGTCAAATCCTTCGACATGTAATCATCTAATTCTTGTCAGGATGTCGTGGCTGTCGTCGTGGCATCCGCCCCGAAGTACTTTGTATTCTCATGCTTCTACTTCTTAAAAAAATACACGTAATTGATTTTTCATAAGGGTAGTGAATCGTTATAGGTAAACAATTTGTGTGGGATAAGGTAATTATTAAACCTTGACCAATGTATCTTGCGGCGCGTATTGTTTGTTGACCATAACTAATGAACCCAGTTAGCATAAGGAACATATTCTAAATTTATATATGAAAAAGATATGTTTCTTTCTCTTGTTTGAGAGAACTTTTGTGTTGAAACTTTTGTTTTGTGTTGAAAATATTCTTACTGTTATTGTATTCTTATTTATAGTGAAACTAGTTGGGAAGAAGTTGTTAATAAGAGATTGCCCAGAGAAATAGGTAAAAGAAATTTCCATCCAAAATTTAATAACTGATCCATTCTCACCGCGTTCTAGAAAAAAAAAACTTTGGTATCAAGTATGTGAAAAATTTAAGGTCATTTAGAAATTATAAGTTTTGAATTTCAAAAAACTTTAAATTATATATTCAGGACTCTAAATGACTTTAAATAAAAACATTCCAACTACTTGCAAATTGTATTGACAAGTGAACAATCTCTACAAACTATTTTTGTGGTAGTGTCTTCGGATATTGCTATACTCTATTTCGAATTTCTCGCTAACTAAGAATAGGGAACATGATTGTCTGACAAGAGTGCCCATAGGATATAAAAATGCCGTTGGAGGATGAAAAAAATATATAGAGCCATTCTTATTGAAATGTCTTTCTAAATAATAATTTAAAGAGTGAGTTTAAGGAAAAAAAACTATTAAAAGCGCTCTTATACTCAACTACCCCATGTTATTATACAATGTGATTACTTAGTAACAGAGAAATAGTCATGCCGCTAAAGGCAGCGCGCCTAGTACGTGCATAGTAGTCGAAGATCCGGCAGGTAAAGATGCACGCTGCTGCAGCGGCTTGAACAACGACACGCGGTAAAACAGGCAAAAGCTGTGATGTGCAGGGCATCAGATCATCGGAAAGTGAAACGCAGATTACCCTCTGGCTGATCTCTCAAAAGATAAAGGTGGCGCTGTCCGTCCACCGCTGTCATTTTATTTTTGTTGCTTTGCAAATGGCGAAAAAGGTCACACGTATATACATGCATGGGATCTTCTTTCCTGTCCGCCAAGCAGAAAGCTGCATCTGACACGCTATAGCTTAAAATGTAAGGAATGGTAACAACAGTATGAAATGCACTAAGCGTAAAGATAGAATTATTGGATTTTGATGGATGCTTTGAGCAAAGGAAAACCGATGAATAAAACGTACAAGAATAAGCTAGAGCAAGCTTGTGTGTGCGTTGTGCCGAGCTTAGGTGCTTCATCCCACTAGCTAGTGCATTAATAATAGAGGAACCGCGGTACTTGTGGATTCCGTCTGGCCTTCTAAATCTTTCAAGGTTCGTAAGCGCTTCTGGGCTGTAATATGTGTGCACAAATGTCTTAGTGGCAATTGGCATTGGTAGGTGGAATATATTCTTGGCGACACACCCCGATTGTTCGATTGTAATCAATTCAATTAAGCCAAATTACTCCCGGCCAGGTGTTTGTTCGTATAGAATATATTCTGTTGACAATGTGACAGCTCCAAGCAACCAGTTCAGTTAAGCCAGGTACTGAGAGGATTCCTCGTGAAAAACTACCCTTGCTATTTCTATCAGAAAATAGAAAAACAAATCTTATTGTTCTACGATGATGTCCATACGGAGTAGGGAGTATATACATAGCAGAGGACCACAGCACTTAAATGAACGATGAATTGATAGAGATCCCAACATGCTCAGCTGGAACTAAAGCACACACCGAGAGATCTGCTTTTACACACAGCACAACGAGTGAGTTTTCCCTTCTCCAAAGTACTGTCTGTAGGACGAAACAAGAGAGATCCCACAAGTACATGTGTTGGAGAATGATCCTGCCCACCGCTCCCGTCTACGACGGCGTGGATACGTCGGCCCTCCTAGACCCGAGACGACGCACTTGCCGAACGCAGCCAGGCCCCTCTTTGCCAAAGCCATTTCTGTACCACCAGTCGTGGTGCCGTGCCGCTGGCTGGCACGGTCATAAAGCGAGACACTACGGCTTGCCTTGCCACCTCCCTTTAAAGCGCCGGGCCGTGCCGGTCTCGGCTGCGGCCCTGCCCTTTCCCAAAGCCGAGCAGCGAGGGAGCCACCGGTCACCACCGCCCGCCCCCAGTCCCACTCCGCCGTACCCAGTAATCATCACTAGCTAGCTGCGCACTACGCCGAGCATCGGCGGCTGGCAATCGCGCGCAGCCGCCCGGCCGGCCATGGCCACCGTGCCACCGCTCGTCCTCCTGCATGTTCTGCTCGGTGCCGCGGCGGCGGCAGCGGCAGGGAGTAACAAGGTGCCGGCGATCTATGTGTTCGGCGACTCCACGGCGGACGTGGGCAACAACAACTACTTGCCGGGCAGCGGCGTGCCGCGGGCCAACTTCCCCCACAACGGCGTCGACTTCCCCACGTCGCGGCCCACCGGCAGGTTCAGCAACGGGTACAACGGCGTCGACTTCCTGGGTAAGCACTCTATCAGTACTCCGTTACAGCGCGCCAAAGTCATTTCATTTGTGTGTGGTTCAGAGTTTTGCGAGTTATTAGGAAGGATTGTGAGTTCTGTCTGTCGATGCCGAGATGAATTTTGTTCTACAGCTACTACTAGCTCATAGCTGCGCGCTGCCTCCTGCATGCATGCTACACTACCGAGGTCGTTTTCACTTTAATAAATCCACTGAAAAACGCGCCTAGGCGTGATCTTAAAAAAAAAAAACTTTAATAAATCCACGCCCCCAATCTACCTTTATCACTGGAAGATTTTGGATGGGGCTAGAGGTTTGCAGAGAAGACTTGCAGCGTGTCAAACTGCTTTAACGCTTTAACCAATTAGTTACACTTTCCGATTTTCCGGACAAGTTTGTGTTTCAGCGTTGATAACAGAGAAAACAAGCGTCATCAAAGTATTTTGCCGCGAGGCGTTAGGTTTCAGTTAAAAGAGATTCGGGACTAGGTACATACCAATCTCTGCATCTTCTCTTCAAGACGAAAAGGGGAAAAATAATACAGCACCTCGTCATCTTTAGGTGACGTTTTGGACACTGGAGTAGAACTGCAACCAAACCAAAATGAACGGTTGTCCGAAAGGCCGATGAGCAAGCACATGGCCCTTCAACCAGCGGCGACGCCACGACAAGCGGAAATCTCCGGCGAATTGCCGAGTTCATCGTATATCTAACGTGATGACAACATTCATATGTTTTTATGATTTTTGAAAAGGGATATATTTTTACGATTCACGGCCAACTTATAAGCAACTTATTTCGACTTCTTTTTAATCCTAGAACAGTATTTTCCTCTCACAAGAAAATAGCTTTCAGCTTTCAGCGAACAAAGCCAACACTTACATTTAAGTTGTATACTAGTCACATTATATATTCGAGTTATATAAAGCTCACTGGTATATTCGTGTTTAATTCACAGGCCTAAGTGACGGCAAGAAACATACCGGGAAAATTATATTTGTGAAATCGCCGAAACAAACTGTGTAATAAAGCTGCTCTCGCAGTGTTTCAGAGAAGCGTACTAGTAATAAATTGCCACTGCTCGTCGCTGTGCTATGCATTTGGCATTTGCCGCTCCTAACACACTCGTTGTACATGACCGTTCGTCCGAGGCGAGCACACACACCACGCGGCCACTGCCACCTTGCATGGCTTCCAAAAAATGCATGACACATGTCACATGAGAAACAGTAAATATATCCACCCATATGGTCACAACCAGTTATGTATTGCAGCATATACATGCTGAGCATGTGTGATCTGCACCGCTCGAATTTGCTTTGAGATTCGAGCTGTGTACTCTACCCAATACTACATGCTACTCTTTCTGCACGTGCACGAATCTCAAAATATAGTGTGGACGGTCTAGATAGACAGCGCTGAGCAGGAGAATTGAATTGTGTTGTGAACATGTTCATCTAGTGCTAAAACGGCTTTCGTTTAACTCTTATCAGCTATGAATATGGGCTTCAAGCGCAGCCCCCCGCCATTCCTCGCCGTGGCCAACAAGACCAACAAGCAGGTCTTCAGAGGTCTCCTGGGAGTAAACTTCGCCTCTGCAGGATCAGGCATTCTCGACACAACAGTAAGCCACCCACTCGTGACCAAACACCAAAGCTACCGCGGGCAAGTGCCCGTTTATTTATTTATTATTTACTTTAATGTCCTTGACACGCGTGGATCAATCACTCTGTCCGTGCAGGGGAGCTCCATCATCCCGCTGAGCAAGCAGGTGGAGCAATTCGCCGCCGTGCAGCGAAACATCTCCTCGCGCGTCGGCACCGGGGCCGCCGACGCCCTGCTGTCGCGGTCCGTGTTCCTCGTCAGCACCGGCGGCAACGACCTGTTCGCCTTCTTCTCGCGGAACAGCACGCCGTCGGACGCCGACAAGCAGCGGTTCGTCGGCAACCTCGTCGCGCTGTACGAGAACCACGTCAAGGTAGGTCATGCTGCCTCGCCTCGCCGCCGCTCCGTCCGTGCTTTCTCAAGTCTGAACCATGCATGCTTGATCATCTTGCTGAAACGAAACGCGTGCTGCACCGGCGGCCGGCTCATCAGGCTCTGTACGTGCTCGGGGCGAGGAAGCTCGCGGTGATCGACGTGCCGCCGATCGGATGCTGCGCCTACCCGCGGAGCCTGCACCCGCTCGGCGCCTGCATCGACGTCCTCAACGACCTGGCGCGCGGGTTCAATAAAGGCGTCAAGGCCGCCATGCACGGCCTCAGCTTGAGCTTCCAGGGGCTCAGGTACTCCGTCGGGAGCTCCCACGCCGTGGTGCAGAGCATCATGAAGCATCCTCAAAGGCTGGGTACGTACGTACGTACGTGTTACCTTAACTGGTCGATGTGGTTCAGTTCAGGCTTGAGAGGATCGATCGTGTCCGGATTTGACGTGAGATTTGGAAATGGCGTGTATGCAGGGTTCAAGGACGTGACGAGTGCGTGCTGCGGGTCGGGGCGGTTCAACGGGGAGTCCGGGTGCACGCCCAACGCGACGCTGTGCGACAACCGGCACGAGTACCTGTTCTGGGACCTGCTGCACCCGACGCACGCCACCTCCAAGCTCGCCGCCGCCGCCATCTACAACGGCTCGCTCCACTTCGCCGCGCCGGTAAACTTCAGGCAGCTAGTGGAAGACGACCCATACTAGGTAGTAGCGGATCGAGCACGATCTATCGAGGAAGTACCCCGTGCACCGTACCTGCTGCTTACTACTGTACTATGTGCCATAGATTTAATTGGTGTGTAGGACAAATGGATATGCATGGCTGTGTTGATTATGTCTATCGTGGTTAATTCAGATGATGACGGCGGCGTAGTTTGGACTCTGATTAACATGCCACCTCTCGTGCCCACTGTGACAATCTGAACGAATTGTGAGTTGGGTACGGTCTAACAGAATCTGCTGCTGCAGAGATACAGCGTAATACATGACATCATATATACTTCCTGGACCACACTTTTACTACTAGTACCGAATATTCAGAAATACCCAGCTTAGCACATGACATCATCTATACTTCCTGGACCACTTTTAATATTCAGAAATACCCGTAAGAGCCAAGAGCGTCACGCTCACGCCCTCGGGTGCAGCAAGGTTCGAACGCAACGCAAGATCTAAGCATGTCGGTACATTCCTGCAGGCCATGCGTGCCGTTCTTGGTCCCAGCTGGTATGTCCTAAGCTGCACCCAGTTGTGCATCTGTCGCGACGTCGCTGTTGCCTCTGCCTTTGCCTCCGAGGCGCAGGCGGTACCGATCTAGGCCATCTGGACTCGTTCGTTTTCTTGGGCGAAAACGACACATTTTAGTCCTTAGTTTAGATGAAACATGAAAACGGCATCCAGATGATTCCACAGAACGTTCTTTGCATTGCATCGACGGATATGTAGTAACAACATATCGCAGGCTGGTCTATGCTGGGTTTTAATAATCGGCATGCATGGGGACAATTCCATTCCAGAAGGGAAAACGGCATATCGATCGGCGAGCTAGTCGATGATTGCCTTCGTTAATTTCTGATGGAACCATGTGCATCCTGTCACACTATATAATGTTCGGTCACGGATTCTCAAGACCTCACTCGCTTTCCCCTCAGCAGAGCACAAGCAAAAAAGCCAGAGACCGAGGCGATGGCCAACCGGACTGCCTCGTCCGTGCTCTTCGTGGCTCTGTGCCTGCTTGTGCTCGTGGCAACGGAGGCGGAGGCGAGGCACCCGCGGCTTGTCCCTGCGGCGTTCGTGTTCGGCGACTCCACGGTGGACGTCGGCACCAACAATAACCTGAACGTCACCGTTGCGGCCAGAGCCAACTATCCGCAGTACGGCATCGACTTTCCCCGGTCGAAGCCGACCGGCCGGTTCAGTAATGGCTTCAACACGGCAGACCTACTAGGTATACTAGCATCAATGTACTCTGTGGTTCAGCACTTCAGCATCGCATTACACACCTGCAACGGCTGCACTCTGTGTTGGATGACTGACTGACCGACTAGCGCACTCTCTGTCTATGATGGTGAACAGCTCGAGGTCTCGGCTTCAAAGCGAGCCCGCCGGCTTACCTGTCTCTGACGACGGAGAAGGCCATCGAGAATCAGATGTGCAAGGGCATCAGCTTCGCGTCAGGAGGGTCCGGGCTTTCCCTTAGGACCGGGAAATCGGTACGCATGTGTCGTACTGCTTGCTTGCCCGTATACAGAAAGCTCGGCACATGTAGTAGAGGCATGCATAATAATCCATCTGAATTCTGAACCCAGTTGGTGCAGTTTGGCGACGTGATCCCGATGCCACAGCAGCTGAGGCAATTCGCAGGGGTTGTCGAGCGCATGGTCAAGCTCTCCGGTACGAGGAAGACCGCCGGTCTCCTCCGCAGGTCCATCTTCTTCATCAGCGCCGGCAGCAACGACATGTTCGAGTACTCCGTATCCCCTGGCAACGACACTGAGTTCTTGGGTGCTCTCACCGCTGCCTACAAGCACTACATCATGGTGCGTAGTCAATGACCACCAGGTCATCATCGCCTCAGCAATTAAGAATTAGTTCTGCGTACAAGACCTGACACATGTGATGCACTGCACCTGCACTGCACGCAGGCCTTGTACAGATTGGGCGCAAGGAAGTTCAGCGTCATCGGCATCCCGCCGCTGGGGTGCATCCCGTCGCAGAGGCTGCGCCGGCTGAAGCAGCTGGGAACCCAGGGCTGCTTCGACCCGCTCAACGACCTCTCGCTGCGCTCCTACCCGATGCTCGCCGGGATGCTGCAGCAGCTGAGCTACGAGCTGCCCGACATGGCCTACTCCCTCGCCAACACCTACGCCATGGTCACCTTCGTCTTCCAAAACCCAAGGACCGAAGCCTGGAGTAAGCGATCCATCGCCTCCCTCCTCCTTTATTCAGTTCTTCCCTCTCTGCTGCCGATTGATTCACCATTTTTTTCTGATCGATCTGATCATGTATGTATGTATCGTTTTGCTCGACTGTGTGTGCCTGCAGACTTCACGGACCTGGAGGCGGCGTGCTGTGGCGGTGGCCCGTACGGGGCGGCGTTCCCGTGCAACGAGGAGGCGACGGTGTGCGCCAGCCGCGACGCTTACCTGTTCTGGGACGCCAACCATCCCACGCAGGCCGTGTCAGCCATCGCCGCGCAGACGATCTTCGCCGGCAACCGGACCTTCGTCAGCCCCATCAACGTCAGAGAGCTCGCAATGCTGTGATTCAGCGAGGTTTTCTGGGATTCCTCTGAAGACGCTTTTGCTCCTATAGTAGTACCAATAAGCAGTAGTCGCACTGCCGGACGGGGCCAGCAGCTAGCTCGTCCCGGACGCAGTCAACCTGTCATAGAGATGCGTAATGGCCAGCCCGTGCGCTTCGAGCAGAAATTTGTTTGTTCTTGTTGTATTGTCGTTGGATTCATATATATAGTATAATAACAGGAAATCTCTTTTTTTAAGGAAAAAAAAGGGAAACCTCTTGTTCCTCAGACGAAACATTTGTCGCTCACCACCGCTCAGCCAGTCCGTTAACGAGGAGAGTCTTGTCCACGACAGCACACCACGTAGTACAATTTGGGCCTTGAGACGTCATGGGCCGATGGTGAACGGTTTGAGTCTTGCTTCTTGGGCCTAACCTATGATCGGAACCCGATTTTCATCTCTTGGGCCAAATTTTTTTTCACTGCGATCGGAATCGAATCTCTTCAGTAAAGTAAGGATAATTTTAGATTTTTCTTTTTTTATCTCAATTTTAGAGTTTTCTGATACTCCATATTCCATCCATGGATATCCATGTACCATCCATGGATATCCATCTAACCGAAACACACCCGGTAAACCACCCAAAAGTAGCCTGTCGTGAGACCGCGGCAATCATTGAGTTGTTTGACATGGGTCGATGTACGGACCTCCGGTTGCTTAACCATTCAAAACACCCAAAGACATGAGAGATTTATCCTGGTTCATGCATCTAAACACTACGTCCATCAGTTGGTGTTCTTTATGTTAGGAATGTTCAAATGAGTTCTTAAGATGGAGGAATCCAAGAAACGTGTAAGGACGAGAAGCCCTATGCCACTCTAGAGTTCGGTCAATTGGTTGTCCATCTCCTAGTTCTAATCGTTCGATCCCTTCTACGGGAGCCCATGCCTCCCTTTATATACCGATGATGCGATGGTGTACAAAGTGAATGGTTCGCTGTTGAGGGCTTCTCACCATGGACTTCAGTCTTCTTCGTTCGAGCGCTACCAGTCCTCCTTTATCTTGTAGCTGGGGGCAGACAAAACCTTTGAAGCCCTAGCCGCAGCCTGGTGTTGATCGCCAGGTGATGTCTAACGCAATAGACGCCATCCTCAGGTAAGCATTCGCCGCGGCGGCCTCTCTCTTTCCGTCCCCCTCCCCAGTAGCGGAGCTTGACTAAACAATTAGGGGTGGCCAATCTATGTAATTGATGTCTATACATCTATGAATAGTACCAAAATTACTGTACAATCAATGGAGATTATGTTGGGCAAAGGGGGGCCATGGCCCACCTTAGCCTCAACTAAGCTCCGCCCCTGCCCCTCCCCACCTCCTCCCTTCCGGCCACCAAGCTCGCCGCCTCCACCGACTCCAGCAACCGAGCTCGCCGCCCCCTTCACCAACTCCGGCGCCGAGCTCCCCCGCCCCGACCTTCCCAGCCGCCTCCACCACCGCCAGAACCCTAAAGCCGCCCACCCCCGTCCCCACCATTCTGGCCGGCCTTCCTCCCCCATCCCGGCCCTTCTATGCCCCGCCGGTGTGTGGCGTGGCTCGGCGGTGGTGCGTCTTCTACGACGGCGGCGGCGGCATCGAAGCGCGTGCGGGCTGGTGCGAGCGTGGGCCTCGGCAGCGAGCGCATTAGACTGGCCGACTTCTTCCCTGCACGCATTGGGCGGCCATGCGGGTGTGCGTGCCGCGTGTCGCGAGCGCGCGCTCTCAAAGTAGCATTTCCCTTAATGATATCATTTTCAATTGATTCGAGAATGCATGGAAGTGCTTTCTTTATATCTTTTTCATTTTATACTTCTTTGTGATTTTATGTCAGTAAATATAACAATTAGTGAAAGCTTCTAATCAAGTTTAAAATGATATTCTTTAGGGACCACTGGACATGCTCGGTTGTATCAATAATCCACTGGACATGCCGGTCCGATGCGATTGCATGTCAAGATCGACTCGCCAAGAACATCCCGATTCCCAAAAGTCCACACATGCCTTTCAGCTTTTCCACCGAGAAATGGCATAGTAGTGGTGCACAGCGGAGAGCAGACACCCCCGGAATTTCAACCGCAACGCCAGTGCAACTGTAGTTCACTGCACTGTACCACCACTACAGCTGCCGGATGAAGTGAGCTGCAGTAGCAGCAGACGAGGAGATCAAAGGAGCAGCAGGCAGGGGCAAATGGTATAATGGCGCATGCAGCGATGTGGCCCGTGTGCCGCGCTGTGGCCCGTGTGCAGCGCTGGCCCGTGGCCCGTGGGGGCTCCGCCTCCGCACCTCCCGGATGGCATTGATCACGGGCTCATCCACAGTTCGCTCCACCCTCTCGTGCTGGTGCCTCATTCGATCGGGAACGAGATCCCTCGGCCATCATCAGGGAGATCTTTTGGTGTGATTTGAGCTGACCCTTGTCGCGCCTTGTGCCGTCTTTGTGCGGTTGCGCAAGCATTTCTGTGCGCGGCAGGGCCAGGTTCGATACATTGACGAAAAAGAAGGCTGCTGCTGCCTTTTCCTTTTCAGAAGTTCGGACAGCTTGCAGTTTTGAACACCTTGACAGCTACTGCGCCCAAATCTTTTGCTCCCCAAATTCTCAGCATTTCACGCGTGATTGATCGCAGAGTGGTGCACCACCTATTCCTACTACTAGTGTCTAGTGTGGTACTGATTGGTTGCCCGTAGCGGCATGTCCTTGCTCCGTTACCTCGATGGCCTGCTTCATGTCATACCTCTGCCCCCCACTATTCTGAATAACTTCATGTTCTTGATTCCCCATTTCCCCTTTCCTCTCGGTTCAGGATGGTTTGATTCATATGGATCCATGTGTTATGCACTCACAACTTCTATGCATATATGCAAGGAAACACGACATCATTTCATACTGGATCAACAATAAGACAACCAAACACGATTACTCTTATACGAGCTCATCTACGATGGAAAGAAGCTGAGCCTGAACAGGTCCTTCGTACCGGATAACAGACCAATGGAAGGAGCAACCAATCACACACCTTAGTGTACATGGCTCGGCTCCATTCGACACGGCAAGGGGGTGTACGTATAGAGGAGCACGTATCGGAATGGGGAACCATATAGGAGTAGTACTTTATACAGCAAAGACCCAAACAAAAGGTGTCAGTCTTGCATAATTAGTTCTGCCGCCCTGATCATCACACTACTATGCACGCTTGACACGAAAGAACATAATGCAAAGATAGGAGTACACTAGACCTGTAGATTCGCACACCTCCATTGCATCACTTTGCATAACCCGTTTAGATTGCAAACTTTCCTTATCTCTCCCCATCATATCGATTGTACTTTCTGTCTACATAGAGCACTAAATGAAGTAGCAGCTGTTGCATGTTTGTACTTTTTGCCTGTCTATCTCGAGATGAATCTTTTGAGTCTACTTGGGCCAAGATTAGACAAAAGTTGTCAAATACAAACGAAAGTGCTACAGTTGCAAAATTTCGCAAACTTTACGCAGCCTGAAATACGTAGCATGATTTGTGTAACAAAATGTTAGGTGGATGCCTAGATCCTAGATGCTTTTAATTTGATCTTAGAGCATCAGCAGTGTGGAGCACCAGGGTCGGTTCCATCCTTGGCTGGAGACACGATGTGACGCCACATGCTACTCAGCGCACAATGGATAGAACCGAGCCCGACTCGTTTCTAGGACCCACGCACACAGAAAAGAAAGAGGGGGCGTTTTCCTCCCGAATTTCTTCGTCGGGCTTCTTTCCCCTTTCTTCTTCCGTCTCGCTGGCTCCTCTTCCGTGTCCGTGGATCCACCAAATCCGTCGAAGCCGCAGCGCCCCTGCCCTTCCCCATCCATCGCTGCCTCGTGCGGCGCCCCCTGCGACACTTCCCGTGGTGCGGTTCCCCTGGAGCGCAAGGCCGCGACCCGTGACGGTGGCACGGGCCACGGGATCCCGCGACGGCGGCACGAGCCACGGGATCCCCGCCTCGGCGACGGACTTGACGGGGTCCATGAGACGGTGCTCGCCTCCGGTGATGGAGAAGCCGAAGATCCTGGTGGCGTCGTCGAGGAGGTCGAGGCGCTTGGTATTGGTGCCCCGGCCCGGGATGACGGTGACCTTGTGGAGGCGGCCGGGCGGAGGGCGTCGCCGGCTTCTGGGGCTCCAGATGGTGCGCGTACACGGATCGGGTGGTGAGTTACATGGACTACAGATACGAACTTTTCATTGATCTAGGTTTACAACAACAATACAAAGAACCAAAAATAAAAAACATACATGGATAGGACTTCTACAGATTACATGTTCTAAGGTTGCCGACCACTAAATTTTTGCCATATATGTTCCACTAGATCTGCCCGCTGACGTTTATGAGTCTCTCTGTCATGAATCATATCATTGATCTCTAGAATTCTGGTGAATCCATTAATTGGTCCATGGTCAAGTCCTTGAATTGGTCTGGTAGCTCGACCCTCTTCATATGTGGTGTCCTGGTGCAACTGATAGGAGTCTCTCTCATCCTCAACTATCATATTATGCAGAATAATACATGCCATCATAATATCTTCTAGCTCTTGCCTATCCCATAGACGTGCTGGATGACGTATAATGGCCCATCGTTTCTGTAGAATCCCAAAAGCACACTCCACATCTTTTCTTGCTGCCTCTTGATGCTGAGCAAAGAGTCTATCCTTCTCAGTAAGAGGTAAAGTAATTGTTTTTACAAATGTTGCCCACTCCGGATAAATTCCATCAGCTAGGTAGTAACCCATATTGTACTCGGAACCATTAATTGTAAATTTAACTTCTGATGCTCTTCCTTGGAGCACTTGTGTGAACAATGGCGATTGGTTCAACACATTTAGATCATTATTGGAACCAGGCATGCCAAAAAAGGCATGCCAAATCCAGCGGTCATAGGCAGGCAACAACTTCGAGCATGATAGTGGGTACCTTGTAGTCACCACGAGTAAATTGTCCCTTCCATGCAACTGGGCAATTTCCCCATTGCCAGTGCATGCAATCTAGACTTCCCAACATCCCTGGAAACCCTCGTGCCTCTCCAACTTGGAGTAACCATTGGATATCCTCATCATTAGGTCTTCTAAGATATTTCTCCCCATATATGTGTCTAATACCATGAACAAACTTGATTACACACTCCAAAGCTGTGGTTTCAGCAATTCCAAATGCTTCATCCATAAGGTCGGCTGGTGATCCATATGCTAACATTCAGAGGGCAACCGTGCATTTCTGCAGCGGTGAAAGACCGACCTTACCGAATGCATCTCTCCTTAACTGAAAATACGGGGACCAATTTCCTAATGCTTCCACAATTTGCAAAAATATGTGCTTTCTCATACGAAACCTTCTACGAAATTGGTACTCAGTGTACAAAGGATTCTCAGCAAAGTATTCAGCAACTAATTTTGCATGGCCAGCTTCATGATCCCTATTAATGTACCTTCGCGAGTTGCTGCTGCTGCTTGCCCGAGCTTGAAGTTTAGCTTCAATTCGAGCTTGCATTTTTGCCTCAACACAAGCCACCATTGAGTCATTGATTTCGTCTAACATAAGTTTTTGGAGGTCCTCACGAGTGATGGAATGGTTTTTAGAGTCTTCAGCCATTTGTTGGTAGAGGTGTGGTTTGGTGGATGGAGTAGAAGGAATGGTAGCATATGAGAATGAGTTGTGTGTTACATGTCCTTCATATTGTATTTATAGATGGCCTCCCCCCAACAGATATTTTTTCTAACAGCTAGATTCCCCAACAGCTAGTTTTTCCAACAGCTAGATTCCCCAACAGCTAGTTTTTGCAAGAGCAAGATTCTGCAACAGCTAGTTCCTACAAATTTCATGTCAGTTTTCCATTCAATATTTGTCCAACAGCTAGTTCTGAGTTTCATTTCTCATTTTTTCAGATGTTGAGAACAAGGAGAGCAGGTGGCACATTGCATAAACAGGTACAACCCAATATTGATATTACCACACACATTTAGTAGTGTCACAAACATTTAATACAATACATACAGTAAATAATAGTAGTGTGATATACACTTAGGACAACACAAGTTGCACACACTAGTACATAATGGCCGAGCCACATACATTTACTACAACACATACAATACACAATAATCCATAATGATGTGCTTAGTTGTCCGAAGATGGAAATAGTTCCTTGGCTAGACCCTGTAAGAGTTGTTCATGCAGCTTCAGTATTGTTGGACTCATGTTCGAAGTATCCTTGTCCAACTGTTGCATGTAGTATTTTATCTTGTCCATTCTAAGCTGCTCCTTTGATGCTTCTGCTGTTTTCTCTAGTGCACTTGCTCTTTTCAACATAGCATTGTGAAACAAAACCATGTCTTCATCTGCCTGCGACCCTAGGGGAGATTGTCCTATGGCCTTTTCCTTTCCCTTTCCTCGCATCCTAGCTTTTGCTTTCCTCTGCCCCTCTGGCCGCACTTCTTTGAATGTCTCCCCCTCGTCTGTGTCTTAGTTGGAAGATGAAGTGTATGCTCCAGCCTCATCTATTTTTGTCCTTTTGTTCTTCTCAGAACAATCCGTACCAGTTATATTTCTATACCATTTGGGTTCCTTCCTCAGAATCTTCCACACATATTCTAGTGTAAATGGCTTTTTCTTGTTCTCTTTTGAATACAGCACGTGCTTTGTCCATCAGCATGTCATCAGATTCCCCACTACAATAGGTCATTCGACCAAAGACCCCATTGAACTTGGTAACAGCTGCATTAATTCGTACCCAATGGCTTTTTAGCTGTCCCTTTGACCTTCTTCTTGCACCTTCAGCCAGGCCTGAATTGAACTCTTCTGCTATCTTGCTCCAGTAGGCCTCTCTGCTCTGATCTGTACCTCGAATTGGATCTACTGAATGCTTAATCCAAAGACTTACAAGGGGTAGGTTATCATCCTCATTGTAATTAATTCTCACAGCCCACCTTCCTTTCTCTGGGCTGCTGGCGCTTGAATCTTCCTTTTCTTCATCTTGCTCCACCTCTCTTATTTGAGATTGTGGGGTGGCGGAATCCGAGCCATGTGAAGATGCACCACCAGCAGCACCTACAAACATTCCACTTGGGAAGCCAAAGTTGGGTATTGGTTGAAAACCTTGATAACTTGGTGACAATTGGGCATTCTGTTGGAAGTTGCCTACACCAAAGGGATTCAAGTTGTGCATGGCATGAGTAGGTTGGCTATGTTGGGGATAATGGGAGTGATTGAATGGTGGTGGTGGGGTAGGAAACTGAGTCTGGTTGAAAGTGTTGAATGCGAAATTTGGCATGTGCTGGAATTTGGGTTATCTGCTCTTGGATTTCTGGGATCAGTGGCGAGCAACCCACCAAAACTCCCATCTGAGGGCTCCATGTGAACTAAGAAAAGATTGCTGAGCAACCTACCAATGAATATTTAGTTGTTTTGATTTTGTTTCTCTATTGTGTAGGCTGTTGGGAACAAGGAGGCAAGGAAAGATTACTGGGAGAAGATGAGGCCACAGCAACAAGGAAGCAGTAGAGGATTGTTGGGAGGAAGGAAGCAAGCTGCTGGGGCTCCTTTTGAAGAAGCGTTGTGCCGTAGGAAGCAACAAGGAACATGTTTTTTTTTAAGGCAACGGTCAAGTAGCTTGTATTTCACTGGATTCTGTACATTTCACTTGACCGTTGCAATCTGAATGCTCATCCGCATATGGCAGTTGGAGCCGTTGGGAATATGTACATGTGTCAGAAAGTGCTACATTTTTTATTGTACAGTAGTTGGTTCGATGTGTGGAATCTGATTCTCCATAAAACGAAGGTCACAGTGTATGGTACTAGGCACTACAACTGCATTAAATGTATAGAACCAGTGAAGAAACAAACACTGTGGATGCTCTTATAGCTTTGGATTCTTGCATGCATTCTATTGCTATTTTGATCTGCAATCTTATTAATCTTTTTCCGCAACAGGCAATCCAGAATTTCATTACCACAATAGCAACGAAATTACAAATTCGTTCGTCATACTATTAACCACAGTACAGTTGAGCTGCAAAAACTAACTTCCATTACTATGTTGCCATACAGATTGATGGACACAGAGTCTTGATCAAAAGATTTTAAGTTCTTGTGCAAACCCTAACAACAGAATCTACGTAGTTGTGGTTTATTCTACACAGCACGTATAATTCTAAAAATTCTACACAGCACAGAAAACACAACATCAGCAGCTTACTCAGCTACAGATACTGGAAAACAAGAATGAACGTAAAGGAGAGAACATTTTACTTCTTGAGTCCATATAATCCAGATAGTGAACATAAGGACAAGACTTTCAAAAACATATTCCAAAACTTCCATATCTAGTACGTTATATAAAGCACGCTATAATACATGCGCATAGGGTGCATGCATGCATACACCTTATATACCTTAGAAATTTCATACTAAAATCTAGCGGGCAGCCCTTCGGGTCCAGACTCAGCCTAAAATGCCAATTCGATATGATCCATATGACTTTTGTGGGTAAGATTTTGTAGCCTGAAAAAAACTAAGTCTTTTTCAACCCAGCCTGAAAAATACTCAGCTATAATATATCCTCTGTCAGTATGTACTCTCTTACTTTCAATAATATTGCCAATGCACTAAAGCATCAATCAATCCCGCAATATGAACATGGAATATCGTTGGATCAACATCATATGAATAATGTGCATTATTCAAGTTCAGGAACACAAAAACATGATGAGACAAGAAAAAAGTATCAATCAAAACGCAAAATCTTATTCAAAATTTCACCTAAGGTTTTCACTAGATTGACAGAATACAGGCATTTTTAGAATCAAAATATCTAGGAACCATATGTTCAAAAAAGCACATAAGGAGAGGCTAGTAGGAGTGGCAAACCTCTGACCCACTTATTTGTCCCCTCATATTCAAGTAATATCAATAATACATAGAACAAGCAAACATGAGCCAAAAAAATAGATTTGTCCTCACATTGGTTTTGGAGATCAATAGGGCATCTTTGGTAGGCTCCGGTTCCTCTTAAAATAGCTCTAGTTCTATTTCCTCCAAAGAAGCCATAAATTTTGGCTTCTTACCTCCTCCTCCTATAATATAAATCAGCTCTGGCTCCTCATTTTGGTGCTAAAACCATTTTCTACGGTACCATTTATTGGTATGACTTGCATTGGAGCCAGAGCTCTATCCACCTATGTAGCCATATCAAAGAGGCCCACGAATGTTAGGAAGCTTGTAAGTCGTGTCTCGAAAAAAAAGAAGTGTAACGAGCCAATTTGAACCGCGTAACGAATAGGGTAGCTCGAAAGAAACGTCGGTGTTGTTTTCTACTATATTAGGAGAGGTCGTAGCATTAGTGAAACTTTGTTCCTTTTTTTTTAAAAAAAAATAATGTTCACCTTGTTTAAGTCATTTTGCCTTTTCTAAGCACACAACCTTTCATATATACTACCTAGATGTACTATGTCTATATACATAGTAATAGCTATACATGAAAAACTATATGTATCTATAAGGAGCTAGAATGATTTATAATTTAGAATGGGAGATTAGTAGATAAATACTAGTGTTAGAATGTATCCACATCTACAAGAGCCTGGACAACCTATAATTTGAATCTAAGGAGTAGCAGCTTGATAGTAGAATTAGAATGTATATCATACTAAAACAAACATTGTCAAAATCTCATCTCTATCATATATAATAGATACTTGGTGCACATACATGTAAGTCTTGCTTCCAAGGAGTCAAATAATATCAGTTTTGATTGAATATATATAAATGTACTAATATTAACAATATACAAGAAGTATCATTAGACTTAACATTAAATATATTTTCAGAATAGTATACTTAAAAAAAATAAATGTTCATACTTTTTCTATAGATATCAAACTTTTTAATCTAGTCAAACTTGAAATTTTTTTACTCATAGAAAGCAAGATACTCCTCATGTATACAGTATGTCCATTAAATTTGAAACGGAGGAAGTTGGTGTAACAATTTTCATGATTGTAAGTTGTAACAACGACTAGACTGCATTAGGTGAAGCTATGAGAGGGGTGGAAGGAGGAGCAGGCTTTGGACTGCCATACTACTAGTAGCTCCTCATCAGACCAATAATACAAACAAAATTCCCACTCGGTCACAGACGGTACAGCTGGCTCTGGGCCTCAGGAGTCAAGGTCAGGAGGTCTGCGGGTGAAATCATGAAGAACATGAAATTTCTGCACTGCAACTTGAGCTCATGCATTGACACCAAAATTTAATTATTGGAACAGACATAAAGAAATAAGGAGCAGAATCACGGGCTATGGGAAAATGATAAGCTAAGGAAAAAGAATGGCACATCTCATCATTACCATCACCAGTCACTGGCACAAAACCCTAGCTAAGGTATATATAATGGTTTATAGATTTATGCAAAACATATTCGAGCAGTATTCAAGAGTATTCAAGTGTACTAGTAGTAATACTCCGTTGTGTAAGGATTGAGACAGATGTTCTGCGCGCTTACTGAGCTTCTTTCTTCTCAACCCTGGCCCCTAGCCGCATGATCAAGGTATTGCAGATGACTGACTCCCTTCAAAGATCCAGGAACAGGCCTGCATGCGAAATCAGAAAGAAAGCATATGAACTGCGTGGTTAGTCTTCCGAAGAACTTGGCTGCGCGCAAAAGAACGATTATTAGCGGCAAAAAATGGTGGATCCGGAAGAAAAGCATGAGGAAAGAGGGAGGGGGGGGGGGGGTGTGGGGGCTATCTCTTCACTTAAGCAAAAGGTCAAAATCATGACCGGTCAGCCACGAAGCAGGGATTAGTCTGGCAAATAGAGCGGATCAGATTACCATATGTAGCTAAGAGCCTAAGAAAGCTTGCCCCAAAACTTTCCCCCAAGGCATATCAGGGATCATGATGAACCTTAACCCGAACAAAGAAAACAAGAACCGGCCGGGGCACCTCGACATCAAAAGGCCCATCAAATGAACACGCAAGAAAAGGCAGCAAACAAAGCTTAATGAAGGCGTTTCTGACACAGGTGATGATCAAATCTAACGTAGCTCTTATTTATGTCATGCTGGCTTTACAAAGGGAGGCCTACACAGCTCCATTGGCAGTATGCCCACCTCCAAAGAAAGAACAGAATTGATAAACTTTCTGCAAGATCGGCAAGGAGGTGGACAGAATGCCAAGGAACTCTCAGTAAGCGCCCCTTTGATAAGCACGCATGACTAATACTACTTGCTCGCTCTGAGCGATCCACCCACAGGCCGCAGCTGCTGCTCTTGCTTCACTGTAATGTATTTGCAGCTTTACAGGGTGCGCTATTTATAGAGCTACAGAGTGGAGCTAGGGTTGCTGCTTGTGAGGGATTCCAGGGAGCCAAGGAGGGGGAGGGATGAGGGATGGGCATGCAGATCAGATGCATGGGATTGTGCTTTTCTTGGTCTCTGTGTGTGAGTTGTTGTGGGAGATCTGAAGGATTTGATATGAGACGATGGCTTCAAGCAGGCCTAACCAGATCTATCTGTTCTCTCTCCCCGTGCCTATAGATTATTAAACTACTAGTAGTACTACTAGTACAGCGGAGTAGCCAGAGATTTTTTTTCTTCTACTACCGCGCTCCTGAAACTCCACCTTGATTCTCCAACCAAAAGGAGGTAAAAATCATGGCCCTTTTGCCAGTAGTAGATCAGCATCAGTAAGAAAATAAAATACTACTCTCTATGTACTCCCTTCGTTTCAGGGAAGAATTCTCCGGAGTTTTTTTTTCTGGATAAAGAATTTTCCGTCTCTAACAAATTATCTATATAGGCGCCAAACACAAAATGTGTCTCCGATAGATTATCGGCCTCTAACAGAATTTTTTTTAACGAGCTCTGTTCGCTGAACCCCAAAACCGCTGAAAATAAACGCTGATGTTGATTTTTTGTGAGAGAAAAATACTGTAGAAGGGCTAAAAAATAAGCGGTTTTAAACTCAAACGAACAGAGCCATAACCTATAATTCGAGTATCCTCTCTCTTAAAAACTCATTTGCAGAAAAAGTTTTCTTTGTTACTGGAGATGACCAAAAATAGATACTACGCCAATTCTACAATTTGAAGAGCCTCTGGAAGGAAGAGTGAAAGATGATAGAACTTGATGAACTAAATTTTAATATATATATATATATATATATATATATATATATATATATATATATATATAGTTATTCTATATACTACCCTGGGTTTAGGGGTTATATATATATATATATATATATATATATATATATATATATATATATATATATATATATATATATATATATATATATATATATGGTGCATTTTCTATACTCCCGGGAGTAGTTACTCCCATCTTTAAAAAACCACCTTGCGTATGTGTTCATACTTATTTATCACTTTGAGTATGTTTACATACTCATATTATGGTGCTCCAAATCTTCCTACGGCGAAAATTTTTTAAGGGAACTCATACTTTTTAATATATTACGAAAATGCCACTTACTGTAGTATATAAAATAAGTATGACCACATACTCGATGTATGCATGCATACTTGACAAATATACCACCATAGATGGTCTAGTATGATCATATACTTCGCATACATATACTTTGTTTGGTCATACATACCCAAAATCTTAAGATATAAACATGGGAGTAACTACTCCCTGGGAGTAGAAAATAATTTCCCTATATATATATATATATAGAGAGAGAGAGAGAGAGAGAGAGAGTATAAATAATAAAAGTTAATTTACAACATATATTTAGTTTGTAAAGATAAAGATAGTACAACCAAAAAATTAAAAGAATAGTAACTATTATGATTACCTCAATAAAAATATGATACTTTGGTGCTTTGTAAAAAGCCATCTTTGAGTATTTCTTGACGCAAAGTCTTCAAGAACAATAGTGAGATAAATGTTAAGTGATTCAATCTAACATAGTTGACCTCAAATAATTTACTTTTATGGCCATCCGACAAATACTTTTTTGAGCTGATTTTAGCTGCGGCTGAATTTTAGCCTCAAATAGTTGACCTCGAATTATTTTACTCTGCACTAATGTTGGGTAGGGCTGATTTTGGCTACAACTGAATTTTATGGCTGAATTGTTGTGAGAGAGATATTATTCTATGGCTGAAAATAAACTGAAACTAGCTCAAGCGAACATAAGTGCCACTTGAGCAATCTATCTTGGCATGCATTGCAAGGATCAAATGGCGTGGGGAGAAAGTGAAACCCCATAAAAATGTTTGTAAAAGGCTAACTTACGTGGAAAGATTGATGAAACCCTTGGGAGTTAGCACATTTGAAAATGGTGTAGAAAACTGAGCTAAAGGAGGTCTTTGTGTACCGTCGGATTAATCTGATGGGTACCATTGGACCATGTGCTACGAGGGTGTGCGGTGTGCCATACCCCAGCCAGGATTCTCCATCGGAGTGGAGTGGCTTTACTCAATGCACATCGAAGTGAGCCCATCAGAGCATACACTGCCAATGTTCACCACTCGGTGGAACCATGGTGTGCCAAGGAAATGCGCGAGAACTTCAAATGCATGCGTCAAATTGTGTTGATGCGAATCATCAGATTGTGTCGATGTAAAAGATTGTGAGAACTTCAAACATAGGCACTAGATCAGAGGATAAATGATCCGATGGTGTCATCGAAGCAACACTCCACTTCCCATTGGCGTAGCCAACGACTAGTTCTCTGATAGCACGTACATGAGGGGCATCAAAGTTTGCCAGCAGGAAGTATTAAATGATAGGCTACTAGTACGGGTGGCGCGCATTAGCGCGCACGCGGAGGATAGATCGATAAGTGATTAAGATATGAAAAAGGTCATGGTTTGTATAAGAGGAAGTAGATAGAGGTGGACAAGGCTAAACATATAATTGATAATGGAATCTCATCAGACAACGAAACCGTAAATTATATGGAGAGTGCGCTCTTGCGCGCGATTGCAATTAAGCTGGACAGGTAAGATGCAATGTCCATAACGAAGGTAAACTTATGCATACGCAATAACAAGATATACAAATTACATATGTTTGCATAGTAAATCATGTTCAATGTGTTCCTTTCTTGGTTCTCTGAAGTCTGCTACGGAAGACGATGTGTTCCTGCTAGATGTCCATGTTAAAGTAGTAAATCAGATATAGCTCACGTGGCTATTGTCAACATCCCCTCGCCCTCATATCGCAACCTAGTTGCTGGTCCAATGGCCCTAAGAAGGAAATAGCTCTAGGTGTGATTTCGCTGATGAATTGAGACGGGAAAATATGGGCATTTATAGTTGTATTTCTAAATCTCAAACATAACAGGTACATAGGTAGCTACTCGACGTGTATGATGGCTACTATGTGAATGTACCATGAATAACATTGGCATAAGCCTCCTTACACTTCCATCAATTTGCAAACACCACCCCAAAAAAGTTTTTGTGAGGAAAGTAATGTACAATTATTATGTGGCACAATGAAGGAAAAGATGGATATCTATTATTAGTCCAATCAAAGATCAGAGGGGTTCTTTGTTGTTGGAAATTTGCACACAATATAAAACTGAAACCCAATTACAACTTTGTTCTATTTTGCCGTCCTAATAAAAGGGGTTCCATATACAGCCTGGATGTCTTCACTACTGGAAACACTTTCTTTGCCGAGTGCTTGAAGCACTCGGCAAAGACCCAAAAACACTCGGCAAAGGCTTTGTCGAGTGCTGCAGTCGGCAAAGGCCACTCGGCAGCGAGCTAGTCGGCAAAGGCAGTCTTTGCCGAGTGCCAAAAATCGGCGCTCGGCAAATCCTTTGCCGAGTGCCTGGTACCCTTTGCCGAGTGCTAACTGGACACTCGGCAAACCGTGCCCGCCGGCAGGTCTGACGGCGCCTTTGCCGAGTGCCGACATATGGCACTCGGCAAAGATATTTTCCGCGAAAAATTAAAAAAAATTCTTTGTCGACTGCCGGCACTCGGCAAATTTTTTCCCCGACACTCGGCAAAGGTTATTCGCGAAAAAATAAAATAAAAAAAATTTCTTTGCCGAGTGCCGACACTCGGCAAATCTTTTGGGGAAAAAATAAAGAAAAAAAATTTCTTTGCCGAGTGCGATGGCAATTGCACTCGGCAAAGCTGGGAATTTGAGCTTCTGGTGGCCAGTTTTCCCAGCTTTGCCGAGTGCAATGGCAATTGCACTCGGCAAAGGTGTCTTTGCCGAGTGTCAGCACTCGGCAAAGAGCCCAAATCCCCTATTTTTTTTTGTTTTTCTCTTTCCATCAACGCAGAGATAAAAAACACATATATATCATTGAACAGGCCACATATACCATCCACAGGCCACATATATCATCCACAATCACAATTATCCATCACACATCAGAATATCCATAATCCATCGACCGATGTCCACAATCACACCACAAGTCCGACAAAAGTCCATTCATCACAAGTCCATGCATCACAACTAACAGAAGGTAACTAGTGCGGCCCGAAGCCCGAAGCGCCACCTTGCCCACCCCACGGTCCCTACCCGGAGCCCCCAGAGCCACCTGGGCCCATATATGGAGGCCACCTGGGCGGTGGAACATGGCCACTTGGCCACCCGGACCCGGACTGTGGAGAAGGGCCACCGTCAGGAGACGGGTTCGAACCAAAGGATTGTGGCTGCGCAAAGGAGAAGCAAATTCATTAGTAACTTCAGAATTACATCAAAAGCTAGTGGAAAAAACAACAATACATATATATATACTTGAACGCCATTAGGCGTCCAATGGCATCCAGTTGGGAAACCATTGTCTTTTCGTGAAGGGCCTTCTGTGCCGAAGACAGCATATCGTAGTATGCCTTAGCGGTTTCCTTTGGCTCCTCCTCCAATCCTTCAACGAACTGTGCCTCCCTAAAGTCATCCATCTAGTCTGCTACCCCGGCATCTCCATCAAAAGCCTCGAGGCCTGGTCTCATCACCTCCTCTCTAGTACCACCGGCTTCCCCATGGTGGATCCAAGTGTGATAGTTCGGCGTGAATCCATTCAAGCAAAGATGCTTCCACATTTCCCACTTGTGCTTTCTAACTTTGTTTTTACATTTGAGGCAGGGACAAGGCATCCGGACCGACCCTTTAGCAACCTCGCCAAATGCATGCTCCAAGAAAGCGTTAGTTTTAGTCATCCATTCTGGTGTCATACTTGCGTGGCCCGTGTAAATCCAATCACGGTTCTCCATACTCTGGCATATACATATGTAAGCGACTAATATATCCAGCAAATGCATCTGCCCGGCATTCCTAGCATCTAATAGGTGAGGATAGGTCCTAATCCCACCCGCGGATGCGTAGATGAGGCCAGTTCCCATGCTCCGCTCCGATCCCAGCCGGAATTTCGGCAGCACCTCCCCGCTGTTCTCCCGATACACGTCCCGGAAGGGAGAGTGTGTATCCGGAGAACAACAGGGAGGTGGTGCCGAAACCCCGTCTCGGATCCGAGCATAACATGGAAACTAACCTCATCTACGTATCCACGGGCTGTCCAAGAAACGTGGACAATCCAAAAGAGATACAGTCGCTGATATGCAAAGAGCTGCATACCTCAAACCGTATCTCTTTCGAACGGGAGACGCCTAACTGGGTTGCGCGAACACAAAAAACATGCATGCAAAGGAGGAGGAGGTTATACCTAGGGTGGCGGTGGAGTCGGCCTAGCGGGGCGGTGGCGAGTCGGTGCGGTGGTGAGGGTAGACGAGTCCCTCCCACGCGTCCTTGTCCTGCAAAAAAGCAAAATGGTTAGTGTCAACTAAAAATTTCGGCAGAACCTCCCCTACACGGGGAGGCTCCCAAAACCTGCAAAAAACATAGGCACGAAGGCCTACAACACATATATACCACACATAGGCACGAAGGCCAACAACCACATATATACCATGACAAGCCATGCACTTTAGTTCTATTTGCATGCATATGAATGTATCAAAGTAGTACAACAACTACTACAAAATACTACTACTGCAACTAATAACACTAACACTACTTACTACCACTTACTAACTACTACCACTTACTAACTGCTTACTACCACTTACTAACTCCATACTACCACTTAGTAAACTACTACCACTTACTAACTAACACTAAGTCTAGGACATATACCTTTTCTGTCGAGGACGGCAAGAGACGATGGCGGGGACGACTGCAGTGACGTGAGGGTCAACGGGACGTGGCCGGGGGGTCCTTCTCCTTCTCCGCTCTTCTCCCTTTCTCCTTCCTTTTCTCCTCCTCCTCCTCCCTCCTCCTCCCTCTGCAGGAACACGGCCGCGACGACGAGGGGGCGGGCGCGGCGTCACCGGCCGGCAGGGGCAGGGGCCTGGCGGGGAGGCCCAGGCGCGGCGGGCCGGCCGGCAGGGGCGGGCGGAGGCGGCACGGGGGCGGGGCGCGCGGCCACGGGAGGGGGGCGAGGCGCCGGCGGGGCGAGGCGGCGGCGTGCGGCCGACGAGGCACAGGCGGGGCGGGGCCACGGCCGGGGGCAAGGCGCGGGGAGGCCGCCGGCGGGGTGGGGCCACGGGCGGGCCGGGAGGCGCCGCGGGGCGGGGGACACAGGCGGGCGCCGGCGGGGCGAGGCGCCGGTGGCGGCGGCCGGCAGCGGCGCGCGCGGGCAGGCGGCGGTGGCAGGCGGACGGGGAGGCCCGGCGGGGCAGGGGCCACGGGCGGTACGGGGAGGCGCCGGCGGGGCGGGGCCACGGGCGGGGGCGGGGGACACGGGGAGGGCGCCGGCGTGGCGGGGCCACGGGCGGGTGCCGGGGAGGCGCAGGCGGGGCAGGTCGCACGGCGTGGGCGGGGGCCACGGGCGGGCGCCGGCGGGGCGAGGCGCCGGTGGCGGCGGCCGGCGGCGGCGCGCGCGCGGGCAGGCGGCGGTGGCGGGCGGACGGGGAGGCGCGGTGGCGGTTCCTGTGAGAATGAGGATAAGTCCGAGCGTTTAAAGGAAAACCTCTTTGCCGAGTGCCAGATCTGGTGGCTCTCGGCAAAGGCTGTTTCTTTGCCGAGTGCCGCCTGATCTGGCACTAGGCAAAGAGAAATCAAAAAAAAAATTTGCAGCCTACCTTTGCCGAGTGCCAAACCCTGGCACTCGGCAAACATTTTCTTTTTTTTTGTTTTTTGAGTCCAAATTTTCTTTGCAGCATTACTACAGTACCAGCAACAATATGTCCAAAATGGGGACTCTTTCAAATCTTTTTGGTATATTTTGTTAGTTTTTTTGTTTTCTTAAATTTTTCCGCATAGCGTTCGTTTGAACTGTAGGTGCATCAAATATTCGATTTCCTTGGTTCTAAAAATGTTATCCTTGTTTCTTAGGGTAAATGTAGGCAAGATCCATGAACTGTCGCAAAGTTTGAAGTATGGTGCTCACGTGGCAACCCCTCCAACTTGCGTGAGAGCGGTCTTTTAATTATATAAAATGCAAATGAATTCCGAAAATCATGAAACTTCTAGGTTGGTCCTCATATCGTATGTGGATGCCATGGTAAAAAATTCAAAACATTTCGAGCACTTTGCCATGTGTGTTGACACAAACCAGGAGATCTCCACATGTGATTACTGTGATCATATGTGGAGATCTCCTGGTTTGTGTCAACACACATGGCAAAGTGCTTGAAATGTTTTGAATTTTTTACCATGGCATCCACATACGATATAAGGACCAACGTAGAAGTTTCATGATTTTCGGAATTCGTTTGCATTTTATATAATTAAAAGACCGCTCTCACGCAAGTTGGAGGCGTTGCCACGTGAGCACCATACTTCAAACTTTGCGACAGTTCATGGATCTTGCCTACATTTACCCTAAGAAACATGGATAACATTTTTCGAACCAAGGAAATCGAATATTTGATGCACCTGCAGTTCAAACGAACGCTATGCGGAAAAATTTAAGAAAACAAAAAAAACTAACAAAATATACCAAAAAGCTTTGAAAGAGTCCCCATTTTGGACATGTTGTTGCTGGTACTGTAGTAATGCAGCAAAAAAAATTTGGACTAAAAAAAACAAAAACAAAAAATATGTTTGCCGAGTGCCAGGGTTTGGCACTCGGCAAAAAAAATTCTTTGCCGAGTGCCAAACCATGGCACTCGGCAAAATTCTTCCCTTTGCCGAGTGCCAAACGGCCGGCACTCGGCAACGAGGACGTCGCAAGGTCTAATGTTGCCTGGTCCGTCTTTGCCGAGTGCCAGTATTTGCCGAGTGTCAGGCACTCGGCAAATGAACTCTTTGCCGAGTGCCGTATTTTTCCGAGTGGGCCTTTGCCGAGTGTCCTTCTTTGCCGAGTGTGCACTCGGCAAAGAATCGTTTGCCGAGTGCCCCTATTTGCCGAGTGCCGAGACTCGGCAAAGAGGCCTTTGCCGAGTGCCCGATATTTGGCACTCGGCAAAGGCCTTCACACTCGGCAAAGAGCCGGTTTCCCGTAGTGCTTTCTATCTTGGCTTTGGTCTTACATTAAATTATGTAGCATATAACAGGCAATAATCTTTAATTATTTGCAATGCAGAGAAAAGATAAAGGGGAAAACTAACACAGAGGCCCAACTGGAAAATGACCATAAATAACTCAAGCATGAAACTGGAACACATAAGCAGACAACTCCATAATTTGGTGCTTGAAGAAGCTCCACTACAACCAATCACATGCCCAACAATTGTAACATATTTATTAGCACTATGAGGAAGTTAATGTGTCTTAATTATTCATTTTAGTGCTCTCAGTTCTTGATCGGACCTCATTTGCTTGGCAGCAGGCAAGCAAGGTGACATGGAGAAACCTTTTTCAAATGAATCTAGAGATGACCTGGTGCTCCAGATCAATTTCTCAGAAAGTGCCAGGAGCTTCACTTGACCAACATTGAACAGAACCGCAATTGCTTGATCAACATGTAGAAAAAGGATTGTTCTTTGTTTACCTCTCATTGCTTGATAATCAGTTGAGATCTACATCCATCTCCCCAAACTGAGATCTAGAAGACTGCAACCATCTCGTCCATGCATGAGTCTATTATTAGTGCATCATCGTGAGCACTCTAGATGAAGTCTCAGACTTGGGCAAATAAAAGAGAGCATGTATAATCTCTGTAGAATAAAGTTTGAAATTAGACAATCGTAAGAAGTTACCAATCAGGTAAAGTTGAGGATAGCATGAGCACTCCAGATCAAGTCTCATACTTGGGCAAATAAAAGAGAGCATGAACATTCTCTGTACAAAAAAGTTTGAATTAGACAATTATTAGAAGCTACCAATCATGTAAAGTTAAGGATGTCATAATAACCTAAACCTAGCATAGTAATAGGATGCCAATTTTTTATTTTGCCATAATTAGAGGCTGTAGCCGGCACTATGGCCCAAACAAAAAAAAAATCAAGTCAGATTACAGCACTGAAGCGAATGAGAAACGGGTGAGCTATCGTATTGTGAATCAGAGCTTACACGGCATGCATATTGAGGTGAAAGGCATTCCCAAATGATCACTTGCTGGATATCTGACTACTCCTTCAGTGGCAGAGCTAAGCCCGACCTTTGGAACCCATGAAGCCATGTTGAAGATGATAAGGAATGGACAGTAGAAACTAAAATGAGCAGCCGCAGGACCCAACAATCATTCAGATCTGACCATGACCACAAAAATACAGATAAAGGAACAGTCAATGTAAGATAAGAACAATTGCCAAAAGAATTGGTGAACATGAAGAAACAAAAATGCACGTAAGAGGTAATCCCATCCGCAAAGTTTCTGAGTGATCAAGCAATAAATACTATGTTTCATTGGTGTGTCCAGAGTGAGAAAAAAATTAGAATAGGCACAAAGAAACAGAAATAACGAATTGACCAGCCTAAAATAGAATCAACATTGCAGTAGAGAGGTAAAAAGAAGAATAATGATAGCCCATGACATTACCTCAGGTATGTATAAAAAACGAAGAGATATAAGCTGTGCAAAAATAGCTCCTATTCACTGCATGAATCAACAAACAAAATTTACAATGTAATCATCACAGGAGTATTCTAATTCCTCAAATCAAATATGTAACAACAGGAGAAAAGTGTAGTCATTATTGCAGGTGACCAAAATGCAGACCATAAAGCAGAAACCATCAGGACTGCAGTGTACATGGTCCAAATTTTTTATCGTACATTAAGAAATCAAACCAATATCATTGACAAGGTGACGTGCTCATATGCATGGCACATTAACTGGTTACTCCGATGGGCCAGCCGAACCGAGAATGTCGCAACCTAGAGAAGAAAACAAAAACCAGCAGTAACCAAGTAGATAGGTAAGAGGTGCCATGTAATCATTGCAATAGAAGACATGATTTTCAATTGCTTCAACCATGAATACCTAGATTTTGTTGCTGCTAGAACACTAAATTGGACCCAAAAAATGGAACTAAATTTTCTATAATAGCGAATGATAATAAGTATGGGAGTTTTACCATCAATTTCATATGTTTCAGGACATTTGCTTCATTTTATATAAGGGCAGATAACCTGGTGACCAGGAAGAAACTATAGATGAGTAGGTTGCAAGGCTGCATGTATAAAACAAGATTTTTTTTATGAACAGTGATATGGAAACGCTAACTGTGACTGTTTTGGCAATTAGGGACAGAAGCATATGGTCAAACATTGGAGTACCTACCTGTAGGATCCATTATAGACTGTACATCCATACCTTGCATTTAATAGAGAGGAGGAAAATCCATCTAACTATTAGCTCGTTGCTTGCAAATTAAAATAAAGCAGCAAGGTAGAAATTTTGCTTGGGGCACAAACAAAGGGATTGAAACACAAAAGGCAACAAGCAAACAACCATAGCCAGACATCAGATAAAGAGTAGAGAACATTACCTGCTGCCTAACTAAGGAAGCCAAGAAGAACACAGTAGCAAGGAAGTCAAGCAAGCAAGCGGGAACAAGGTAGGATAGCAATATGAGGCAACAGAGGCAGGGCAGCCATCGTTAAGCACTGCCAACCAGTAAAGATTTAGTGTCTGCAGTTCACCTTGGCTGCCAATTATTGTAGCCAAATGTTATAAACTTTGCTAATAAGCAAAATAGAATTGTTACAACACGAAAACATGAAGAAAATTCATGAACAAAAAAAAGGTAAAGGAAAGGGGCAAAAGCAATATACTGACCAAAAGAAAAAGGCATCCAGAAAGATTATCTGCTAGTTGAATTGCTGCAAAATATCACCTGGTCGCTGCATCTGGAGAAGCAAATAAATTCGTGTTTGCAGTTCTGAATGCGACACAACAAAAAACTTTACTGGGTAAGGGCATATCTATGAAAGTAAAGAAAGATCAAATCCCTTGTAATGAGCAAAAGATTTACACAAGAACTAAACACCAAGAATGCATGAATCGGAACGTAAGATGGCAATATGTCATCTAAATTCATATTATCTAAATTCTAATCCTTGTCTAAACTGCAGGAAGAGTGTAAGACCCCACCAACTTGCACGCATGCTCTATTGGGCTCAATCAATTAAGAGTACGTGATGGAAGGACTGAGATCTAATAGAAAACCAGGAGGAACAACATGTATTTACCAACCATAGATAACGCACATCGCCGTGGGAAAAAATACGAATAATCATCTGTGAGTTCTTAGCTGATATAAACGGAGTGTAATATTGATTTCCAGACTTCCGGCTATATGACAAAGAAACAATATAGAAGTCAATGTTTTGAGTCTTATATGAACAACACATTTAGATATAACTTACAAAGCTAAAAAGGGTATATGACAAAGGAGGTGTCTGTAAAATTCTGCAGGTATCAATTGATTCTATACAAATGTCAGAAACTACAAACTCTATTTTCAGATCTCAATAGTTGATTGTGGGCAATCTTAACCCTTTCTTGAAATAATTAATTAAACCACTTGTATTCTCCTAAATCTGATCCTGCATAGTTAATTTTCTATATTAGCTTTCACTGAAATTATCTCTATTTTTTTACCATTCTTCTTAAATGACAGCAACACCTTCCATCCTTGGCTAGAACCATAGTACAGAACTAAAAAAAAATCCTTTGCTTGCTAGAATCAATGGGATAACATCAATTGCATTTAGCAGACTTACCCAGATCGAATCTTGTAGATGCAACCCTTGAAATTTCCCTGGGCGAACTCCTCGCAGAGCATGTCAACAACAAATGCAAGATGTAAGCACCTACAATGCCATTACGAAAATTACAAAGAATGCAAAAGGCATATCTTGGGCTAAATAAATAATTATAGGAAGAAAGACAACAACACGGCGGAGTAGATGCACTGGCTTCCCAGCAAGGAAGGAGAGTGTGCACTGATCCGGAGAAACGACCGGGTCTGGCCATGGAGGCCCCGGATCGACCCAGCAAAGAATGCCAACAAGCACCATTAACATTGGACCCTAGCACCGGCGAGGGAGAGAGGATGAGCAAGGGAGAGAGGTCACCTTCAACAAGCTGCTGCATAGTGCTTGGCCACGTAGGTTTCGACAGGCTCCGCGTGCCGAAGTCACCTGTGCCGGCGGCCTCCAGGGCGAGACCTGCTCACACGTAGCACCGCGCCCAGAAGAGGAGTCGCACCGTCGCGCCAGGGGGAGGTGCTAGCAGCGCCCATGCCGGGGTCACGCCAGGGCTCGTGGGGGTGCCGGCCGCTCTCACCCCGGTCGTCCGCGCTCGGGGCGCCGTGCCCTCACCGGGATAAGCACGAGCGGGGCCGCCCTAGCTGGTGGAGGGAGAGGGAGGGGACGCGGCGGGAGCTGTGCTCTGGCCAGGATGCGCACGAGCGGGCCCCCCTAGCTGGCACCGAGAGAGAAGGGAGAGGGAGGAGCCCCTAGCGCCATGCCCTCGCCGATACGCGCACGAACGAGACCAGCCCTAGCCGGCACTGAGAGAGGAGGGAGTGGGAGGCGCCGCGCTGGGGGACGCCCTAGCGCCGGCACGCTTGCGCCACCACTAGGAGAGGAGAGGGAGGCGTCGCGCCGGAGACGGAGAAGGAGAGGGAGGCGCGGCGCTGGGAGAGGGAGGGGAGGCTTGGGCGACGGACAGAAGAGGCGACGTGGCAAAACGGTGGCCACGCACGGCCGGTCCCTTGTCGCTCCGCAGCGTGGGGAAAAACGAGGGAAAAAAGGAGAAAAACCGACAGAGCCTACTGTAGAAAACGTACGGCGTCGTTCTCAGCGCTCGGGTAGGTACGGCTTCAACGAGAGCGCTGAGAGCAACTTCCCTTTGTAGGGAGAAATGGGCAATTTTGCCAAAGCGCTTGATCTGATGGTCCATTGAAGGATTCAATGGTCACGCAGAGCGCCTAGTGAGAGGCATATAAGGATGGCAGTGGTTCGGGTTCGGGGTGGATATCCACGGGTTTTGGTTCCAACGGGTTCGGGTTCGGGTCTTATTTTTCGGCCACGGTTTTCGTGTTCGGATATCCGAAACTTATCGGGTTCGGTTTCGGGTTTCGGTTTTCACTCGCGGATATCCAATGGATATCCGAAATATAACATTTTGAATAAAATCTTCTGTATTTTTATTATTAAATTATTTATATAAGTTATAAATTTATTCTAAATTGAATAATGCAATTATTTGTTGTTTATTGTCTCTTGTTTAGACATTTGAATACGTAATATATATCATACATATGTTGCTAAATTTTTTTTATTTTTCTTATCGCTATATAGTGGCGGGTTTCGGGTTTCGGTTAATCCGTCGAGTTTCGGGTATCCGCGGGTTTCGGTTTCGGGGATAGATTTTCACCCAAATCGGTTTCGGTTTCGGGTTCGGGTTTTAAGTTCGGGATTCGGTTTTGGGTGCCCAAAGACTACATCCGATCCGAATCCGACCCGTTGCCATCCTTAGAGGCATAGTGGCTAGTTAGCCCTTGGGGCCTATAAAAAGAGAGTGTGGACAACCTTGCCTAGTGCTTGACACCCTTGGGACTTAGTGTCCATGCACACCCTTGGGACTTAGTGTCCATGCTTTGGGAGTGCTACCGATCCCTCTAACTCACTTGTACTTGTGAAAGTACATCCTTGCGAGTGAGTGGTGGTGTCTAGTGCATTGCATGTAGAGATTGCAAGATGTGGCATTGGGTGATCGAGTTGCAAATCGATGATGATTGTTACTTTTGGAGGTTGCCACCTGCTAGATGGCTTGGTAGCTTGTCATATCCATTGTGAAGCCCCCATGAAGGTCGTGCATGGCTCTAGGGAAGAGCAACACTAGTAGATCGAGGTGTGAAGAGTGCCAAATGGATGGCCAGATCAAGTGCTAACAGCTCTTGTGTGAACACTCCTCGAGGGGACAGTGTGGGCTGGTGGGCCACCACTAGCAAGAGGATCGGCAACAACCTTTGACTTGCCTTGAAGTGCTAGTGTGCTCAAGCTTTGTGCATTAGTATGTGTAGGAGCTCCCTTTGTGCTTAGAGAACTTGTTGCAGAGGTTTTTGTGACCTTGCTTATTAAACTTGTGTAGGTGAGCCCTTTGCAGCTAGGCTCCTTAGTCTCTAAATTAGGATCTTTACAAGGTGCATGTGAACATAGATAGAGGAGTGTAGTCCTGATTAGACCGATTAGTCTAATTCTACATTTATTTCGGTTAGCCAGCGGGATTCATGTTTGAAAAAGACTATTCGGCACCCTGTAGTCGTCTCATTGATCCTATCAGCCAGGGAGATGGAGGGTACCAAAACAACCCTTGCGTCTTTGGCTTTAACAGATCTAGGTTGAGTCGTTGACACAACCACCGTAAGGGTGTAGTGGTCGGCTTTGGATGTGAGGGAGGGGTTAGGGATTGGTGAAGAATAATGGGCCATTATATGCACGGCAATACCTAATTTCATTGTTGGTTTTTGACAAATCAGCGGTGAAAATAGGGTTTAAGAAATAGATTTTTTTAGTAGTGACACAAAGCTACAGGTGTGATCCTGTTGCCAACGAAGCTAATGCTGGCAAGATCCACCGCTAGATCTGCCAGCGGTGGTGGCAGTGTGTGGGGACATAGCGGCCGGAGCCGACGTCAAATGAGGCTGAGAAAAGGCAAGGGGCACTGGATGTCATTTTGGAATTCTTCACTCTCGCTAACCTAGAATAAATATTTAATTCGACTCTTTGTCATCCATTAAATATCATTAAATATGCCACAAATTATTTAAGCACTAATATTTTTTAAGCAATTTTTTTAGAGTTGCGTCTTTTTTGGATGATGGGGTAGTTGACCGAAGCAGCAATCGGTTAATTTTACTCCGATGAATGCTGCACAATTTTTGCATCAAATTGTGTGTTTGCATAAAAGGAAGCATATTTCCTGTTCAGATCCATCTTCGTCTAAGGGGCTGTTTAGTTGAGTGAAAAGGAGTAAAAAGTGCACTGTAGCACTTTTGTTTGTATTTAATAACTTTTGTTCAATTATGGCTCAAGTAGACTCAAAAGATTCATCTCGAGTTAGCCAGGTAAAAAGTACAAGCATACAACCATTGCTACTTCATTTAATGCTCTATATATGCGTAAAGTACAATTGATGTGATGGGAAAAGAGAAATTTTTTTGAAAAGTAAACAGAGCTTGAAAGCATCTGCGTACTGCGAAGACCGTAAAAGTGCATCAGAGCAACCACAATGTTACAGGAAAGCAGTCCATAACGATTAAAAAATTATCTATCAGATAGCTGAAACATTGTAGAGGTAGTCCATAAAGCAGTCCATAGCTAAAGGTACACGTATCCCTATAGGCTGCCTATAAGGAATAAACAAATATTTTTCTCCCTGCACTCTCTCTTCCCTATCTCTCACATATGGACTATCCAGTCTATATATATTATGAAGACAATAATAACTATAGACCACTGACAAAAAAAAGCTGCGTATATGGACTATTTTTTTTTGAAACGAAGTATATGGATTACTTGGTCCATATGGTTGCTCTCATGGCCGCTTTTAGGATACCCACCTGATGCAACAGTGCACGCATATTACTCGCCGCCTCGATGACGAGCTAGAAGAGAGAGAGATGGTGCGGCGAGCGAGCAAGAGGACCAGAGGAAGAAGCACCATGACAGAATTGTGTGGGCGCACCCAGGGTTTTTTTTACCGACCGGTAGCCGGTAACCGCCGGCCGGCGGTACCGGTATACCGGTCCGGTTTGACCGGTTACCGGTAGAAACCGGTCGAATTCAAATTTTGAGTTTGAACCCCAGTTCAATCGGTTCCGGACCGGTATACCGACCGGTTTGACCGGTTACCGGCCGGTTTGAGCGGTTTACCGACCGGTTTGGTGGTAACCGGTCGTATTTTCAGAATACAGATTTATTTTTTTTAAAAAAAAATGCTAAAAAAATTTCTAAAAATAGTTCATGATTTATAGAATCCAATGATGTCAAAGTTTTTCAAATTTGAGTGCGTTTAGTATATTTTTCGACCTTCATGATTTAATGGGCCTAACGGGACTTAATGGGCATTTTTTTTTTTACTTCGGGACTTCGAAAAAAATTCTAAATGTAGTCAAATTTGAAAAATTTTGACACCATTGGAATATATAAATCATGAAGTATTTTTAGGAATTTTTTTACCATTTTTTCCACCGATTTTAAATTTAAAATTTTGGTTTTTTCAAACCGACCGGTACCGGTACCGGTCCGGACCGGTATGACCGGTAACCGGCCGGTTACCGCGGTAACCGGTCGGTAAAAAAAACCCTGGGCGCACCAGCCGTGGCACCGGCACTGATGATGCATCCCAGTCCCAGCCCCACCTCCAAATCGATGGATCATCATAAATTCCATGCGCTTTCTTCTCTACCACCCGCCTTGTCTGCCTGCACTGTGCAGCTACCTGGTAGGCGACAGTAGGCACCATCCATCGGATCCTGCTGGCTGCTGCTGAAATCTGAATCTAATCCAGCATTGAATCTAAGCCCCTGTTTAGATCCAGTGCAAATTGCAACTGCAACTAGTCACATTAATGTTGCGGCACATGCATGGAGCATTAAATGTAGACGAAATGTTTACATGTTTGTACTTTTTGCATGTACATCACGAGACGAATCTTTTAAGGCTACTTGGGTCATGATTGGACAAAAGTTATCAAATACAAACGAACATGCTACAGTGCAGAATTGCAACTGCAACTGAGATCTAAACGGTGCCTAACGCGAGGGTGCACGGATGCTGAAATCTGCATTGAATCGCTCCAGATCTGTCTCACCAACCTATCATGGGCTCACCATTTGATGCCACAAGATGTCCATCAGAGCAACATCGCACGGTACACATTGCACAGACTTAGGCGGCGTTTAGATTGCAAATTTTCCTTCTCTCTTCCCGTCACATCGATTATACTTTCCGTCTGTACAGAGCACTAAATGAAGTAACGGCTGTTGTATGTTTGTATTTTTTGCCTGTTTATCTCGAGATGAATCTTTTAAATCTACTTGGACCAAGATTGTACAAAAGTTGTCAAATACAAACGAAAGTGCTACAGTTGCAAAATTTTACAAACTTTGCAAACTAAACGCAGTGCTTGTCAGCCGGGTTTTTTTTACCGTCGGAATACCGCGGTAACCGGCCGGTTACCGGTCATACCGGTCCGGGCCGGTACCGGTACCGGCCGGTTTGAAAAAACCGAAATTTCAAATTTAAAATCGGAGGAAAAAATGGTAAAAAAATTCCTAAAAATACTTCATGATTTATAGATTCCAATGGTGTCAAAATTTTTCAAATTTGACTACATTTAGAATTTTTTTCGAAGTCCCGAAGTAAAAAAGAAAAGGCCCATTAAGGCCCATTAAATCATGAAGGTCGAAAAATATACTAAACGCACTCAAATTTGAAAAACTTTGACATCATTGGATTCTATAAATCATGAACTATTTTTAGAAATTTTTTGAGCATTTTTTTAAAAAAAATAAATTTGAAATTTGAAAATGCGACTGGTTACCACCAAACCGGTCGGTAAACCGCTCAAACCGGCCGGTAACCGGTCAAACCGGCCGGTATACCGGTCCGGAACCGATTGAACTGGGGTTCAAATTCAAAATTTGAATTCGACCGGTTTCTACCGGTAACCGGTCAAACCGGACCGGTATACCGGTACCGCCGGCCGGCGGTTACCGGCTACCGGTCGGTAAAAATAACCCTGCTTGTCAGCCTTGATTCTTTGAAGAGTACAGGTTTGAACCCAAGTGGAGCAACTCAAACTAAGGATGGAAATATGGAAATGGATATCCGAATTATCCGCATTCGTATCCGTTCGAATTGTATATATGGATATCCGTATCTGTATCCGTTTTAAAATAGATGTCAAAGTGGATACATCCATATTCGTATTTCAGTGTTTTCTCTATCCGATTCCAGATCCGTATTCGACAATATCTAACAATATCCGTATCCGAATAGAAAATAAGGTACCATAAACTTATTTAAAAGTTTTCTCTTCATAATAAGTGAACAATTATTTAATTTTATTATTACTAATAATACATGTAACATATTTAATAGTATATATAAAATTAAATTAAGTATTAATTTTAAATTATTAATGATACATAAAGATTAACTAATTTTAGCACTTTTATAATTTAGGTTAATCTAATATATTTGTCCTTTTAAATTTTTTTAATCCTTTACTTTATTTATTTATTGATATAAATTATTTTATATAAATTTAAAATTTCATAATAAATATTTATATAAATATAATATTGATTGATATATTTATTTATTAAATATATATTGGTAACTAGATTATTTTTTGTGCTATCCTTGTCTATGTTATATACACAAATGCTTTATCTCTAGTTTTATGTAATTCCAATACTAATTATAAAGTAAAATGGCTATTTGTTTTCTACCATTTTTATTTGAACTTATTCACTTGATCTATTATTTTTTTCAATATTATCTCTTATAATTTAGTTTACTTCGCTATTAGAGATTAATTAGAAGTGTACTTTCCTTTAGTTCACTTTCGTTAACGATGTACTTAATAATAAAATTTTATTCATGTATGTTAAATTTCATAATGTACGTTTTGAGTTAGATCGAGTAAATATCTGATTTCGGATCCGCATTCGAACCATCCGTTTTGTATTCGTATTCGAAAATATCCGAATCCGTATTTGTATTCGAATTAAAATGTGGTAAAAAGTGACATCCGGATTCGATTCCATGCGTATCCGATCTGTTTCCATCCTTAACTCAAACAATAGCCCGGTTTATGTTCCAATTGTTCCCTAACTTTTACAAGTACTATAGGAATAGGAGTAAAAGCAGCAACATTGGTGCAATGTCTATCTACTCTCAGGAGACAGCAGCGTTCTCAAAACTGCAATAGATTTGTGCTAGCTTTTTATACACCGTGGAAGAGGCCAAAAAGTTCATCTTCTGCCGTGCGCAGTGGTGGATTGCGCACTTTCTTGTCCTAGTCCAGCTAGCAAATCCTCAACCTCAATCATAATTCATGCATGCATGTTACTAATCCTCCTCGACCTGTTATGTTGCTGCACAACATACACGAAATATAAAGAAGAAAACATAGCATCCAACCATCATCTAATCAGCGGGAGAGGCAGTAAAGTTCCAACATAGTACTCCTATCGTGATTGCAATATGGGTGTGTTTAGTGGGGAGAAAGTTTAGATTCTGGTATTATAACACTTTCGTTTGTATTTGACAACTTTTGTGTAATTATAGATTATAACTAGACACAAAAGATTCGTTGTACAGACAAACTGTGTAATTAGTAATTTATTTTATTTATATTTAATATTTTATATATGCGTCTAAAGATTCGATGTGACGGGGAATCTTGAAAAAAGTTTACAGAAGTTTGGAAACTAAATAACCCCTAGAAAAAAAAAAGTAGCGTCGTGACTGAAGTGATGACTTTGCACTGGCTCACTGCACAGCTCACATCTCTGTTGCCAAGTGTACTGTACTGCATGCCGTGAGCTCCCAAAGGTAACAGCAGTAATGAAAGCCATCAAGGGAAAGCGGCCTCATCTGCCACTGCCGTCTGGCTCATCTCCTCCGCTGCAAGAAAAAGATCATTTCCCAAAGCGAAATCATTTCCACGCCGAGGGCCGAACAAACGTACTGTAGGCATTGATCCCAGCGGCCGCTCTCTGTTCTTGGCATGCCGGTCGTTTTAATCATGGGCAGCTGCATGCCGATGCTGAGCGAGCTCGAGCTGTTGCCGGTAGCCGCTGCAGTGAACACTGAGGCGTGGCGCAGCGGCCACTGACTGCCACAGCTAGCGTGGCCGGCGGGCGTATCATTGCGGCTGCTCTCGTCTGCGTACCGCATTCATTCACGCGTGTGCCGCTTTGACCGGAACCGGAGTAGTGCATGATGCGGCCGTATCTGGTTTGAGTGCAGCAGCGTACGTACGTGATGGCCATGAACTGTTTTATAATGCACAATGTTATCCCGGCCGGAGGAGGATCATTGCGGCTTTGCAGGCACGACGCCCGCGGAGCTCAATCAACCGTTTAAAAGCGTGGCGACGATCAAATCGTACATGGTCTCTGGTCATTTGCTTTCTTCGTCTCAGAATAAACATTACTCTTGTTCCTCGAGAAATCAAAGACTTTTACCTTTTTAACTATATATATAATATTAATAATTAGAATACATAATAGTATCATTAGATAGGTTTTTTAATATAATCTTGTAACATATTTATTTGGGGTATAAATATTGCACGTATTTTGATAAATTACTTAAAGTTAAAACAGTTTGACATGGATATATTTCATAGCGACCTCTGTTTTGAACACAGGGACTTAAGGACACTAATAGAAAAATAACCTATGATCCCACTCAAGTTTTGGTTTTAGTCTCGGATATTTTTGTGTTCGGAACTAAAGACATTTAGTTCCGGTTAATAATACCAACTGAGACTAAAGGGTCAACATTAGTCTCGGTTCGTATTACCAACCGAGACTAAAGGCCTAGACCCTTTTGTCCCGGTTGGTAACACCAATCCGGACTAAAGGGTCATCCGTGAGTTAGTTCAAAAGGGAAACATCCTGTCTGCAGTCACATGTGCTGTGTAAGTGGGGTGGTGTTAATGGTGGTTATTGCTCAATTTTAAGCATCAACAAGACATGAAAAGGGACATAAAAGCGTCCTCAAACAATAGAATAGGGTTTAAACTGACAGAATTTCACGAGTTTTGGTGAATCTGTGTTTTGCAGGGTGTTAATTAGAAAAGACCAAGGGAGACCTATATGTCAGATCAAAATATCGAATTCCGACGTGAAAGTGGAACAGGAACATTTTAGAGAACACCAGAGGCACGCCTAACGAAGCGGGGCCCGGTTGCCAGCCAGGGAAGGTCGGCTGATCCCCCTGACAGGTCGGCCGACCCTGGCAGGTGTCCTTTCTGCGTGCGTTTCGACGTGGACCCACATCCTGAAATTTCACGCAATCTGTAACAACCCTAAAAATCCACACAATCTAAAAATCCCAACCAATTAAAATTTTTCATTTATTTATTGTGAAAACCCATTTTTCTTGTGCAAGCATATAGATTTCATTATGAAATTGGTAAATAAAGGAGTGTAGTTTGCATTTTAATTCCATTCACATAGAATAATAACTTATGCATCACATTTGGGATTTATTGCAATTTATGTTTGTATTTACTCAATATTTAAAATGGGCAATATATGTATATATACACTAAATTGAAAATAGAAAAGGAGAAAGAGAGTTATGCCAGCCATTCGGCCAGCCGGGTCGCTAAGCCAGCCCAAGCCAGCCCGACCTTCCTCACCTCACCTCACCCGCGCGCGGCCCACGTTGCGGCTCGGCAGCGCGCGCGCGACCGGCACACACACGCTCGCGCTCGCTGCCAACCCGGCCCCGCCTGTCAGCCGCTCTCGCCCCCCACTGTTCTTCTTCCTCACGAAGGCGACGCGCCTGCCGGGGGTGTCACGCGAATGGCGTAACCCCGGTCCCACAGCCGACAGCATGGCAGAGCTCTGACCCCGCTGTCCCCCTCCTGTCCCCTCCTTTCTTGGCCGCCAAGCGAACCCGCGCCCATCCGGAGCCCTAGATCCACTCGAGCCACGGCCCTTCGATCGGTCGAGCGCGATCAGGACCGTTCGCCATTGGAGCTGGCCAAGCTCGCCTATAAAAAGGAGCTCACCCCGAAGCCCTACCCTCATTTCCCCTCGCCGCCACCGCAGCACAGACCGGCACACTGCACCAAACCGAGAGAGAGAGCGTAGGAGAAGGGCGGAGCAGAGGAGGAGAAGCTGCCGGAGCGCCGCCGCCGCGGAGCACGCCGGAGCCGGACACGGAGGAGAAGCCCGAGCTGCGGACGAGGAGCGGCACGGCACTGCGATCGCTCTGCACGGCTCCGACTCGCCACTGCACCGCCATCCTAGCTTCACCGACACCACGGTGAGCCATCGCACGCCATGTCCGAACCTTGCCCTGCTTTTGCCGTGGCGTTCCACCCTCGGGACGCGCAGGCACGAGCCTTTACCGGCTCGGGAAGATCACCTGCACCATGCACTCATTCGACCGGCCGAAACCCCCGGACTACAAGCTTGCTAGACCGAGAACGCAGCACGACGCGTTCTCGGCGGAGCGCGTTCACCACCGACGCGTTCCGACGCCGAATCACCCGTTCCGAGCAATCCGACTAGCACCCGTATAGGTTAGAGCGTCGTGGAGCACCGCCATGACCCCCCTCGAGCTAGCTACGCGGATCTAAGCACTAGAGGAAGCCTGAATCGCCTTGGCCGCGTGCGCCGTGACCTTACCGGAGCGCCGCCGCGAGCCGTCGCCAAAAAAGGTCATGCCATGGCTAAAGTTCGCCACTAGAGTGTTGTATGCTTCTCTGGCCTCACCAATTTGACAAGACCGCATTCGATTGAACCAATACTCGGTCGTAGCCGCGTTGCCGCCTTCCGCCGTCGTCGGCGACACGCCGCCGCCACGACCGAGCACTTTAGGAATCTCGGTAGCCAAAATTGGTAGTTGGTATACCACCGCCATAGACCCTGGACGCGTATACATCTCCTAGAAGACCCCCTTAGCCCCGCCGGAACCTCACAGTCGCGGCGACATCGCCGCCGACACGTTCCGCCTCGCCTAAATCCGTTCCGAGTACCCCCGGTCGCCTCGCGCTGCGGAGAAAGGCCGCCGAGGTTCGCCAAGTCTGCCTCGGCACCGCCGCTAGATAGCCGAGCCCCGAATCACGACTGTCGCCTTGGCTACGTGCGCCTCCACCTCGTCGGAGAACCGCCGTATGCCGAGGGAGAAAAGGAGGCCATACCACGACTCTAACCCGCCACCATCTGGTCGGACGACTGCCAGAGCACGCCAATTGGGGAAAGCCGAGCCCTGTCTTGCCGAAATAAGGTCATCGCCGCCCTGTCATCGTCCGCCGCACCGGAGAGACACCGCCGCCTTGAACAGACGCCCTGGAACCCTGCTAGCACCGAATCTCCGATTTGCCCGAGCCTCCCCGGTAGACCCCGGGAGAGCGGCCCCCTCGGGCGCCCAAATTTCCGATTCGCCCGAGCCTCACCGGGAGAGCTCGGGAGAGCAGCCCCTCGGCGCCCAAATGTCCGATTCGCCCGAGCCTCCGCGGGAGACCTCGGGAGAACAGCACCCTCGGGCGCCCAAATTTCCGATTCGCCGGAGCCTCACCGGGAGAGCTCGGGAGAGCAGCCCCCTCGGCGCCCAAATGTCCGATTCGCCCGAGCCTCCGCGGGAGACCTCGGGAGAACGGCACCCTCGGGCGCCCAAATTTCCGATTCGCCGGAGCCTCACCGGGAGAGCTCGGGAGAGCAGCCCCCCTCGGCGCCCAAATGTCCGATTCGCCCGAGCCTCCGCGGGAGACCTCGGGAGAACGGCACCCTCGGCGCACCAAATCTCCGATTCGCCCGAGCCTCCCCGGGAGAGCTCGGGAGAGCGGCACCCTCGGCGCCCCGAATCTCCGATTCGCCCGAGCCCCGCCGAGCTAAACCGAACTACGCCGAGCTCCGCCGAGCTACGCCAAGCTCCGCCGAGCTAAGCCAAGCACCGCCGAGCTCCGCCGAGCTACCCCCAACCACAGCCGAGCTACCCCCGACCACCGCCGAGCCACGCCGAGCTACGCCAACTCCGGCAACTCTCTGGGAACCAGCATCGAACACCTGGTGGGCGACCATCGGGTCTGTGTTCTGTTGAGGCGCCACTTGCCGCACTACTGGACCCGCGCGCCACGTGGACCAATCCCGAGCTGCCCCTGATTAACCGTCCAGTTTTCCCATTTTCAGAAAATAGGATAATCTTCGGAAATTCATAACTTATTCATACGAAGTCCAAAAATTGCGCACCATATATCAAAATTCTCAGAAAAATGAGATCTACAATCTAAGACTGTGTTTGTGTGCATTTGGCTCTTTATTTTATTGGATTTTTCTGAAATACTCTATAGGAGTCGCTGACGCGACTATTTCGTGTTCGATTTCAGAGCCGGAGGAGGATCTAACTAAGGAAGATGACCACGAGTACTTTCAGGAGCTAGGAGACGACTACGAAGGTGCCACGTCCCACCAAATCCTTAGATCCTAATTACGCATTGCAAATGACATTGTTGCTATTGCTTTATGATTATGTATGGATTGGTTGCATGGTAGTATATTTGAATTCCCTGCCTTGATAAGACTTTACCCTGCTGTCCGCTGCTAGGTTAGCTGCTGCTTAATTTACTGTTACTCTTCCACTACTTTCTACTTGCTATATGCTATGTGGTGGAATTGGGACGGCGTATAACTGATTATAACCACTGGGAGAGAGTGCTGAGTGCGTCTTGGGTGCGTGGTAAGGGTTGATGTCGACCAAGTGGGATGTGAGACGAGCCCATGGGGCAAGTCGTGCCGGGGGTGCAACCTGGGCATCCCCAAGCGAGGTACCTGTGGCGGGTAAAGTTGTTGAGGAGGTTCCGGGTGGGATAGCCTTGGTGGTTTGAAGCCCGTGGACGGAGGTGCCGTGATGGCACGGGGAGAGCATCCCCTAAGTGAATATGCCTGCTTGGTCAAACCTAGGACGGACTAGTTTCAGGTTCATGGGAATCCTTTTCTACTCACTCGCTTCTGATGGGTGGGAGACGGCTGGACTACTTGGTAGGACGGTGCCACTACTGCTAGGTTGAAAGGTGATAAGGGTGGGCGGAGACGGTCGATGGGTTCCCGTTCCGTTCTAGATGCACAGTACCACTGGATGGGCCCGGTACTGTGTCTCCCAGTCTCAGCATAACGGTGTAGGATCCGGAATATCCCAGGGCTGAGTGGTAGGGTGGCATCGACCTAGGCAAGCAAGCACCCGGAATTCTGCCTAGGTGTTTGCGCAACACCTATGATGGCTAATCTTGTGGGTAGTGAAACCTCTGCAGAGTGTACGGTTGATCGATCGATACATATGCCAACCTGTTGGCTGTGGACCTTTCCTATGAAGCTTCTACTAGTGTAGTGAGTGTTCTCTTCTCCCCCTGGATGACATTTTTCCGGCAGTGTACCCGTTGTGGTAGTGTGCCGCTGAGATAGGCCCGAGAGGGAGTTGGGCCTGTCGAATGAGAGTGAGGTGTGGGTATGTGAGGTGTGGTGATGGAAAAAGGGATGATGGTGTTAACTGGTGATAAAACTTGACTAATTAAACATTGATTACAGCTGCATAGGAAAACCTCAGCCTATAGGTCTGCTTGTATAGCCTTGCATCCACTTTCCACAAAGCAAATGCTGCATAGGTGGGCTCCGTGGCCAGTACAAATCGTACTGATAAATTTGCTGTCAGGTGACGAGAATGAGTACGACTTCGAGGGAGATGATGACGAGGAATAGGGTCACGTGCTACACTCAAGTTGGCCGTGAAGCATGAATCGCTTCCGCATCTTCTAAAGCTTCTCTGAATGTTGATTCCGCCAATGTGGCGATGTAATAAGTGTTTATGTAAGACTTAATTACTGTTGTATGGATCCTGGTGTCAACTGAGGTATGGGTAATTTCATGGATTGTCCCAAGCAATCTGTTGAATTACAATTCGAGCCTGTGGATTTCCCTTCGTGAAAATCGAGGTTGTTTCACAATCTCCACCGCCCGTCGAAGTCGGTTCGATCCAAGGGTTACGGTTCATCCCACCGACCTATATAAGGACCCCCAGACCCCTAGAATTTCAGATATCTCTCAGACCAGATCAGATCAGTTATCAATCAGAGAGCTCTCCATCAGAGATTAGGGTTAGACACTCAAAGTTTTAGTTTAGACCTAGATAGTAGATTGAAGTAGAGTTGAGCCTTCAGCTTAGGATTCTGGATTGCCTGTCTACTAGAAATTGGGAAATCTGCTGTATTACCTTTTATTATGACTTTATGCTATTTCAATACTATGTTTCGGTTTGTTATGTTCCTAATTTATTCTAGTAGTATATTTGATATAGTTATGATTGGTAATGAGTTTATGCATGAGTTTGCAAAGCGCTTAATCCAGTACTCGAGTGGGTTAAGTGGTAGATATTATAGAGGCATGGTGCTTAGATATTATTTGCCTGCAAATGCGCTTTATATGCCGGGTCATGTGGTAGATCGCGGATGTGACACTCACGTTGAGTCCTTTGTAGTCCACTCCCCGTATGTAAAGAGAGTAGAACTAAGTTATGAAGGTAGACTTGCTCTGTTCTTATTCTTCCTGAATAATATTCCTGATGCATAGATAAAGAGTTAATTGTGCTATATATGATATATTTGTTAGAGTAGATGAATAGCATAATTTATTAGGAATGACATAAGAATTTGATCTCTTAAGTAATCCTATGTTTTGGTTGACTTTAATTTTGAGTAGTCTACACCTCTCTAAAAAGTTATCTAAGCCTTTATCATATCATATCTTTATTGGCTTACCCCTGTTTAAGTATGTGCTATATGATTGATTCTATTCATAAGTAATGTATCTTGAATCCATCCACTCATGCCTGTCTCCATACCTTCTCCCTGTGGTAAAAATATAAATCGACAACCCTGAAATACTCGAGTAAAATGCTACAATGGTATAATTAATCTGTGCGCTTGCAGATATTTCGAAGTTGACTATTTATATTTATATCCTCTTTATTCAGTTGCATTTATAATAACTGCTTAGTATTATTCTGGGTAGTTTCCACACATGTCTCTTATATTCATGCTAGGGATGACAACATAGTTATTGTAAGAGATATAGGTTTAAAAAGAGGTGGCTAAGTAATTTACCAAGTGACACTTAATTAATACCAATAAGCATTTTTGGCGCCGTTGCCGGGGAGAAGTAACGGAAAGGCATTTGAGAAAAAGATCAAGTACATACTTTGTGATGGAATCATACCTAGTACCTCTGCTTTTACAGAATTACCCCTTGTTTTTCTTGTCTACATTTTATGCAGGGTATCACAGGATTCAATCAACTTCATTCATTCGAATCAAATCAGCGCAAGAAGAAGCTAACACCAAGTTCCTGAAGCCATGGCTGAGAAAACATTGCGAGAGTTCGCTACACCAAGCACCAAGAACATCCGCACCGGACCAGCACTTAACACCGATAACTTAGAGTTTGAGCTCAAGCCAAGCCTCATCAACATGGTTCAAGCTATATCATTCAGTGGAAAGGCACATGAAGATGCAAGTGTTCATCTTCAGAATTTTCTGGAGATTAGTAGCACCATCACCATCAAGAACGTTGCTCAAGACATCATACTACTCCGCTTGTTCCCATTTTCACTCTTGGAAAGAGCAAAGCAGTGGTTCTACGCCAACAGAGATCACATCAACACATGGGCAAAATGTTCGAAGGCCTTTCTAGAAAAGTATTTCCCTATAGGCAAAACCAATGCCTTAAGAGGAAAGATTACCGACTTTCAGCAGCAAAAAGAAGAAACTATTTCGGAAGCATGGGAGCGCTATCAAGAATACATATCAGATTGTCCCCATCATGGAATAGAAGATTGGTTACTCCTACAAGGATTCTACCATGGATTAATTCAAAGGAGTCGTAACCAACTTGATGCAACTGCTGAAGGGTCATTCCTGTCACTCACTCCGGGAAAAGCTGAAGCACTTATGGAGAAAATATCAAGAAATCAAAGCTGGACCCATGTGAATACTCAACATTATCATCAGAATGAGGAGACAACAAAAGAACTGCGTGCATTATCAACCAAGATTGACGTACTATTAAGTTGGCTCGCGCAGCGAGGCGACTACAAGAAGGATCGTCAAGTTATTCAAGATGCATTCAACACACAGAACAAATGGGGAGAGTACTTGGGAGAAAAGTTTGATCCACCGCAAGAAGACATCAACGTTATTCTCAACAACTCTACTCTAAAGAAGTAAGGATAGAATCAACAACAATTCAACCAAGGTAAGTACCCAGGTAACTATCCTAAACAACCATCCTTAAGAGATTTGATATTAGAGCAAGCTAAAATTAATGATAACATTGCTAAGAAACTTGTTTCTAATGATAAAATCTTGGAAAGTATAAATATCAAAATAGATAACTTTTCTTCTGCTATTAAAGATCAACTTGTCTATAATAAAAAGATAGAATCACAAATAGCACAGTTGTCTGTTGCATTGTCTTTTGCCACTAACCATGAACAAGTCAAAGCCATAAGTACGAGAGGTGGGAAATCAACCCGAGATCCCCCATATCCAAAAGGGACACATCCGAGAGGAACAACTAAGGTACCGGCAGCACCAGCAGAACTAGAAGAAAAGAGAGACGCTGAAGTGGAGGAAGTTGTACCACAAGAGCATGAAATGATACAAGATTTTCATGACGTCAACTTCTTACCATTCCCACGAAGAATCCAGAAGCATCAACAAGATGCGCAGTTCGGCAGATTTATTGAGGTCATCCAGAAGCTATATGTCAACATACCATTATTGGATACCCTTCAAGTCCCCACTTATGCAAGATATATTGGAGACATCCTAAACAAGAAAAGACCTCTACCAACAACCGAAGTTATCAAGCTGACAGAAGAATGTAGTGCGGCTATCCTCAATATAGCACCGGAAAAGAAGAAAGATCCAGGATGCCCCACTATCGATTGCTCGATCGGAGAACAATACTTCGACAATGCACTATGCAATCTTGGAGAAAGTGTCAGTGTGATGCCCAAATCAGTCTTTGAGAAGCTCAGATATTCCACCCTTAAGCCCACATCAATGTGCATTCAACTGGCAGATCAATCAATTCGCTACCCTGAGGGAATCGCGGAGAACATTCCAGTGAAGATAAGAGACTTCTTCCTGCCAGTAGATTTTGTGGTCCTAGATATGCAACCAGACTCAAAAGTATCCCTCATCCTTGGGAGACCTTTCTTGAGCACAACCAATGCTCACATTGATGTCGGGGCAGGAGAAATAAGATTCAACATAAACGGGAAAGAATTAAGAGCGGTTTGCTTTCCGACCAAGGCCAGAACAACAACTCACTGCAAATAAGGTGAAAGAAAAAAGACGAACCAGCTGGATCACCATCTCCCGGACTATAGAATTCAACCACTAACTGAGCTAGAAGAAGAAGTCCGATTCGGCGGACGAGAAAATCCCTAACCTTCGCCGAGAGGTAACTTGGTATTTACCCGTAATTATTTCCTGCATTTATGCACTATAAAAACAAAATAAAAATTTGCATAGTAATATTTTTTTAGAGTCTTATATAGGTTTTTCCTGGAGCGTAAAAACTCCCGGTAGAGTTATTTCACCGCAGAGTCAGGAAATTATAAAAATTTCATATTTCAGTTCATTGTATTTTGTAGTTTCATAAAAGTATTATTTTCATAGTTCGTATTTACATGGTAGTTGTCTACGGTAAAAATACAGGAGACACATGGGTCCCACACCTATCACTCCCATCACCTCTACCTCCATTATCACCCACTATCATCCATCATAATCCACTACCATCCATTTTCACCCATCAACCCTATCACACTCAACCACCACTATGGGAACCAGCCATCAGAGCATCAAAGGACCTTCACAGGATTGGAATTGAAGCAAAGAGCACTCACGAGAAAGGATAGAGCAAATGGCCAACAGGTGGGGTCGACCGACCCCACCCCTTGATCGGCCGAACCACCTCCTCCTCTTCTATAAAATCCCAAGCTCTCAGTTCATTCTTTGCACCATCTCAAACCCGAGAGCATCCCTTTCGCCTACAATTTCATTCAGAAAATTTGGGAGATAGCTAGCTCTTCATTTTGAAGAGTAGAAAGAGCCTGAGAGACAGAAGCCTGTGAGAGTTAAAGTTCTGCTAATTTTTCGAGAGAAAAACATAGCACTTTGAGGAGATGTTGTCCAATTAAAATCAAAGTAGAAAGTCGTCACAAATTTGAGCTTAAAACTTTGATCAACCCTTGAACGACTAACCTTTGAACGACTGACTTTTGGACAGCTAACCTCTAACATTATATTGTGCTAACCCCCTGTGCTAGTTTTCTTTTGTGGTGTGCACTAACATTTTGCCGGTATGAGCTGGTTCAAGAAGAAATTCACTCATGCGGGTTCGTCACGCTCTACCCAGAGCCGTTCATCGGACGTTTCGGATATGAACGTTGACCCTCCGTCCCAAGAGCTGCCTGCTGCACCCACCGTCATCCTCACCGACAAAAAGCATCTGAAGCTGCGATGCCCCGAGAAGACCAAGTTCAACGTCATCAAGAACCTCCCGTTCACACTGACGAGTGTCTTCAGCGATGACCTTCTCCATGATACAGGTATTTATACTGAATTCCCCCTTATCTTTCATGAGATTGGTTGGGAGAATTTTTGGCAAATAACTGAACCGGGTAGTAAGCTTCTCACTGCCGAATTTCTTTGCACATTTAAAGCTGAAAGTAATGGAGTTTCTTTCTGACTTTTTAACAAAGAATTCTCTTTAACCTGGAAAGAACTTAGCCAACACCTTGGTTTTAATTCAGAATGTGTGATAGACATGGATGTTGCTTTGCCTGAATTTGATAGAGCTAAATTCTGGAAGGAGATAACTGATGATAATAGCTATAGACATCCTGTTATCAATTCCATTCAGTTGCCTACTTTGCGTTTTATGCACCGATGGTTAGGAATTACACTTTTTCCTAGGGATGATGTTTGCATTGTTAGGACCGAGGATATGCAGATTTTGTTTGCCATGACTAGACGTAGGAAAGTTTCACCTGTTTATGCCTATAGAGCATTGGATCAATACTTTTGGAAGGAAGTTTGGGCACATCAAGTATACCTCTTTGGCAACTCGACTTGCCGGCTGTTTGGGTCTTTTAGAAAATGCCAGTCTTGATTTTATAACTGAAGACCGGTCTGAGATTACTATTGAACATTTCAGACAAGCCCAAATAATAAAAGGAGGAAAGAACAACATTCCTATTACTATGATGCATCGTGGTGATAAAACTGAGATCCCACTGCCTAACCCGGGACTCGAATTGTACGCTGCACCTTTTTTTATTGTTTTGCCAAGCAGAGCCACTGTCGGCAGGAACACATCAGCACACCTGGACCGCATACAACAAAGATACTATGGCGCAGACCCGACTCCACAGGGGCTAGAATTCACTGGCTACCAGACGTTCGACCACACGGGTACCTCATGTGGTTTTAATAACCCGTGGGAGGCAACCCCATCCACACAATCGGAGGGATCCTGGCATCAAGCGAGCAGCACCCAGTGGCAGCACGGCTACTACGGCCATTACCAACAAGGTAGTGGTCAGTTTGACATGCAGGAGGAGACATCTGGAGGAATGCACTACCAGCCCGGACATGCTTCCTACTCCGGCCTCAGCTACCACGAGTACCAGCAGGATCGCCACGAGCTTCACGCGCAGCTAGGCAGGATTGAGGAGACGCAGAATGCCCTCATACAAGCCCAGGACCAGATCCAGCGGCGCCAGACGGTGCACGACAGCAACTGAGAAGCGCTCTTCACCCACTTCCACATTCGACCACCATACCAGTAAGACTGCACCAACAGCTAGCTTGGGGGAGAACCCCCGCATGACCAGGTAAGTCATCTCGACCCGCTTTGTTTTTGAATTTGTGTGCTAGTAGTTTGCTTTAGTTTGCTTATTTAGTTTGCTTAGTTCGTTTGGTTTGCTTTAGTTTGTGTGTGAGAATAAAGGAACTTTGAGAATCTGAACCTAGATGATAGTTGCTCTAGTGCCATGCTTAAATTAAAATTTCTCCCACTATTGAGTTATTAGTTTGACTTGAGAATTTATTCTGAAACTTGAAATCTGTGGGAGCATACTTGAGCTAAGCCTAAATAATTAATAGACATGATATAAGAAAGTTTGAGCTGCTATCTGTCTGGTTCATTATGACACTAAATTCCGGATGCTTTATTTTGAAAAATGCTAAAATCAAATGATGAGTTCCTTGTATGACCAAAGCTGAAAATTCCTACCAGTCATATATCATGATTAGAATAGAAAACCCTTTTACATATATGCCGCTTATTTTGCATTGAGTTCAATCAAGCTTTGTTGATACCTTATGACAGCTTTGTCATACTCTTAAAATCAAGATCACACACACTCCACCCACATAGGCACTATCCCTACATTGGGGGTAGGCGCCACAACATGCCATTCCATCTAAAAATGTTTTCTCCTACACTAGGAGTAAACACGAAAAATATTCCATATATTTCCACCCAAATAAATGCTCCAAAGTTCTTGTGAATATCTCTCAAAAATAAAAAGTTACAGAGAAGAGGCATGAGGCTAGGCAAAAGTGTGAGTTGTGAGAGAAAACAATGGGTACATAGATGCCCGCCTGAGAGGAAAAACATGGACAAGTGTCCGATGAAATAAAACAATGGGTAATTAGATGCCCACCTAAAAAAAGAGAAAGAGCTAACCCATGTTGTCCTGCAACACAAGTTTCAAAGTTTCAAAAGAGAGAACTATTTCCATGGAGCAAAAGTAGAATTAGCCACCATATACACCCCTCGTACCACATACATGCACATCTTGATTTGATTGTATGACTTAACTCTTTTTGATCTATTGTTTGACTTTGCAATAAATGCTTTGCAAGTAAGTGTTGACTGTTTTTCTCCACCTATGAGCTCCATAAAAAGCCTTATCAGTATTAGGAAGGAAAGCATACACTCTATTGCTTTGGTGAGGATTAAGGCTGGACGAAAAGCTCGCTCGACTCGCCTCGTTAATGGCTCGGCTCGACTCGGCTCGTTTATATATTTTAACGAGCTGAGCCAGCATTTCTGCTCGTTTAGTTAACGAGCCAGCTCGCGAGCTCGCTCGAGCTGGCTCGCGAGCCTAACGAGCCAAAGTTGTTGATATTAAAGTTATATTAATTTTGTATGATGATGTCTTGCACTCTGCTATTAGTTGATGTTTAGACTTATACTCTTTAAACTTAGGATTATTATGACTTTTTCTCTTTATTTTAAATGAATGTATGGATAATCAATAATAGATTATAGATGTATTATGTATTATATGAATGTGTATAATATATATCATATATCATTTTTTCTCTTTGATTTATGGCTTGCTTTTGAATAATTGCTATTATTAAAATTTAGATAAATATAGATATTTATATTTTTGTATTTTTTATGTCTGGCTCGCGAGCCAAACGAGCCAGCTCGAGCTCGCTAACGAGCCGAGCCGAGCAGGCCTTCTGGCTCGTTAGCATAACGAGCCGAGCCGAGCTGGCTCGTTAGCTAACGAGCCAAAACGAGCCGAGCCCAAACGAGCCGAGCTGGCTCGTTAATCCAGCCCTAGTGAGGATCCACAAGTGCCGCATATATGAGAGATTGAGAGAAGGTCATACAAGTGCAACTCTGAGTTTTATTTTGAAAATACAAAAATCCCGGAACAGAGGTGAAATAATGGATTTGATATTTAGTGCTTAGCTGATTATTCTATCTTTCAATTACCCAAGGCTAGGTGATAGTTAAAGCCCCATGATTGCGGGTCATATGGATAAATTTGAAAGTTAGATTGGTCACTCTGTTTTGGTAGAGAACTCTTAATGAAGGTATGTGTGCAGGAGTAATTCATTGTTTGGTCAGGGATGAGCAAAGATTAAGCTTGGGAGAGCTTGTTGATGGTAGTTATTGCTCAATTTTAAGCATGAACAAGACATGAAAAACGACATAAAAGCGTCCTCAAATAATAGAATAGGGTTTAAACTGATAGAATTCCATGAGTTTTGGTGAATCTGTGTTTTGTAGGGTGTTAATTAGAAAAGAACCAAGGAGAGACCTACATGTCAGATCAAAATATCGAATTCCGACGCGAAAGTGGAACAAGAATATTCTAGAGAACACCAGAGACACGTCTGACGAAGCGAGGCCCGGTTGCCAGCCAGGGGAGGTCGGCCGATCCCCCTGACAGGTCGGCCGACCCTGGCAGGTGTCCTTTCCGCGTGCATTTCGACGTGGACCCACATCCCAAAATTTCATGCAATCTCCACCACCTGTCGAAGTCAGCTTGATCCAAGGGCTACGGTTCATCCCACCGACCTATATAAGGACCCCCAGACCCCCCAGGGTTTCAGATATCTCTCAGATCAGATCAGATCAGTTATCAATCAGAGAGCTCTCCACCAGAGATTAGGGTTAGACACTCAAAGTTCTAGTTTAGACCTAGATAGTAGATTGAAGTAGAGTTGAGCCTTCGGCTCAGGATTCTGGATCGCCTGTCTACTAGAGATTGGTAAATCTGCTGTATTACCTTTTATAATGACTTTATGCTATTTCAATACTATGTTTCGGTTTGTTATGTTTTCTAGTTTATTATAGTAGTATATTTGATATAGTTATGATTGGTAATGAGTTTATGTATGAGTTTGCAAAGCGCTTAATACAGTACTCGAGTGGGTTAAGTGGTAGATATTATAGAGGCATGGTGCTTAGATATTATTTGCCTGTAAATACGCTTTATATGCCGGGTCATGTGGTAGATCGCGAATGTGACACTTTCGTTGAGTTCCTTTGTAGTCCACTCCCCGTATGTAAAGAGAGTAGAACTAAGTTATGGAGGTAGACTTGCTCTGTTCTTGTTCTTCCTGAATAATGTTTCCTGATGCATAGATAAAGAGTCAATTGTACTATATATGATTATATATTTGCTAGAGTAGATGAATAACATAATTAATTAGGAATGACGTAAGAATCGATCTCTTAAGTAATCATATGCTTTGGTTGACTTTAATTTTGAGTAGTCCACACCTCTCTGAAAAGTTATCTAAGCCTTTATCATATCATATCTTTATTGGCTTACCCCTATTTAAGTATGTGCTATGTGATTGATTCTATTCATAAGTAATGTATCTTGAATCTATCCACTCATGCCTGGCTCCATACCTTCTCCCTGTGGTAAAAATATAAATCGATAACCTTGTAATACTCGGGTAAAATGCTACAATGGTATAATTAATCTGTGCGCTTGCAGATACTTTGAACTTGACTATTTATATTTATATCCTCTTTAGTCACTTGCATTTATAATAACTGCTTAGTATTATTCTGGGTAGTTTCCATACATATCTCTTATATTCATGCTGAGGTTGACAACCTAGTTATTGTAAGATATATAGGTTTAAAAAGAGGTCGTGCCTAGAAGTAGGGCTAGGGAGGACCGAGGAGGGGATTGGAGGAGCCGAGGAGCTAGCTGGCGGGTCCCGGCGACGCCGCCGCCACCCAGCTGGCCACATGCCCATCCCAGGCTCCCTGCGTGGCTGCGCCTCCCAGGCAGGCAGCAGGGTGCCGCGCCGGCCGTTGCCCTCCTTGGCTCCAGGCAGGGAGGAGACCCCATCGCCTAGCCCCATCGTCCACTCGTTCGTCGACTTGCTGGCTGCCTCTGGTATAGTCCCCTACCCTATAGGCCTGATAAGTTTTTGTACTGAATTTATATTTTAATTGGATTGGATTGATTTGAAATTGGATGATGGATTTACAAATTCTCCACAATAAAGAGGCCACGGATATTGCAATCACATTGTGTATTGTGGCACAAGATGCTCCATCTTTAGGTACAGAACAAGCCACAGTTGGAACAGCTAGTGTCGTGGAAGATGCGAATGCACCACCTCACTAGACAATAGGATTTTTTTTCGTTTCATTGTACCTACCATGTTCTTAGCTTCGTAGAGGCCCTAGTGGTAAGTAAAAGTTGGCTCCGCCACTGGTCATGGGAGTGCAGTGTGAGGCTTGTGCCGATTATTTTTTAGTCTACGAGGACAACTGGGGACTAAATCCCGAGACTAAAGATCAATTTCCAACAAGTGTAAGTTTTGCCAAGGTCTTAACAAACGGGCTTATTCCCATCGCCAAAGGTGGTGATTGGGATGACAGGCCGATAGGCTTTATCAACGATAGAAATATTTTATAAGGGGTTATAGTACTTCATGGAACCTTTGGAAAATGTAATAGAAGAAGACATGAAAATAGACCTTGAGAAAACTTTTCGCAAGAAGTAATAAAACGGAGAGGGTTTCCTCAACAAATGGATCATGGTACCGTGATGCAAGCATTCCAAATAAATAGAAGTAAGGAAAGAAAAAAGAAAAAGAACTGCCGGTTGCCAGCGTCGCCGAACGGCCACCGCCCGCACCTCAGAGTGGACCGCGCTCGCACCTCTAAGTGGGCCGTATTTTGTGCTACTGGTCCGCGGTCGTTCCTAACTTCTCCGACACGGATTATTACTACCAGAGTACTCCGTGGCCAGCCCAAAACCAAAGACGACGTGTTCAGGACTTAGGTCCAATAGACCAATGCTCATGAATCAGTTTCTCACCCCCCCCAAAAAAAAAAAAACTCAAGAGTATCAATGAACATCGACGTTGACTGCCGTTTCGCTCCCAGCACTCTGCAAGTATTCTCTCCATATTATCCTTGTGCTAAACGGCTTCTAAATTCGATAAGGTGGAGTATACTTGTGCATAGACCAATCTCGTGATCACCATACACCAGGAGCCGAGGTTTGACCTGGTATGTATCTTGCCAAATGTATTTCAATACTCAATTCTAAACTATAAGTCACTTTAACTTTTTTTATATGTCTTTTCAACGGTAAAGGATCAACATAAACTAAACCAACAACCAGAGTTGAGCTACACACACACACACACACACACACATCCATTAGGTGAAGGTAACTATTAGTTTGACACAGGCACGCACAATATGGCTTCGTAGTCACAAAGATCCAAACCCTGCAATCTTGCACCATATCGCGGCTATCAACTGTGCATCGCCCAATTATCCTTGCCATGAAGGCTAATCTCTACGAATCAAAGAGCTCAAGAACAAGACGATCATGCTAAAGGTTTACGCGTATTTGTATTAAGATAGAGAAAAGTTTGGCACAACACGTCTCAATTGTGTCCCGGAGTCAGAAGAGTTGTACAATGATGCTTAGACTCACTCTAGTGTACTGAAAGTCCGTATACGGTCTGTGAGTCACATTAGAAACAAGGTAAGAAAGCACATCAAATGCGAGTTTAAACTAGCAATGGCAGCACCCTAGTGGGCACATCCTTGAATATAATTAGATCACGCGTGGCGTGGACAACAGGAGAAGGACATGATACGTGTTTTGCGTCGTGGAAATGCGGTCCAGTTATTTTATCAGAATACTTAACTTCCAGTTTATTGCATATCCTCCCGCTCCATGCTCCAGCGCAAGCGATAAGGCCACGCACGCAGCACATCCCTATCGGCCCGGATCGCGTGCAAGCTGCCGCCCCGCCCACAGAAACAAACGTCGAGCCGACTTCCCTTCCATTCCATCTGATCGACCGCGCGAGACAAACGAGAACGCCGCGGACGGACGTGGCTCGCCTCCCCCGCGTCGATCCACCCCGCGCAGCATATTCCGCGGGATCTCGCATCCACCGCCCGCGCCCATGCCCATCCCCCGCGCGGCGGCCCAGTGGCCAGCCCCCCGCCAAAGGCCAAACCCCCCTACGCACTGCTCCCAGTCCACGCCGTATTTAAACGCGCGGCGCCCCCGTGTCAGTGTGCCCTCCTCAAACAAAACACGCGGATCGTACCGGTACGAACGGAGCGGTGAGCACACGCACGCACGCACGCCAAGCCATGGTGGTTACCGTTGAGAAGAAGGACGCGACGGGCGAGCCGGCGCTGCTGCTGCTGGAGCGCAGCAGTGCGATCACCCTGCAGGGCCGTGACCGGAAGGGCCGCGCCGTCGTCAGGATCGTCGGCAGCTACTTTCCAGGTACTGTACCAGAGATTATCTTGCCCCCAGATCGCGAGCGCTTCGCCGTTGGAACTGACGCCTCATTTTGCAGCGCGCGAGCTGGGACTGCGGGCGGAGGAGGCGCTGCGGTGGTACCTGCGGGAGCGCGTGCTCCCGGAGATCGGGGACCGGGAGGAGTTCGTGGTAGGTGTACATGCACTCCCGCGTGGACCGCGGCCGCAACTTCCCGGGCGTCGCCGCGATCCGCGGCGCGTACGAGTGGCTGCCGGCCGACGCCAAGGACAGGCTGCGCGCCGTCTACTTCCTGCACCCGGCGCTCCAGTCCAGGCTCTTCTTCGCCACCTTCGGCCGCTTCCTCTTCAGCTCAGGGTCCGGTCTCATCTCAGCTGCTGCTGTGTTTCGTTTGGCAATACGCCAATACCAATTACCCACGGAGCGCGGAGCAGCAAATTTAATTATTGGCGTCTTGTGTTGCAGGTTGTATGAGAAGCTGCGATACATGAGCCGGCTCGAGTACGTGTGGGCCCACATAGACAAGGCGCAGCTGGAGGTCCCGGACTGCGTGCGCGAGCACGACGACGAGCTGGAGCGGCGCCCGCTCATGGACTACGGCATCGAGGCGACGGAGAGCCGCTGCATGTATGACGCCGCGTCCATGGACACCTCGGCGTCGATGCACTCGCTCCGCTGCGCCTCCTAGTGGACTGGACAGTGGCATCCCGGTTCCAGCCCCGCCGGAACGGCGGCGTGCTTCTGTGTTTCTGGTTGCTTGGAGGTACTAGCTGCCTAGCTTCTTCGTAGAGCTTATGTACCGTAGTTTAGCTGTGTATTAAGTACTAGCGAGAAGGATAAACGAGATCCAAATGTTCTGTGGACTCACGACATGACTTCTGCAAGTGTGCAAGAGTAACATGGAAAAGCTGATCAAAGAACGCGATCCTCGGAAGCATAACAACAATAAATTCGGGTGACGTGGAAGAAACTCCTCGCAAATCTTGCCAACTTATCCACCAAACAAGAATCATAGCGTGATCAGTCTTCCTCCCATGTTACCATGGATGCTTCTTTTTTTTTTTTTTCAAATGGATGCCTTGAAGGTTAAATTATACTTCCTGGATAACACTAAGGCGGTCCACTTTACATGACCAGCTTGAAATCATGAAATGCTACACCATCACGGCATCACCTAATAAATAGTGCCGCTATATCTGCAAGTGTTGCAATAATTCATTCTACTACTACCAAAGAAAAAAAAAATGTATGGAAAATACTTTCCATGATTCAATTGAATTCTTGACAGTTGAGTTTCACCTATAACGACGACTCTGGGAACTTGGAGATAGATAGCACTTAGTCTAGGAAGTATGACCTTTAGGTATTAGGTTAGCAGTAACAGGGTTAATCAGGTGGCATAGTGTTGTGTTCCAAGCTCTACACAAGCAGAAGATAACAACGGCCTAGATAACTACCATCAGGTTAGCAGTAACAGGGTTAATCAGGTAGCATTGTGTTTGAATTGTGTAATCTCCCACTAATGGAGATTGGTAACTGAAAGCGATTTGATTGTAATTCAATTCATGACAATCATAAGTAGAAAGTTCATATGCTTCAGTCATCGATAAAGTATTCAACACAGTTATCAGAAAATATACAAACTCTGAAATCAATACTATAATTAAGCAATTGTTTTCTTTTAATATCCTTTTGAAATCTCCAATCCACAAGGGGTACATTTATCAGGCATACACAAACACATACTTCACAAGCAATGCATTTATCAAATTCAAAGTGTATTCGCCCCGGAAACGTTCCAAGCTCTACACAAGCAGAAGATAACCATGACTACTCAAGCTAGATGGCAGAGTTCCATAGCGTAATGTATCCGTGGCATGCAAGATGATTGGAATGAAACATGTACCGTCACATTTCACAGGCCTGGAACAACTCTGACTCCATGTACTAAAACAAGGATCAAGTATGGTGCCCGCAACCTTGATGCAGTGGATTGAAATGCAGCTAGCCATCAGTTAAGAGAGACAATCCCATAAAAAGTTCAGGAAACAACATACTTTTAGTTTCAATTCAGTTGTCAGTAAAGGCTTTTAATACAATTGTCTTGAGCAAATAACAAAGAACAAATATACGATTATGTATTGGCCAAAAAATAACATCGCAAAGATATAAGCACATCTTAGTGTTTTGATTCCTGTTTCATTCACTAACAGATACCACTTTCAATCTTTATTCCATATTTTCATAAGATGTGATAAACACGAATCATTTAATTTAAAGGACAAGCACATACTTTTTTAACTCAGGAGATGATTTGTCCACATGTGTCATGTGTGCAAGAATAACATGCCAAGGCAGATCAAGAACTCAATTATTAAACAATTCGCAATCAACGTTCCAAAGCATGATTTTGCATATGTGGTTCTAGAACTAATAAAAGAACTTGTAAAAACAAGTGGGGGATGTCAGGGGACCTCCTACCTTCAGCCCATAAGGAAAAAAAAAAGAAAATAAGATAAGACTCCACAATTCTAGACAAAACGACCAACCAAGCCATGAAACAAGGATCATAGAGCCCAGATTTGGTTTTTTCCCCCATACTATCATTTAGCTTTCAAAATTAGTATTTTTTTTTGATAAAGAGTAAAGTACACCAGTGGTCCCTAAACTTGCGCCGTTGTGTCATCCCAGGTCCCTAAACTCTCAAATCGACCGTTTAGGTACTTAAACTTGGCCATCAGTGTCATCTCGGTACCTAAACTTGTTCGGCCGTGTCATTCTGGTCCCTAAACATGCAAATCAACCGTTTAGGTCCTCAAACTTGTTCACTTGTGTCATCCCAGTCACTAAACTTGTTCGACTGTGTCATCTGGTTCCAAACAGGGGGATTTAAAACCTTGATATAAAAAATAATTCATAACTTTTTCATATGAACTCGAATAAAGACAAACTTTATATCAACATTGTAGCTCTCGATGCGATCTACAACTTTGTAGTTGAAAAGTTTTTGAATTAAAACTGTTTAGGGTCCCAAAATATTTTTGTATGTTTATAGATTTTGAAATTTGAAATTTAAAATTATCAATCAAACTTGGATATTGATATGGCATATATAAAAGTTATAGTTCTCAATATGATCAACAACATTGTAGTTGAAAATATTTTTATTTGAAGTCGTTTACTATCCCAAAATTTAGTTTTAAATTTTAAATTTTAAAATCTATAAACTTACAATAATATTTTGGAATATTAAACGACTTCAAATAAAATTTTTCAACTACAAAGTTGTAGATCGCGTTGAGGGCTATAATTTTTATATAAAGTTTGTCTTCATTCGAGTTCATATGAAAAAGTTATGAATTATTTTTTAATATCAAGTTTTTAGATCGCGCTGTTTGGACCCAGATGACACAGCCAAATAAGTTTAGGGACTAGGATGACACAACTAAATAAGTTCGAGGATCTAAATGAGTGATTTACAAGTTTAGGGACCAGAATGACATAAATGAACAAGTTTGAGGATCCTAAACGGTCGATTTGAGAGTTTAGGGACCGGGATGACACAGCAGCGCGAGTTTAGGGACCGCTGATGCACTTTACTCTTTGATAAAACTGATGTGGTGGCTCACTTTCTGACATGATAACTTCAAATGATAAAATGCTACAATACACCACTTAAAATATAACCTTTTCTGCAAGAATTGTAACCATAGATCCATATTTAACCAATACTCATACTTCAAAATAAACACTAGGCAGAAGATAAAATTAATGACTGTCTACTTTCACTTACAAAAACTGCTATTTGGCGATAAAATTAACTATGTCTAGAAAATAGGGTTGAACTACCTGTCTCCCTACCACTCTATCACACTTACCCTGTAGCTAACTATCAACAGGACATGAGCTAATCAGATCAGTTTTGGATCTTCAAGCTCACAATATCTGGAAGCATTTTCAGGTGCCATAATTTGTTATACAACTGTCTGGAAGCGACTAACGAAGTTCAGATATGACTAATAAACCTATAGATTCTTATTCAGAAAATTATTAGATTAATATAGGGGTCATGACGTACCGCCTATAAAAAGCCCTGTGGCATAAACCCATGAACCTTAACATCTTGATGTTCATATTCCATTCGATAACATATGAGTCTTCATTCTCTATATCTCATTAGAAAGATCCCTCTTGCAGTACATACAACGAAGATATTATCTTCAGTTTTGTATGCCCCTTGGCAAAATTTATTATTCACTTAGATTATCGCTTGGCATTTGTGCTTCTTCGATATTCTCAACTTCGGCCCCAACCTTGGCCTCTGCACCAGCATCAACACTCTCAACTTCAGCACCAGCCTTGAGCTCAGCAGTTTCCATGTAGCGGAAATCTGGATAATTTCTGTGGTTCAATGAGTGCAACCACAAAGCTACGGCCCCCTCCTTGTGTTCCATCGCCGCAATATGAGTGAAAATATACTTGACTTTGAACTCTTCAGCCTCCTCGTAATAAGGTTCCATGGAAACTGCCTCATGTGAATCCTTCCATTTCTTGTTGTATGAGGTGAACATGCATTCATCTAGGTACAGCCCAACCTCAGGTGCAGTAGGCACGTTAAGGTTGACATCCCTGCAACAAACATGGTGTAAGCATGCAAAGATATGCTATATGTATTCTTTAACAATTAAGACCTAAAAGCTTATAACATTCATACTTGCGAAAGGCGACATCATAAATTGATTCAGGTGCACAATTCCTCATCACAGCTACAGCAAGACCAATCATCTTCCGGATCTGATGGAGCATGAAACTCTGTCCAACAACTTCACACCTGACAAAATCAATCCCATCCAGGCTGACAACACGATCGGCACCAAAGGAAATGATAAACCTTTTTGCTGCAGGATCCTCTGCCTTAGTTCTTGTGGTGAAGTTATGAAAATTGTGAGTCCCAACATAGCGCATGAGAATCCTGTTGAACCTCTCCTTCACTTCATCAGTGTAAGAAAAGGTGCTCTTAGTTGGCGCCTTCTCTTCTTCATTGCTCTTCACGGAATCCATACCTTGTGCTTTCTCTTCAGTAGCTGCAGGCTCATGTTTCTTCTCCTCATTGCCAAAATAAATATCTGCACCAGCTGCGCTTGTATTCAGATCAGAACAAAAATCTAATTAACACAAGCCAACACAGATTAGAATTACAAGATTTGATTTCCATCCAATTACCTGAGGGTACAACATCACCGCCACCATTTGATCCCATCTCAGCATTTGCAACTTCAGTTCCATCACCAGAGACCGGTAAATTAAGCTTCTGCTTGCCGTTCGATCCAACCTCCCCATGAGCACATGGATTACCACCATCTGAACTTGTATGTTCACATTCTGCATCCCCAAGTGTTCCAGATTCGTCATGGTTGGCCACACTTCCCTCCACGGGAGCAACAACACCATTCTGCCAGGGGCTCGGCAGTTTCCCCTCCCGGCCCATGACACCAGGAACCTTCCTACCTCTCTCGGAGCACTCCAGGCACTTGGTAAGCTCGCTCCCGCTCCCCATGCTCGCCATGACGGCCTCGCGGTCCGGGTGCGCGCTGGGGTCAAGAGCAAACACGGGGAGCAGGTACAGGTACCTCCGGCGGTCGCAGAACTTCTTCGCGTTGAAAGAGTTGGTGACGCGCACGTAGCCGTAGGCGCGGATCTGCGGCGCGAGCTGGGCGTTCAAGCGATCGATGAAGCCCGGCGGGTCGACGTAGAAACGCCCGGACACCACCTGCGCCGCGGCGCTGACGCCCTTGTCGGTGCGCGCGGCACGCGCCCAGTCGTAACGGCGCGGCGCGGCCCGGTCGGCCTCGGGCACGGCGCCCGCCTGGTAGAGCGCCTCCTCGAGGTCCCCCTCGATCGTGCGCGCGCCGGGGTTCTTCTGCATGCCCTGGTACCCCGCGCCGCAGTACCCGAGGAGAATGGCGACCTTGCGGCGCTTGTACCTGGGGCGACGCTGCGCAGGATCGGCGCCCTCAACGGCGGCGGAGGCCGAGGTGGGCTCAGCATCGATTTCCGGGTCGGAGGAGGAGGACATCTTGGGGCGCTTTGCGTGGGGCGGGGAGGGCGGCGGCGAGGCGGCGGCCATCGGAGAGCGAAACGGGGGTTTTAGATGGTTAGGGTTTGGTGGCAGATCGGACCGGACCAATCGGGAGGTGAAAGAAATGAGACAATCGGAGACAGAAAAAAAAGAAAGAAATGTAAAAAAAAAAAAGTACACCCTCTATCTACAAAACAGGAGTCTAAGTGCTAAGTACTCCCTCTATCTTTAAATAAGTTACTCTTTTTTGTCTTTTACACTTTACGTTTGACCATTCATTTTATTTAAAAATTTTATGTAAATAATAAAATAAATAACGAATTAGTAAAGTATCTGTAATGATAGACTTAATTATAACAAAATAAATAATATTTGTATAAAATTTTTAAATAACACGAACAGTCAAACGTAAAGTACAAAAGTCAAAAAAGTAACTTATTTAGAGATGGAGGAGGTAGTGCACTACTGTGACCATGACTAAAGAACTGTGACCCTGTTAATAAAAGTGAGACACTATGAAAGAAAAATAAGAAGGTAAAGACTTAATACAAGCCGGCCGTGCAATAGTCGAATCGCACGCACACTGCCAGTCCTCACGCGATCGAAACCGTGCTTCCGCAGTCCGCACCGCCTGGGAACGTTCAGAAGGATCCACTGTGAGAAAGAGGATGACTTTCATATATCAGCACACGTATCGTCTCATCTCTCGTCGTCCTGTCCTCCACTACTCAACTTCCTCTCTTCTCATCCCCTCTCACTGTGTTCAGTGGTGATTCAGAGCGCCCTCTATTAGATCCACTTCAATCCTAGATGGTAGAAGTCGAAGGTGAGCAATCCGTCCCGAGATTCAATGAACCTCCGTTCTAACGGTGCTCCATGCTCGATTCTAGTGGGTTTTTTCGTCGGATTTTTTCGATCTGCAGAGTGAAGAGGGTGGATTAGGAGTAGGGAGAGAGGGGGTGGGGGCGAGGAAGGTGGTCCTCTGCGCCGCGCGCCGCCGCATGCGCATCCACTTCCACCGTGCGTGTAGCCTGCGCCGCCTCGGACCCCGTCGCGTGCAGGCAGTTCGTGTCACTGGCGCTCCCTAATCCTGCACAGCCGCGTGCGCCTCCACTTTACGCCGCGCGCGCGCGGCCTGCGCCGCCTCGACCCCGCTGTGCGCACATCCCGCCCCGCCGTGCCGCCTCCGGCGCTCTCAAATCCTGCCCCACCGCGTGCGCCTCAATTCCTGCCGCACGCGCGCACCTCGCTCCGCTGCACCACAAACAATCACTAGTCAATTGTGCGCGCCCATGCGCGCGAGCCATGACCCGTATATGTAACATGAATCACCAAAAACCTGGACTTAGATATCTATAAAAAGTATAACTCTCAAAAATACTAAAGTAATACTACAATAGCTTATGTCATCAAAATCTCTGACTATTTCTTCCATGAGAAATTGGTTGCATCCCAATCAATAGTTCCAAAAACAGAACATCAAGGCTGTACATCACTCTTGTCCGTGAACTCATGAGTGAGGAAGTACTTTGGGTCAAGATAATCCTACAAAAATCAAGAAAGGAATATATGTATTGGTCATGATGTACGATGTGTTTCACTTATGGAGGCACTCCCTTATTTCTGGCAGGGGAGCAAGACGTGAGAGACCAAAATCAGCAACCTTTGCAACAAACTTCAAGTCCAATAGAATATTGCTTGCTTCGATGTCATGATGGTATATTGGAGGACCTGCTTCTATATAATACAGGATACCACGTGATGATCCCAGCACGATCCGTAGCCTCACAGGGAATCTAGAGGCACCTTAGCTTTAGCTGCACACAGATAAGTGTTCACGAAACTTGTCAAGTCAGAAAAGCAGCATATGAGAACTAATAGTGCTAGAATGAAGGTGAACTGTCTTAGTCTAAGAAAAGGAAAGCAAAAATGGTCAGATATAATTATGGAGTTCTGCTAGATGTCATCTACTTAGTATGCATTTTTTTATATAATTTGGAGGCATGACTTTAGAACAAGGTTTAATATGAATGCAAAAAGATCGACAATAAAGATGCACAAATTTTTATTTTTATTACATTTTTCAGCTCATTGCCAGGATGAACAATGTGGTTTATATGTCACCGTAGCAAAAGAAAGATTAAATACAGATGGTAAACTGCTTGGATGCAAAAAATCACTAAAAAGCAAAGGTGAGAACAGGTGTAGAGAGAGTGACCATCGTCGGCGCGTGCACGCGTACAGATCTCTCAAAAGCTAGAAAAAGAACGCCCAGATAATAGATGCAAGGGGAAAAAATAGCATGAAGAAATACAAAACCAGAATATACCTTTTTCTTGATATAAGAAAGGAATAAGTGAGCCATGGATTCGAAGTTTACCTGATCATCCAGATCAGATTATTTAGAAATCCCAATGGAGCATTGAGTACAATATAAGAGCAGAATCTAGACAATATTGTTCATTGGGTGGGAGTAGCATGTAGTTTATTATAGTTTGGAGCATCAATATAGAATAAGAAATGCCATAATGTGGCACCATGGAATGCAAATGAATGATCAACCTGAGATAAGGCACCAGCAACCTATTGTCGGTAGTTGGTACTTTTTTTATATTGACCAAAGCCACCAATCACCATCTCAAAAAAAAAAAAAAAAAAAAAAAAAAAAAAAAAAAAGGGTAGAATTGCTGATTGAGCCACAGACATAGTATGCTTCTAAGTTTTTTTTTTTTTTTTGACACTGGAAGGTTGCTTTTTCTTCCTATAAAGAAAGTATGTAAGGCTGTTCAAGGAGATGTAGCTACCCTTTTTTTCTATATAGCCATCATTACTACAAATATATCCCATACTCAAAGCAGCAGCAATAGAACACACCATATCCACTTTCCTGTGCCAGAGAACGACCAGCACAAGATCATTTCTTCTCAGCACGAAGAGACTTGGCAGGCACAGTGCTGAAAATAATAAAATGACACAAGCATAGCTACAACTACAACATTAGGATATGTAACGACCCACATGGATCAGTTAGGCTACTATATACCTTTTATCTGTAATGTCTTCAGAGGGTTATCCAGTGATTCAGTACCTGATTCCTTTAATCGTTGTCAGCCAACTCTATCAATAAAAAAAGAAGCACATGTAATGCAGGGATAAATGCAATTGTATGAAAATGGTAGTAGTACTGAGCCGAAACAGAGAGCATCTAGGATCAAGGTAAAAAGATCTGAGGCTCCTGCATGCTGTGAATTTCAGTCATACCTATTCAAAACCATCATCCTGCACAAAGAACCTTTCAAATTGCATTAGAAGGAATATTTGTCCTAACTAAAGATCCATGGTGCTACCAGTCAGTGAAAAATGTCTAATGTAAAGTGCTAATCGTATACAGGAAATAAAAAGAGCATCAAAATAACCATATCTATGTATTAACCTGACAATTTGTCATCCAAAGGATTTTTTTCCTTTTTTCTATTTACTAAAGATCCTCCTTATTACTAACCAAGACAGATGCGTACATATAAAAACTAAAGACATAATCTATTTTATTCAAGCAATAAGAAGAGCACCAAACCTCTTCTCAAATATTATATACTTTATCTCTGCAATTTCAACTTCCTTTAGATGTCTGCAAAAAAATCACCCATTCAATTGACTGCTTACCAAAAGCAAAACATTAGTAAGTGCCACAATAACATAAACCAGCTACCAAGCTCATGATTTGGTAAAAACTTTTTCAATAAATATAACCCAGTCAGAAACCACGAACTAATTAAGTAAATCTGAATGGACATATCCTTTCAAATGGGAAAACCCAAAATAGGTCAAATGAGTGCAGGTCCCATAAAATCAAATGGCAGGAGAGAAGATAGGATTGTTGGTAGTGAAAAATAGGCCATCATTGCATATGCCAAAGCGCCTCAGCTCACTAAGAATAGAAAAAAAGGGCCATATATATGTAATGGTCCGTATCACTCCATATGCCCAATGCCTCAGTTCAATAGAAGTGGAATAGAAATAGAGATATCATAAAAGACTAAGTACTCATCATAATATATGCCAACGGGTCACTTGAAACGAGGTAAAAAAAACATCATAAGAGTGACAATTATGAGCGCATATTCTCATATGCTATAGTTTGGAAAAAGATATTAGCAACATAAAACGCAAAACAGTTGCTGCAGAGCAGTGGGAGGTTAACACGTGAACAACAGCAGTAAAGAAGTGCGGAAAGGTATTCTGGATGGTGAAACTGAAATCAAGCGGTGTAAGTTAATTCTGCTACCATGGCTATGTCCAGAGGCGCAAACCCCACCGCACTGTAGGGTTTAGAACGCAAAACAACAATAGCATGGAAATATGTTGAGGTCTCATAGGCAATGCCATATGGTCAAACTGGAATAGGTACATCATCAGCGATGGCATAGGCTCATATAAAATAAATGGATCATCATTTGGTCAAGATTTTGAGTATCAAGGTATCATAATCGATGGAAAGGCCTCAGAAATATAGTGATCATCAATGATAAACAAAACTATAAAGATCAAAGCAAAGTCAATGCATATGGCATACATACAAGCAAGAGGGGTATGAGGACCTGTAACCATGAGAGGCTGAGGGGAAACCTGCTTTCCTTCCCTGTCATCATCGATTTGCTTAGACCCAATCATCAAACAAGCAAATAAACAATATGGCCTAAAAACTAAGTAGAAGTGGCCAATCAATGATACCAATCAGATTATATAAGGCCAGTAACTGCATTTGGTATGGTTAAACAAGGCCAACACCTATATAGATACAAAAGCGCCAGTAATTATGTAAGAATACACAACAGCTGTAACTAAGTTGTCAAAAAATGAACAGCCGTATTTCACTGCCTTCTCCTGTCAACATCAAAAACTTAAAGGCTTTCTAAAGCACCATAACCATACAAAGCAAGGGATAAAAGAAGTACCTGATCAGCACTCAGCTTTCAGTTTTCACACAGAAAGAAGTAAATAAGCATCGTACAATGGATCTGCTCAGCTCTCAGTTTTCAAACAGAAAGAAGTAATACGCATTGTACAATGGATCTCTGTGATGAACTGAAAACTGATTTATCTAACTACAATTATGCCATGGAATAAAATAACAACTTTGACAGCAGAACACCTTAACAAAAAAAATGACACAAAGTGAATAGAACTGGGTCCGTATGAATTCGAGGTGAAAAAACTCCCAAAATATAACCAATGCAAGAATAGCTGGAGGTCAAAAGTTGGATAACCAATAGGGAGAGAAAAGCGAACACGAGAGGGGAACCATGGATCTGAACACAACAAAAAAAAAACAAAGTAATAAAGAACTGCAACCACAACTGCAAGCAAATATTGGAATTTGTCCTCTCCTTCATCGCAGGAAATTCGAAGCAGACAAGACATAAGGCAGTGAAAACACTGCTGTAGCAACAGAAAAAAATAAAAGGAGACCAAATCCAAACGCAGAGAAGTAGCAAACGAGAAGGGGAAAATAAGATGACAAGGCATGGCTAGGGGACCGGGCAAAGTCGTGCATGCCTTCATAGGATGCGAGCTCCGTAGGTCGGGCAAGGTCCAGCTGTGCCATTGCGCCGGCCGGATCCGCACTCAATTGTGCCATGGCCGCGCCACCGGGGCACGCAACGTGCCGCGCCGCCGCCACCACCACGGGAACAGAGAGCGAGAGAGAGGAAGGAAAAAGTAGCCTCGCCCCAGGCCTCCACACCAGCGCCGGTGAGCGGCTGTGACGTGCCGTCGGGGGAGAAAGAGGAAGGAGGGAGGGAGAGAGGGAGAGAGCGCACGGTCGGCCGGTAGGGCCCGCGCCCACGGCGATGGCACTAGCCCCGCGCACCACGCCCGCACCGCCGCCGCCACGGGTCCACGAGAAGAGAGAGGGAGAGAGGAAGGAAATAGTAGATCTAGGGTTGAGGAGGGAGGAGGGAGGAGGGAGGAACCGACGGCGGCAGCGACGGCGGTCTGGCGAGGCCGAGGCCTGTGCCTACGTTGGCCTAGCGGGCATCCGGGGCCAGGCGGCCTGTGGCCAGCCAGGGCGGCGACAACGGCTGGCCTCGCCCCGGTCCCCCACACCCGCGGCGCCGAGGACGGTGGCGGTGGCTGGCCTCGCCCCGGTCCCCCACACCCGCTGTGCCGCGCCACGCCTATGCCCCACGACCCACACCCGCGCCGGTGAGCGGTGGTGCTGCGCCGTCGGGAGGGAGGGAGAGAGCGTATGGGAGACAGTGAAGGCAGATATTTTCCACTAGCAAATGGACACCGTACAGCTGCGGGAGGCGGATTGGGCATCGCCCGACGCACATCCAACGCGGTAAAAAAAAAAATTCACTGACGTGGCCACGCTAAGGCTGCGTTTAGATAGCAAAACGTTAGAAAAAACTGGTCTGTAGCACTTTCGTTGGTATTTGATAATTTTTGTCTAACCATGATCTAAATAGACTTAAAAGATTCATCTCGATCTAGCCAGACAAAAAGTACAAACATGTAATAACTGCTACTTCATTTAGTGCTCTATGCAGGCGGAAAGTACAATCGATGCGATGGAGAAAGAGAAAATTTTTTGAACTAAACACACCCTAATAGGCGGTCGGCGCCTATAGCTCTAATACTTAGGCCCTGTTTACTTCACAAATAATTTTCTCTTTCTTCATCACATCGATTGTACTTTCCGTCTGCATGGAGCACTAAATAAAGTAGCAACTGTTACATGTTTGTATTTTTTGCCTGGCTAGCTCGAGATAAATCTTTTGAGTCTACTTGGGCCATGATTAGACAAAAGTTATCAAATCTATATCTAATACTAAAGAGGCAAAGTTTCTACACCAAAATTTTCGTCTGGCATCTGGCGGCTAATAGATTGCGCACCTCTGGCGAAAACAAAGACCAAGTCCAGCTTGTATTCATCCGTATGCACCTAGATCTCTTACGATCTCCTTCCTAAAAATCAAATCGAGTCCAACACGAACATGACACGATCCGGTATCTAACAACGAACCAAATCAAGTTCCAGATCGAGTCCAAAATAAAATAACAAACCAAGTAAAGGCCACCAACCATTTATATAAAAGAAATCGAACACAAAATCGACGGTGGTCGGATTTGGACGACTGAAGGCCACAAGGCGTGAAGACCACGATAGCGCGAGCGAGGGCAGCGTAGACGAGGCTGGCGCGTAGGTGCAGGAGGCACTGAAGCAGGGTAGCAGCGTCGGACGAGGAGAATCACCGCTTTCGGAACGGAGCGGCGTCCTCGCCGTCGGCGTCCCTGTGGCCAGCGCGCTCGCCCACCGAGGCCAACGCCTCCACAGCTGGCGCGCTCGTCCCACGAGGGTGGCGTCGGCCAGCGCGCTCACCACCAAGGCCGGTGTACATGCAGCCGGCGTTGTTCGCATCGGAGCGGCGCGAGGAGCTCCGAGGCAGTGGCCCACCCTACCGCAACTATGCACCTGACTAGGTGTGGAAAAGAGGAACGAGGAATGGAGATCTAAGCGAGGATGGCCAAATTCGGCTCGATCTGGGCCGGCATGGGGGCTCAATCCGGAGGATTCAAGAAGGATGGCGAAGGAGGTCCAACAGAGAAGCAGTCCAAGAGGCAAAAGAGTGAAGATGAAACGAGTGGACGAGAGGCCTTCTAACCCATCACGGACGATTGCTGGCTTACTGTCACGTCAGAATGAAAATAGTACGGATATTTATTCGATCGTCCGTTCGACCGAATCCATTTAAAGGTTTTCAGATATGTCTGTATCCGAGTCCGGATATTCAATATCCAATACTGTATCCGTATCCGAATACTCAAATCGTATATTTATGATGTCGACATCCAATCGTATCCTATGCGATATGGCTGACACTATCCGTGTTCGAATCCGAATCTGACCAGAAATATGAAAACAAATGTGATATCAGTGATATCCGTTCGTATACAATCCGTTTTCATCCCACGGGTGGCGACTTTTTTTTTAGCGGTAGGATGGGTCACGAGCAGCTTCTAGATGGAGAAAGCTTACGGAGGAGTATGTTGATCTAGCTCTATTGGCTTCAGATACGTTCAGCTTATTTTTAACCACTACACCGTATTTTTATCTCATAACAATTCAATCGTAGAATTCAGTCCAACGGAATTCTAGCTCAGCCGAATAGAGTTACGCGGATTGGTGTCTAAGACGTGAGTTGGCACAACGCAGTAAAGCATACAGGATCATTGAGGATGAACACCGGTGAGCGGCAGCCATGGGCAGATGGCGACGCAAAGGAGCAAGGAGGAGGTCGAGGTGGAGGAGACAACCCAACTTAGGTGTTTACACACTAAACAAAATTTAAGCTTTTAACATAATAAAAAATAATTTCTTTTAAACAAAAAATTTCAATAAAATAAAAAAAATTATATATTTTTATTAATCTTGATAGATTTACTATTGACATGATTAACAAATAATAAATTGTGCGTTCCAGTGCAACGCGCGACGTGCATCCTTCTCCGATTTCCGTGCCATGGTGTCCTGCCACTCAGAGGCTACAACAGTAGAAACTGGATGAGATTTTGTTGGTATAAATTAACTATTATATATTATTATTATCAAAGTATCCGCAAGCGCACAGTTAGAATACCGATGTAGCACTTCACTAGACAATCCCGGTTTTAATATCGAACACAAAGGAACAGTAGGTGATACTGACTAAGTCTATTGATTCTTCACCCGATGGCACAATCAATCCAGAGAGTATCAAGAATGAGAAAATAGCTAGTGACTATTTAGTTCCAACAACCGGTAAACTTTGAATAATATCGTTCTAACTGGGCAGTGACCTGAATAAGAGCAGAAATCAGAGTTCTCTCCTATCAAGCACTTATACACCTATCGATCCTATCAACAGGAAGTTGACTACAGAGGACTCAACGTAGCTGTCACATACGCGATTTACCACTATCCGGCCAATCAGTGGACATTCACAGGTAATTATACCTTAGACACCACGTCTATACTACGAACTACTACTTCAATCTAAGGGCTACCAAGATCAAAGCACTCAATATAATTTGCAAACTTAAGAACGAATAAGAACAAATGCTTACTTGAATCAGAATGTTGAATACAAAAGTACCTCAGAACGCAACTCCAGGCGAGGGAGTCGAATCCAAACGAATACAGCTACGAAGAAGCTCCGACAGGCCAGGACTCCTCCGAATCTCTACTCATCTACACTCTCTCTTTAATCTCTTTCTTGATTGCTAGCCTAGATCTAATAGATATCTATCTAATGCTTCAGCCTCTTCAGCTCTTGATCTGGCCTCCTCCAGGGGAGGGTCTGGCCCTTTATTTATACCCCGGTGGGATGAATACGTGCCGTAGGATCAAACCGACTTAACCAAGGGTCGAGATGACTCCTCAAAGGCGGTGGAAGAAGACTCCAGAAGGCGGCGGGCAGAAACCCTAGGGGGCGCCGCCCGGCCTCCCCTTAGGGCCGGTCGGCCCCACCACCTGCCAGGAGGGGCCCCGGTTGCTTCCAATAAGGAAAATCGTTACCGTCAAAGACAAGAGGGGGGCCATCGTGACCACCGGACATCCTTTCTCTTAGCGGTTAAGCCAAATTAATGAGCAACAAGGCTCTGATACCAATTGAAAGGATCAAGGATACCCAAGAGGGGGGTGAATTGGGCAACTAATAAATTTTTCGCAAATCAATTCAACCTATCGCAATTTGCCCAATGTCACCCCACAAGTGCTTGTGTCAATTCTATTCCTAAAACAAGTTATGCAACCTAGAGCCAAGTCCTATCACAAGTATACTACTCTAGGAAAGTAGAGAACACAAAGGAAATACGGGAATGTAAAGAGTTAGAAAGACAAATCCGGTTTTTCCCGAGGTATCGGAGAGTCGGCACTCCCCACTAGTCCTCGTTGGAGCACCCGCGCAAGGGTGTAGCTCCCCCTTGATTTTCGCAAAGACCAAGTGCTCTCTACGGGCTGATCCTTTGCCTCTCCGGCGCGGTGGATCGCCCACAACCGCTCACAACTTCGACTTGGGCCGCCCACAAGCTCTCCAAGCGGTCACCAAGCCAACAATCGCCACCAAACCGTCTAGGTAATGCCGATCACCAAGAGTAATAAGTCTAGACTCTCACTTGACCAAGAACAAGGCCAAAAAGGGTGATGGATGCACACAAGTCACTCTTGATCTCTCTAGGGAAGAAGCTCACAAGCAATGGTGTTCACTCAATGCTTTCTAGGGCTCTTGCTCTCTCACAAGATCAACAAGGGTTCCTTCAGCTGTTAGAAGTGGCAAGAGAGTTAGAATGGAGGCTTTGGTGGAGTATAAATACTCACCCTCTCCAAAACTAGCCGTTTCTCACTTTCCTGCGAACCGTCGGACGCTACCGAGGCTCGACCGTCGGACCATCCACCACGGTCCGACTCTCACAGTCGCATTGTGCTCAGTCCTGTACCAGAGGGGCGTCGGACCGAACTCGATGGTCCGACGCTCCTCAGTCCGACGCTTTCGAACAACTGACACAGTGCCTCTCAACGGCTATAACACGGATCAATGGTCCGACACACGCCGTCGGACCAAGTCCGACGCTCTTTTACGCTGCGGGAACCTCTCTGAAAGCGTCGGATACTAAAAAACATTAGTCCGACGCTCACTCTCTCGATGGTCCGACGCTCGCTGAACACCCAGATGCATCGTCGGACTCTGGCCAATGGTCCGACGACCATCCAGCCAGGGTCCGACGCTCCCTGGCACGCTGAGAATCATGCAGGGGCTGCCACGTGTCGTCGGACTCTAACTATTGGTCCGACGCCTATACTAGGTAGAGTCCGGCACCTCTAATTTGATCAAAACTTCGCCGAATCGAAAACTTTTCAAAACGAAGTTTGATCCTCTCTCTCTTAAGAGTCTCCCTGGGCTGTCTAGAGCTATGTTGGACAAGTGTGCATCACATCTACACTCTCTAATCTTACTCTAAGTCAAGCTACCCATCCAAACCTCTCTTAATAGTACAGTCAAGGAGAAAAACAAAACTTAAGACTATGCCAAGTATCTCTCAACTCCAAACGACACTTGGGACCAGTCTATCACCGTCTTGTTTTCCATCCTTTGAAAACTGAATCGAATTCCATCGCTAGGGGCTTGAACCTACATGTTATTATGACCTAACCTCTAGGTTATCCTGCCAAACACGCGTTAGTCATAATAACCGTCTTGTTGTCATTAATCACCGAAACCACTAGGGCCTAGATGCTTCACAGTTGTTGCATAATTTAATTGTGCTCCTGTCATAGTTTTACTAGCATAAGAAATTGCATGATACTTCTTGTTCTTTGTTTGTCCTAATACTGCCCCTACAGCATAATCACTAACATCACACATAATTTCAAAAGGTAAAGACCAATCAGGGGGTTGAATGATTGGTGCTGATGTAAGTGCTTCTTTAAGAATATTAAAAGATTTTAAACAAGCATCATTAAATTCAAAAGGAACATCCTTAGCTAATAAGTTAGTCAGTGGTATAGCAATATGTGAAAAATCTTTTATAAATCTACGATAAAAAGCATAATGACCAAGAAAACTTCGAATTCCTTTTATATTAACAGGGGGTGGTAGTTGTTCAATTACTTTAATTTTTGCCTTGTCTACCTCTATGCCTCTTTCAGACACTAGATGCCCTAACACTATTCCGTCTCTAACCATGAAATGACATTTTTCCCAATTAAAGACTAAGTGTTTTTCTTCACATCTTTGCAAAACCTTATCAAGATTTTTTCTAGACAATCATCAAAAGTTTTTCCATAAACTGAAAAATCATCCATAAAAACTTCCATAATTTCTTTTATCATTTCAGAAAATATAGACATCATACATCTTTGAAAAGAAGCAGGTGCATTACATAATCCAAAAGACATTCTACGATAAGCATAAGTTCCATAAGAATATGTAAAAGTGGTTTTACTTTGATCATCAGGGTGGATAGGAATTTGGTGATATCCAGAATAACCATCAAGGAAACAAAAGAAAGAATTATTCGCTAAACGCTCTAACATCTCATCAATGAAGGGCAACGGAAAATGATCTTTCTTTGTTGTTTTATTAAGTTTTCTATAATCTATGCACATTCGCCATCCAGTGACAGTTGTCTGGGGAATTAATTCATTTTTATCATTTTGAACTACAGTCATTCCACCCTTTTTAGGTACAACTTGAACAGGCCTTACCCACTCACTATGCGGCACAGGATAAATAATCTTAGCATGCATAAGTTTTAAGACTTCTTTCTTAACAACTTCTCTCATCGCATTTTGAAGCCTACGCTGGGGCTCTCTAGAAGGTGTTATTTCTGGATTGGTTGGAATGCGATGGGTGCGTAAAACAGGACTAATCCCCTTAAGGTCTTGGAGTGAATAACCAAAAGCAGCACGATGTTTTTCTAAAACAGTTATTAATCTAAAAGATTCTTCATCAGAAAGTTTATCACTTATAATAACAGGAGAATTTTGATCATTATTCAAAAAAACATATTTAAAACCAGAAGGTAGTTGTTTAAGTTCAATAGAAGGCTTAGGTGGCTCTAGTAATTCATCAAGAGGTTCAGGATTAATAGGATCCTCCTCCTCTTCATTAATGAAGAACTGAGTATCATCTTCTATACTAGATTCAATAAACTCTTCAAATGACATAGCCTTAACCTCTTCTATTGGATCTAACTCAGAAAGTGGCTCTGCCTTAGCTTTTAATGCATGCGTTATAGGCACAGAGAGCTTAACTCCTTTCCCAAGTGAAAGGTCCTAAATGGCTAGAGGGGGAGTGAATAGCCTATAAAAATCTACAAACAACACTTAACAAGCCGATTAGTAACAATAGCAAGCTTTGCAAAGCACTAGCTCTAAACTACACTATGCAAGCCACCTAGACAAGTATACTATACTATGATCACTAGTTCACACTCAAAGGCTATGCCACTACTATACACTACTCCTAAGTGAGCAACTAACTAACAAACTACACAAGAGAGTAAGTACACAAAAGTAAAGAGTAAAGGTGATTTCAATACCCCCGGTGTAGAGATGATATGAAGTCCAATATAACTAATCAATCAAATACAAGAGAAATCCTCGGTAGAGAGATGACACAAGATTTTTAGCGAGGTTCACTTGCTTGCCGGCAAGCTAGTCCTCGTTGTAGCGATACACCCACTTGTAGGTTCACGCGCTAATTGGCATCACACGCCAAACCCTTCTCAAGGATGCCGCACAACCAACACAAGATGGGGATCCACCAAGCTATGAGCAATCCACTAAAGATGCCTTTCGCGATCTCCCGCGGGGATAGGCTCAAGAACCCCTCACAATACCTTGATCGGAGGCGGAGACAATCACCAACTCCCCTCAACGATCCTCGCAGCTCCAAGCCGTCTAGGAGTCGGCAAACTCCAAGAGTAATGAGAGAAACCGCTGCGAATCACCACTACCAAGTGCCTTTAGATGATCTCTATCAATGCAATGCACTTGATGCTCTCTAAACTCACCAAATGATGATCACAATCAAGTAGGATGAGTGAGAGTGGAGTGGGAAGGCTCATAAGTATGCTATGATGTTCAGGAGTGCCAAGGGACCCTTCCCAAACCAGCCAAGTGACTATTTATAAGCCACACACAAAGAACTAGCCGTTTAAGCTTTTCTGCGAACCGTCGGACTGTCCGACGGCCAGACCGTCGGACTATACCGCACGGTCCGACGCCCTGGATGAATGCCACGTGTCACTAGCCGTTTGAAGTCGAACGTTGGATCACAACGGCTAACTTCCCGCGCTAAACGAACCGTCGAACGGACGAGCGTCGGACTAACACCCGCGGTCCGACGCTCACTGGAACAGCACCGTCGGACTCAGCCAGACGGAGCCGTCGGACTAATGAATGCGGCCGTCCGACGCTTCCAGAGAGCTCCCCGAGCGTTGAAAACCGTCGGACGTTGGTCCGACGCTCACCGTCGGACTAACGCCGAGAGGCCGACGCTCTCAGAGCTCGCCACGTGTCAGCTCTCGCACGATTTGCACCGTCGGACGCTTCGGCTAATGGTCCGACGCTCAGAAACTGAGCGTCTGACACTCTCAGCAGTGTTAGCCGTCGGACCGAAGACATTGGTCCGACGCTCTGTGACTCTACGGTCCGACGCTCTGTTTTCTTAGGATTTTCACTCAAACCTTTCACCCTTTGTTCCCATGTGCTAACACCAAGTGTTCTACACCTTGTGCACGTGTGTTAGCCTTTTCAAAAGAGTTTTCCAAGAGTTTGTTAGTGTCACTAGCATCTATATGCAATGCAATGATCATGAACACCTAGTGGCATTTGATAACCGTATTTCATCAACGATTTCGCCCCTCTTGATAGTACGGCTATCTATGCTAAATGTGATCACTCCCTCTATGGAGTCTTGATCACTAAAAGCAAAAGAGCTCCTATGGATTATACCTTTGCCTTGAGCTCCTAGCTTTTTCACCATCTCTTGATGAAGCTTGTGGACTCCTTTTGATGAAGGACTTATACCATTTGCATGGATGCCGTCAATAGGGCTTTCTCCTTTATTGATGGGCTTACACCATTTTCATGGACGCCGTCATTGCCTTTCACTTGTGGCCTCCACCGACCCGGTCCTTCACTCCATCTTGTTGTTTCCTAATCATTCTCATGAAACACTTAGAGCAATCGTTAGCAAATTAGGTTTCATCAATTACGCAAAACCAAACATGGGCTTTCACTAAGTTTAATGTCTAAATTGCCCGTACAACCTTCTCGCAAAAGTTTTCCTATTGGTAATCCAATCATCACATTGAAATCCCAAACATCAAAGATATAAAAATTCAGCAGAATTCGGAATTCATTAATCACAATAGGAAGGGCACACAAAACTCCTGAACTAGGAATAATATGTCCTGAACGACTTTTCAATAATTTATTCATAGAAATTAATGGCATATCTTTCAAGAATTTTTCAGCAAATATAAAAGACAAGATATTGACACCTACTATTGGGTTATAAAAGGCATCAAAAGGATATGCATCAATTTGACATTTAATAGTAATGGTGGGAGAATTTAAATGAATTATATCATTTGAAAGTTCAGATTCTATCAACCACTCATTACTCATAACAAAAATCAATTCTCTTGTTATTTCTCTAAAGAATTTTAAATCAGCAGGATATGAAACATTAAAACTTTTAAAATTCATAGACTTTTGAGGTTTTATAATTTTATGATAATATGCGGTATTTCCATAATCATCAAAAAGTTCATCCTCAAATTCAAGCACAAAATCAGAAATTAGAGTTATCTTCTTATCATTAGATAGTTCAGGTGAAGGTTGAGATAAATCAGACAAAAATTTGAAATTAGGTAATAAAGATTCATTTTCTAACAACTCTTCTTTTTCTTCAGGGAGATCATTTAAGATATTAGTAAGAATAGTTTTAGCATTTGTAGCAGTAATATGCATAAATGCTCCACCCGCGGCCAAATTAAAGTATTCTTTATTTTTATCATTAAGGCCTAAAAAGAAATATTTCAAAAACATAGGTTCTTGCAAAGCAAGATTAGGTCCAGAATTTATAAATCCATAAAAGCGTTCCCAAGCCTTACCTAGTGATTTGTCATCTAATTGTTTAAATCCAATAATTTCAAAACGAAGTTTAGCGACTTTTTCGATAGGAAAAAATTTAAAACAAAAATTAGCACGCAATACTTACCAATCTCCTTGACTACTCCTAACATGGCGATTATACCATTTCTTTGTTTTTCACGTTAATGAAAACGAAAAGAGCTTCCATCTTAAAGTTTCATCTACCATGCCCTTAATATGCAGACATGCACATGTCTGCTCAAAATCAGCTAAATGGGAATAGAGTTTTCACTAGAACTACCAGAAAAAATGTGTTCCTGAACTAACTTAATTAATCCTGAGCGTAACTCATAGCCAGATGATGTAATAGGTTTAGATGATTATTTTGGCTGGAGATACGATCCCGATGGTGCACCGTATTGATATAAAAGTTGGGACATAGGTTCCATATTTAAAAAGGTAAAAGATAAAAGATAAAAGTATAATACATGATTAAGATAAATTATAGTCAAGATCAGCAAACCGTTCCCCGGCAACGACGCCAGAAATATTTGTTGCTATAAATTAATTGTACTCTATTAAATATTATTATTATAAAAATATCTGCAGGCGCACAGATAGAATACCGATGTAGCACTTCACCAGACAATCCCGATTTTAATATCGAACCCAAAGGAACAGTAAGTGATACTGACTAAGTCTATTGATTTTTAACCCGATAACACAATCAATCCAGAAAGTATCAAGATTGAGGAAATAGCTAGTGACTATCTAGTTCCAACAACCGGTAAGCTTTGAATAATATCGTTCTAACTGGGCAGTGACCTAAATAAGAGCAGAAATCAGAGTTCCCTCCTACCAAGCACTTATACACATATCGATCCTATCAACGGGAAGTTGACTACAGAGGACTCAACGTAGCTGTCACCTACGCGATCTACCACTATCTGGCCAATCAGGGGACATTCACAAGTAATTATAGCCTAGACACCACGTCTACACTATGAACTACTACTTCAATCTAGGAGCTACCAAGATCAAAGCACTCAATATGAGTTGCAAACTTAAGAACGAATAAGAACAAATGCTTACTTGAATCAGAATGTTGAATACAAAAGTACCTCAGAACGCAACTCCGGACGAGGGAGCCGAATCCAGACGAATACAGCGACGAAGAAGCTCCGACAGGCCGGGACTCCTCCGAATCTCTACTCATCTACTCTATCTCTCTAATCTCTTTCTTGATTGCTAGTCTAGATCTAATGGATATCTATCTAATGCTTCAGACTCTTCAGCTCTTCATCTGGCCTCCTCCAGGGGGGTCTGGCCCTTTATTTATAGTCCGGTGGGATGGATACGTACCATAGGATCAAACCGACTTAACCAAGGGCCGAGATGTCTCCCCAAAGGCGGTGGAAGAAGACTCCAGAAGGCGGTGGACAGAAACCCTAGGGGGCACCGCCCGGCCTCCCCTTAGGGCCGGCCGGCCCCACCACCTGCTAGGTTGGGCGCCGGTTGCTTCGGGTGGCTTCCAGAGACTTCTAGTGTGTCGACGACGTATGTTGCCTTGGCGTTCAAGTTTCGTGGTAATTAAGCACTTAAATCCCTCTTTTAAACTTTTCTAGATAATCCCCTGAAAAATATATAATTCACCAAAACTCATGAAAATTCTTAGTAATAACCCTATTCTACTAGATATTCATGTGTAATGCAGGGATAATTGATAGTAAAATTTTAGACGTTAACAAGTGTCAACAGATTCCCTGTTTACTTCACAAACAATTTTCTCTTTCCCCATCACATTGATTGTACTTTCCGCCTGCATGGAGCACTAAATGAAGTAGCAGCTGTTGCATATTTGTACTTTTTGCCTGGCTAGCTCGAGATGAATGTTTTGAGTCTATTTGGGCCATGATTGGACAAAAGTTATAAAATACAAACAAAAGTGGTACGGTGCACTTTTTTCCAACTTTTCATCATGTAAACGGGGCCTCAGGATAAGGTGGAAATCCACATAGGACATCGACAACAATAAAAAGGAACAAACCATTATGTCTTGCGTTTATCCTATGCTTTTTCAGTACGGGCATCTTGCGTTTCTATCTTTATGTAGTTGTTCACTTGTGATCACAGGCTGTTCCATACCTTTTACATATTGTACAAGTGTTCTTTGCTGATACTATTAATACTTATTTCCATGGTTGAAATTAGAATAGATGCACTTGTCACTATGAAACTGCTAGTTCAAGGTTAAACTGCATATGCACATAACACACTGCCATTACACTGACAATTGATGGAAGAAATCACGCCAAAGGTATTAAACAACAAACTGAAACAGATTAAACTGAAGGCTTCAAATAGAGGTCTACTAGACCCACTAAACTCATACAATACAAGAAGATAAGATTCAAGTTAGCCCCTCTGCAACTGCAATGCTCATTCATCCCTTCTGCAATTTCTACAGTACCATTTGCAACGACTGCAACGTTCATTCGTATCAAAGCATTCCAAAAATGCACAGGCTAAAAATGAACCAACAAACCATGGAACCCATGGCTTCATCAGGTTTAGTGGTCTATATGTCTTCTTCCTCATATGAGTTGACCTGAGAAGGATGAAATCAGAAAATGTAGTTAAAAGGTTGTTCTAGCTGGTATATAGCACTTTTGACAAAAAAAAGATGCGATGAATGAAATACCTTGTGGCCACGTGGCGTGATGTCAGTCTCTTTTTTGCAGCAACATCAGGCTTCTTGGTAACGAGTTCAGCCTGCACATAGCACACCCAAGTATGTATTTGTCAAGTTAACCAGTAGTTTTACTGAGCAACTCCAACGGTTTTGCAAATGGGCTTGGCATTCTTGTTTTTGCAAAAAAGTCTGAAAATCTCCTTTCTAATGGTTTGGCAAATGGGCTTGGCATTTTTGTTAACTTGGCAAAAACATGAGACGGACTCCAATATATGCAAGCTCACGATCGGCTTGGCATCCTGTCTCGCGCACTACATCCGCGCGCGCTCTTCCCTCCCGCACCGCCGGGTTTCCTTCCCGCAAAACCCCACCTCGCGCCACCAGACCCTTCCGCGAAGCCGTAAAAGGACCTCGAAGGGATCGCGATCTGGAACCCATTGCTGTCTTCCAGGGCTTCTTGCAAAACATGGAACACCGGCAGGGTCAACAGAGGTCACAGCCTAGTGACGCGCGCGGTGACCCTCCCACGACGCGCGAAGGAAGATAAGGCGCGCAATGACCCTCCGCGATGCGCGAAGAAAATGGCGCGACAACGGAACCGCGACACGAAGTGGAAAAGATCACGAGAAAAATATATGGGTCCACAAATTTCATTTTTTGCCAAGTGAATAATGCCAAACCGTTGGAGATTGACTCTTTTTACCCTTTCCATATTCATTTGGGACTTGGCAGACTCCAAATTCTACCAAACAAAATATGCAAAACCGTTGGAATTGCTCTAAGGGACTGCGGATTTTGCTAGTATTGACAGTCGCATGATCCATCCAGATCAAATCAAATAAAGAAAAATCCAATGAGGGAGGAAGAGGCTTGAGCGTGTCGTCACCTCGGCCGCCGCCGCCGCCGCTGCAGGGTTAGGATTGGGACAGGGACCGCGGAAGGGGTGAAGAGCTCCTCTGAGACGACGCGGCGGGCAGCCCTCCCCATCAGATTTGCCGCCATTGTCAACTCTTCTCTGTACGTCTCGCTCTCGCGCGCAGGCAGGCCAGCCGTCGCCCGTCGGTGTGGTGAGAAATTTGTGGTTTAATTCTAGGTCTCGAGCTGCATGGCATGGCTGAATTTGAAGGCTTCGGGTCCTGCCCCGTGTCCGACGTACGTGCAAGTTGATCAGTTGAGACCGAACCGGTGCCGGGTCCGACGCACAGTCAGAAGGATCGCGGTACGACGCCGCGTTCCACGTTCCGGATCACGGAACAGGGACGGTGCGGCGCGGTACAGTCGTAGGAACGTGACTGGTTTGTTAATGGGAACGGAGTACCAAGCTGAACCGGATGAGGAGAAGGAGAGAAGGCGACGGGCGTACTAGCAATAGCGGTGGACGGCGGCGGGGGCGCTAGGTAGAGCGGCGCGGCGTACCTGCATTACCCAGCGGTGGCGTCGAGTCCTGTCCGCATCGGCCGGCGGTGGCGGTTCTAGGTCGAGCGTCCAATGGCGACGGCGGCGTGGCCTCCTAACGTAGGACGACGGCGGGGGCGCTGGGGTCGACCAGCGCGACCTCCCCACGTCGGACGGCGTCCTCGAGTCCTCTCCGCATCAGCCGGCGGCGGCAGCGCTGGTGTCGAGTGGGGTGGCGCAGCGTCAAACGGCGGCGGCGCTAGGACCTGGGAGCCTCGGCTTCGACTAATGAAGACGACGTAAATGGGCCTTCAGCGGTCCAGCCCTTAATATGTTTTAGTTTTCTTCTTAGTGAAAATTGGTTGTGTAGCATTAAAACTTTGCGAACTCCATAAAATACCACTGAAAGATTACGGACCCATGAAATACCACTGAAAGAATCCCCGTCACCACAAAATGGCACTCTGTAATGATTTGGAGCAAACATCGTGAATCCACCATTTAGCTCTTTGCCTTTTCCTTCTCCGTCGCTCGTGCCTTGCTGAGTAGCGAGTCCGAATAAGCCCCTCTCCTTCCTGAGGCTCGGTTTAAGCAGAGTCCGATCGAGTGTCCACCTTGCAGTGCTCTGCGTCCTCATGGCTGCGACTACCAGGCTCACTGGCCCGCACGAGCTGTCTGCTCTCGGCTCGCCGCCCCCTTGAAAGACCCTAGTTTGGTTTTGGTAATTGATGAAACCTAGTTACTAATCTAAGTGCTAAATATGTGTAGCCAAGGGTAGATTAGTGATAAGGAGGAAGATGACATGACCTCAAGTGAAGATCAAGAAGAAATGATCAAGGAGAAAGAAAAGGACTTAAAGAAGGAAAACTAGAGGCTAAGGTATATCCAAATAGGGATTTTCTTTTAGTGATCAAGACTCCAAGTGCGAGTGTTCACATTTAGGATAGATTGCCGACTATTAAGGGGAGAACTAAGCTATTGGATTACTTTCAAGTGCTCTAGATTGCATCTCATGTGCATTGATCTAACCAACGTAGAGAACCTCTTTGAAAACTCTTGAAAAATATTTGCAAAATATTAACACACTGTGCACAGGTGTTGGAGACCTTGAGTGTTAGCACATAGAAACAAGGGGTGAGAAATAGACTTGAAAATAGATGAAAAAGGAGCGTCGGACTGTGTGGAGGGGCAGCGTTGGACCATTGAGTAGAGTTCGACACCTAACCCTAGTTTTGGCCAATGGTGAGCGTCGGACGCTCGGTAAACAAGAGTCGGACCATTGCCCACTTCAGTCCGACGGTGGCGAGCAGTGTCGGCGTGACGCGTGGCGTTTGGGAGAGCGTCGGTGTTTTAGCAAATCTGAACCTCTCTGGAAGTGTCGGACGCTGAGTTTCTTTAGTCCGACGGTACTCGCGCGAACGTCCGACGGTACGCGCACAGTGAACTGTGAGAGGGCGTCGGACTCTGTTGTTTAGTCCGACGCCCCCAGTCTGACTGTGTATAAACTAGCGCGAAGTCGACCGTTGAGATCGGACGATCGACGTTAAATCCAGCTGAGACATGGCGAGATCGTGAGCGTCATACGCAGGGTGTTAGTTCGACGGACTCAGTCCGACGGTAGCGTCCGACGACATAAAATCGTGTTTAACGGCTGTTTCGAGTGGGGTAACGGCTAGATTTGCATTTAGGGGTATTTATACTCCCTCCCTGGTCACTTGGTGACTCTCTTGCATACTTGAATCATTGTCATACACATTGTTGCATTCTAGCCTCCCACTCTCTTATTAGTTCATCATCTTGATCATCCTTAGCGAGATTGAGTGAACCTCAAGTGCATCTTTGCTTGTGATTTGCATTCTAGAGCACTTGAGAGCAAGCCTTGGTTCACTTCTTATTCTCTTGGGACATTGCCGTGTCCCTAGACGGCTTGGAGGAGAAGAAGGTGTGGAGAAGCTTGGTGATTGTGCTTGCTCACACCGGTGATTATGAGGGGTCTTGTGCCTACCCCGAGCGGAGAGCTCAAAGGTAAGTCTAATGAATTACTCGTGTCATTGAGTTAGTTCCTCCGTGGTAGGTTCTTGTGGCGCTTAGTGTAGGCTCGGTGTGTGATACCGATTAGCCACCGAACCACCGGTTGAAGTCGACACAACAAGGACGTAGCGTGCCGGCAAGCACGTGAACCTCGGGGATAAATCTTGGTGTTCATATTGCTTTCCTCACCTTCGAGTGAGTGTCTTATTGTTTACCTCGGTGATTGGCTTTATCTCAAGGCAACGGTATAATCAACAATCATCCAATTTCTTATCCTTGTGTAAAGTAGTTTGTTGTCTTGCCTTGAGTAGTTGTGTAGTCGTTTAGTTTTTGCTAGCTTGTTTGAGTGGTTTAGAACTAAGGGTTAACTAGAATTGTGTAGGTGGCTTGCCTAATTTAGTAGTTGCTCTAGCATTGCATATTTCGCCATTTTTGTTACTAACCTCTTGGTCTAAGTGAAAGGTCCTAAATGGCTAGAGGGGGGGGCGAATAGCCTATAAAAATCTACAAACAACGCTTTACAAGCCGATTAGTAACAATAGCAAGCTTTGCAAAACACTAGCTCTAAACTATGCTATACAAGCCACCTAGACAAGTATACTACACTATGATCACTAGTTCACACTCAAAAGGTATGTCACTACTAAACACTACTCCTAAGTGAGCAACTAACTAACAAGCTACACACGAGAGTAAGTACATAAAAGTAAAGAGAGAAGGTGATTTCAATACCCCCGGTGTAGAGAAGATATGAAGTCCAATATAACCAATCAATCACATATAAGGGAAATCCTCGGTAGAGAGATGACACAAGATTTTTTACCGAGGTTCACTTGCTTACCGGCAAGCTAGTCCTCATTGTAGCGATACACCCACTTGGAGGTTCACGCGCTAATTGGCATCACACGCCAAACCCTTCTCAAGGGTGCCGCACAACCAACACAAGATGGGGATCCACCAAGCTACGAGCAATCCACTAAAGATGCCTTTCGCGATCTCCCGCGGGGATAGGCTCAAGAACCCCTCACAATACCTTGATCGGAGGCGGAGACAATCACCAACTCCCCTCAACGATCCTCGCAGCTCCAAGCCGTCTAGGAGTCGGCAAACTCCAAGAGTAACAAGAGAAACCACTGCGAAATACCACTACCAAGTGCCTCTAGATGATCTCAATCAATGCAATACACTTGATGCTCTCCAAACTCACCAAATGATGAACACAATCAAGTAGGATGAGTGAGAGTGGAGTGGGAAGGCTCACAAGTATGTTATGATGTTTAGGAGTGCCAAGAGATCCTCCCCAAACCAGTCAAGTGACTATTTATAAGCCACACACAAAGAACTAGCCGTTTAGACTTCACTGCGTACCGTCGGACTGTCCGACGGCCAGACCGTCGGACTAATCAGCACGGTCTGACGCCCCTGATGAATGCCACATGTCACTAGCCGTTTGAAGTCGAACGTTGGATCACAACGGCTAAATTCTCGCGCTAAACGGACCGTCGGACGATAGGCCGTCGGACCAATCCTTACGGTTCGACGTCCACCGCCGTTGCACCGTCGGACTGAAAATACACGGTGCGTCAGACCAAACGAAACCACGGTCCGACGTTTCCAGAGAGCTCCCCGAGCCCTGAAAACCGTCGGACGTTGGTCCGACGCTCACCGTCGGACTAACGCCGAGAGTCCGACGGTCCTCTGCTCTCCACGTGTCACCTCTTCGTCGCTCTGCACCGTCGGACGCTTCGGACAATAGTCCGACGCTCCGAAATTGAGCATCCGACGCTCTCAGCAGTGTTAGTCGTCGGACCGAGACTAATGGTCCGACACTCTGTGACAATACGGTCCGACGCTAGTTTTTCTATTGTAGCGTTTCCGAAATTCGCCGAATCCTGCCTCGCAAGCTCGGCAGGAGGAAGAGAGGACCAAACCCTCTCTAACCCTCAAACTTTACCCTGTTTCTTAAGGCACTAACACTCTAAAGAATCTCACACTTAAGTGCACGTGTGTTAGCCTTTTCAAAAGAGTTTTCCAAGGGTTTGTTAGTGTCACTAGCATCTATATGCAATGCAATGATCATGAACACCTAGTGGCACTTGATAACCGTATTTCATCAACGATTTCACCCCTCTTGATAGTACGACTATCTATCCTAAATGTGATCACTCCCTCTATGGAGTCTTGATCACCAAAAGCAAAAGAGCTCCTATGGATTATACCTTTACCTTGAGCTCCTAGATTTTTTACCATCTTTTGATGAAGCTTGTGGACTCCTTTTGATTTTGGACTTATACCATTTGCATGGATGCCGTCATTGCCCTTCACTTGTGACCTCCACCGATCCGGTCCTTTGCTCCATCTTACCATTTGCTAATCAATTCTCATGAAACACTTAGAGCAATCGTTAGCATACTAGGTTTCATCAATTACTCAAAACCAAACATGGGCTTTCACTAAGTACTTTGTAGAAATTTTATTAGGCTATTCACCCCCCTCTAGCCATACTAGGACCTTTCACCCCTGTAAGTCGAACATGGAGCCATGGCATTCGTAGCTGCGCGTCATGCATGTGGCCGACACAGTTCACGCCCACCTTGGCCCCGCGGAAGGCGTGCATGGCATCGCTGCCACCTGCCGCCACGCGCCGCCCGCGAACTCCCACATGCGAAGGCTCGCCGCGTCGAGGAACTCCGAGAGCACCACCGCGTAAGGCAGCGCCGCCGCACGCTACCATGTTGATGGAGTACGCGTGCATTGTGGTCTGCCTCCGTGAGTCCGCGACGCGCTCCTCCCGGGACGAGGCGTACATGGCGGCAGCCTGCAGCGTGTTGGCTGTGCCCAGGAACTGCGGCTCACCGTCCTGCTGGAGGTTGAAGATGAACAGTAGCATGCACAGGAACCTCAGCGACGAACGCCTTTTTAACATAGTGCGCGCGTCGGCAGCGGCGGGCCAGGTCGAGCGCCTCCCTGACCCGCGCCGTGAGCTCGCCGAGCTCCCCCGTGGAGTGCTGGGTGTGGGGGACGAGGCCCTGGACGAGCGGCAGCAGCGGCTCGACGCTCCAGCGCAGGCGCTCGGCGGTGGAGCGCCGCCCTTGCACGCCACCTCCGCCGGCCTCTGCGCGACCTCCGAGCGCCGCCTCCGCCTGCCGCTGCGGGTTGGTCCCGGCGTGCAGGCCACGCCTCCTCAGCCAATTGCCGCGGGCCGCTCCCCGCGTGTAGGCCACGCCGCCTCCGCTGTCCGTCGCGAGCCCGTGTGAACTGTCTCCGTCGTCCACTCACTGCTCCCCCCGCGCAGGCTGCACTGGCTCCACCGGCGGTGGGCCCTCCCCACACGCAGGCCGTGCCATCCACGGTCTACCACGGGCTGCTCCACACGCGCGGTGGCTCCTCGAGCACGTGCTGCGCCGGCCGTGAGTGCCCATCACAGCTAAGCTGACCGAATGGTAGTTTCAGTTCACGGTACCAACTTTCAGTGGTATTTTACGAGACCACAATCTTTCAGTGGTATTTTACAGAGATCGCAAACTTTCGGTGCTACACAACCAATTTTCCCTTCTTATTATTACCAGTAAATATTAATTAGCATACAAATTTATCTTTATGAATGTCAAGTTCAGACTTATGTATAAAATTATATAATAATCGACATAAAAATTCTAGGATCACGGTCCTCGTTCCGTTCCATAGCTACGTTCCGGGTACATCGTCTCAATTATCTAAGTATCTAAGGACCGTGATCCCATCCTCAAACCAAATATTCCGAAGAGATATACCTCCCTATAAACCGGAACTTAAAATTATGGATCTCCGTACCACGTTCCTTGTACCTTCAAACGGGAACTTTTGTGACTGTGGTCCGACGGCTAGCTGATAGCCCCGATCGAAGACACGTTCCTTATCCATCATCGGTTGAGGATCGGAAGGACACGTTCACCCCACCCGACGCTGTTATGTGGTACCACTACCATCTCGTCCCATTCCATCGCTGAGTCACCTAGAAAAAAAATCCCCAATCCAACTAAGAATAAGAATAAGAATAATATTCTAAAATCCAACTGTCTATCTTAAATCTAGGATCTGTCTATTAGTCACCCGGATGATTTAGAGTTTGGTGTCACCTGAGTGACCAAACCCTCTGTGTTACCCAAATATGTAAATAACTAAGATTTAGGTGACAAAGTCTACCCAACACCTAAAAATCTAATACCAAACAGATTACATATAAGCATAAATCAAATACCAAATTTATTCTATGGAAGTCAAATTAAAAGAATTTCAAATTGATAGCAAAAAATACAAACAAATTACAGAATTCAAATAGAAAAAACAAATCAAATTTACATCATTACTACATGAAATTTACACCTTTATTTATAATGTAAAAAATACATTAACATACTGTAAGAGAAAAGAAATATAATTTTTTCCTCGAGTAAAAGCTTCCACGGCGGGTTGCCCAAAATGAGGATCCCAAATGGCATGAGCAATAGGTCTTACGTGTAAAGGATCCTGTATCCATGATTCAAAATTTCCTTGCCAAGCTACATGAAACAGATTTCCGGACGTCCATAGAAAGATTATTGCTAACTGCCCAAAGTAAGAAGCAAAAATGTTATGATAAAGACGTTCCTCAGTAATATCATCATGACTTTCGAAATCATGTGCGGTAGCAATACCAAACCAAATACGACGAGTAGTGGGGTCCTGAGCTAAGCCTTGGCTAAACCTGGGAAATCTTAATTCCATAATGCCTTTCAAATCCTCCTAGCCACTATCCTACTGCAATAATTCTCGCTGGCAGCAGCGAGAGCATCATAGTTGACATGGTCGGAGCTACAGTCCCCATATCCGTCTCTACTCTTTCTGTAATTGACTCCCTCCCGCTCCCGTCCAAGAGAAAAGAAATATAATTTTTTGACGCTTATAATGTATATGCGCGCATAAAAACTAGAGTACTAGTAGACACGTACATTGACGCTCATGCTAACCCGCAGCGACGCGACGCGGAGCAGCCAGAGCCGGATAGCAGAGCAGCGCACAGCAGACGCACACGCACACGCACAGCAGAGGGCACGCACAGCAGAAGGCAGACACAGCAGAGGCAGCAGCAAACAAGTGCCCAGGCCCTCGGGCCCTCCGTCCGCTGCATGGAGTACTACTCGCCCGGGTCGCCAGCCACCGTTGGTTGGGTCAATTGGACGACCAGCAATCTGGCTGACACCGGTGCTAGAATTACCCAGGCAAGTTTTAGCTTTCTGGTAAATCTATTATAAAGAGACTATCCAACGTCTCTTTTTTCAATCAAGAATTCAGATGTTATATTTATATTATGTAGAATCTGAATTATAAATATACAACGAGATCCAAATAGGTACTGTACCTGACTTGGTAGCACTAATTGGCAAGGCTTGGTTTAGCGTCCGTCCTTGTTTAATTATATTTTTATCCACTCATTCAGGCTTAAGCTGTGTACTGAGTATGGTGTATTCAGATGCACTTGTATCCACTTAAATACATGTGTCTTAAACTGGACTAGGTAGAACCTAGGGTAGGCCCTGTTCGGTTGTCTAAAAAGAAACGTTGATTTAGGTTGATGTTAATTTATTATAAGAGAAAAATATGTTATTTTATGTCTAAAAAAAGCGAAATCTGGACAAGTGAACAGGTTCAACATTTACGGGTTGACAATAATTTCCGCGTGAATGAATATTGTCTTTTTTTTTTTTGCAACGTGGATTATCCCAATCCAACACCACTATCCATCTCCTACCAATGCAATCCACTTCATGGAGTCTCGGCAGTAGTCCTGAGTCTGCAGGGTTTTAAATCTGTCCACGAGCTTTGGACAGGGCGTGAGCAAAGGTCCAGTTGTCCAGATTTTTCCATTAAAACGATCATATGTTCCATTGTAAACGCACTGCAACTATTATAGATAAACAATTGGCCAACTGGGGCTCAATTGAAATTCACGTCACGTAAGACGAACACGGGACACTGCTAGGTTTACTAAGTTTAGACTCTCGCAGTTGGAGGAAGCAATACAAGAGCGTGTTTCGTTTGTCTCTGCTTCTTTTAAGCTCCACCACAAGTGCCTCGCTCGCTATACAGCCATGACGTCACCCCGATCTCACCTCGCCCTCCTCATCGTTCTGTGCTCGTCTCACCTCATCTCGTCCATCCGTCGAGCGTCCGACAATGGCAACCCGCTCGCCGCGTACCTCGTCGCCGTCCGCCGCCCGGATGGCCTCGTCGGCGTCGACGAGCCGGAGGCGGTCGAGCGCTGGCACACGCAGCTCCTCGAGCAGGTGTGCAACACCAGCGACTCGGCGACGGCGGAGTCGCGCCTCATCTACTCGTACAGCCACGTGGTGAGCGGGTTCTCGGCGTGGCTCACGCGGAAGGAGGTCGACGACATGGCCAGGCTCCCCTGGTTCGTCGAGGCCATCCCGGACAAGAGCTACAAGCTTATGGCCCTCGATGACGACACACCGGCTGCTTCTTCTCAGCTTCCATGGCTTGACAACGTGAGGGACGGCGTGTGGAGTCAGGGCAACATGGGCGAAGGCATGATCATCGGCATCCTTGACGCCGGCGTCGCCGCCGCTGGCCACATCACCGCCGGCTCCGACGACTCCGAAGCCGAAGAGATGATGCCGCCTCCGGTGAAGTGGAAGGGCAGGTGTGACAGTAACCAATCGTGCAACAACAAGCTGATTGGGCTCAGAACATTCGTAGCAGACACGAGTGATGCTGACGATGCGCATGGGAGTGCCCTGGAGCAGCGCGCATCTGTTCTTGGAATCGGCTACCACGAGGCGTTCGCAGTGGCGCCCAGGGTCCACCTCGCGACGTACCACGTGTGCAACGAGGAGTGTCGCCCGAAAGAAGTAAGGGCAGGGATGGACGCCGCGGTGGACGACGGCGTCGACGTCATATCGGTGTCCTTCAACAGCACCGACGAGGACAGCACGGTGGTGTTCCACGACGACGCCCTGACCGCGCCGTCGTACGCTGCCGTCGCCCGGGGCGTGCTGGTCTGCGCGCCGGCCGGGAGCAGCAGCCCGGACATGTTCAAGGTCGAGAGCAACGCGCCCTGGCTGCTCACCGTGGCCGCCAGTGACGCCGGCCGCCGCGTCGTCACGAACGCCGAGCTCGGCAGCGGGATCCTGAAGCCCGACGTCAGCGCGCCGTGCGCGAGCGCGCTCGCGGTGGCGCCGCCACCGCACGGCGACGCGGAGTACACCGACACGCAGATCAAGGTGGCCACGTCGTTGGCGGCAGCGGACGCCAGCGGCGTCGCGGCGTTGGTCAAGAAGGCGCACCAGGAGTGGTCTCCCGCCGCGATTAAATCGGCGATCGTCACGACAGCCGACCCGGTCGGCCCTGGGGACGCCATGGCCGCCGCCGGCGACGGCAGCGCGAGCTACTTCGTGACGGGCGCCGGCGAGGTGAACCCCACGAAGGCCATGGACCCAGGACTCGTGTACGACCTCACCGCCGGTGATTTCATCCCGTATCTATGCGGCATGGGCCTCGGCGAGGACCGGATACGCGAGATCGTCGAGCCGACGGCGCACGCCTCGTGCGCGGAGACCGGGGAGATCGCGGCCAAGGACTTGAACTACCCTTCCATCATGATCGTCACCGGCGACGACAACGACGTGCGGCGGGTGGAGGCGAAGCGGACGGTGACGAACGTCGGGGAGCCCGAGGAGACGTACAGAGCGGAGGTGTTCGCTCCGGGCGTCGACGTAGCGGTGAACCCGTCGACGCTGGTGTTCAGCGACGTTGGGCAACAGAGGGACTTCGTTATCACGGTGAACAGGGAGGCGAACACGCCGGCGGCGAAAGCGGTGGTCGAGGGGGAGCTCAGGTGGGTGTCCGAGAAGCATGCCGTGCGGAGCCCCATGGTCATCGTCGTCGGAGAAACTTCTGCGTCTTCTACCGGCCACTCTTACGGTGCCGATGTACCAGCAGATAGAGAATGTAAAGACTGCCAAACTGGATTGTTATTTGGGGAGAAGCGAGAGATAGCACGCGTCTGAACTATGAAGCAGTTAAAATTTGCTGGATGCTTCAACAAACCGAGATTGGAACAAGTCTTGTAGCCTGTACCTAGCTTTCTCTCGTGTTTACGCTTGCCGAACAGAGAAGCTGATGCTTTGATTGACAGGTTGAGGATGTGGCTTTTGAAGTTTGAAAACCTGAGTAATCCGTCTCTTAGCTACGTATAGACATTTAGATTATTAGTACTAGTATATATACTACTATCCCACATGAGCCATCCTGATCCAGATGAGATCTTTCTTTAACAGATATATATATATATATATATATATATATATATATATATATATATATATATATATATATATATATATATATATATATATATATATATATATATATATATATATATATATTATATATAGATGCATTTTCTATACTCCCGGGAGTAGTTACTCCTATCTTTAAAAAATCACCTTGCGTATGTGTTTATACTTGTTTATCACTTTGAGTATGTTTACATACTCATATTAAGATGCTCCAAATCTTCCTATGCGAAAAAATTTTAAGGGAACCCATACTTTTTAATATATTACGAAAATACCACTTACTGTAGTATATAAAATAAGTATGACCATATACTCGGTGTATGTATGCATACTTCATAAATATACTAACATAGATGGTCTAGTATGATCATATACTTCATATACATACACTTCATTTGGTCATATATACCCTAAATCTGAAGATACAAGTATAGGAGTAACTACTCCCTGGGAGTAAGAAATAATTTCCAAAGATATATATATATATATATATATATATATATATATATATATATATATATATATATATATATATATATATATATATATATAGGGTTTAGGGTTTATATATATATATATATATATAAACGTACACTTGATCTCGCTTGGACTTATATGGCCAATTGAAACTTTTGCACTTTCCACGATTTGGAAACGTGACAGGTGAGTCAATTCTCACGCCACCACTTCGAGAGAAATCTCTATATTTTGACATTTGAGGCCGAGTTTTGTTTTTAACTAGGGTTCATACTCCCTTCTTGAGATATCAAACGTGATGATGCGGTCATCAAAGACAGGCATTTATCTTCCACCATGCACACACTCTAAGAATGTGTTCGTTACAACTTTTATTGTGCACAAACGCTGTTTTTTAGCTTCTCCTACTAGACGGGTTCGGATAAAACAACTTTTTTCTAGAAGTTTTTATTTTCTCTCTCAGAGACATGGTTCTTAGGTGAAGTTAAAAAAAAATACTAGCATCTAGAATTCTCTCTGAGAATTTATTTTACCGAACGGTTTTTAAAAATGGCTTTAGCTTCACTGTTGAAGTTGTCCACTAGTGAAGTTAAGTTATACCAAACATGCTCTAAGATCACGTGAGGTTGTCATGTAGATCTACTCATGTTATAAGCTATGTGCTAAAAGTCAATATTGTTGGATAAATTGTCTTAAAGTTAATAACCATCTTATATTGTTGAGGGTGTTCTCAAGAAAGTAATGTCGATGCTTAAAGTGGTGTAAAAACAAGGGGCGCACATCATCTTCTGTTTTTAACTTTTTGTGGTGGCTTTGGTAAGAAGCACACATATGCGTTTTCTAAGAATAAAACCGGCGCGGTACAAACTTCTTAGTTTTCTTTTTGCAAAGGTCAATTCGTGGAATCGTAAAAAAGAATAAAGATATTGGAATTTTTCTTTTGGAAAACTTTTGACTATGTATTTTTCTGTGAGCATTTTTTATACTAGGAATTTTGTTAGATCATATTTAGATAGTGAGAATGACACAAGTTTGGATCCTTAGGGCTTTCTGGCAAAGCTCGTGCCGCTTTTGGATTTGGCTCTGGACATGTATACAATGAGAATACCGAAATGAACTTATTCTTCCCTGTGATCTAGAGTGCTTCTATTTTTTTAAACATGACTTCACGTGTATTTCATTAAGACAAGGGTGGTTCTATTCAGGCCCGTTGTTCCTCGATGAGGTTGTATAGGCTACGTCCCAACGCCTCCCATCCACATCCCCCTGCCCTTTTTCGCCCTCTCATTGCTTCTTTCCTAACGACAATGGGTGCACGAGCCCTCTTTATCGAATCCCATCTATTTAGTGAGCACCCGCCATCTGCGTAAAACTAAAAACTTGCTATTATCTGGAAAGTTTTTCACGTAAAAGTTACAAATTCCATATAAACGATTAGGAAGCAAACGAGTCACACCCCAACATTTTTCCTCCTATAAGAACATATCTTTCTTCTTAATAAAATATTGCTTATCTATTCTAGAACATATAGTTGTTCCTAACCAAGAAAATATTTTAGTTTACAGGGGTAAGTAAAAATGTGTTACGTGTAGTCGAGTTCATGTCTATCCGTGCTACCGCTGAGCAGGTAATCTATTGACGGGTGCCATGAGAGACCACACACAAGTGAGTTTCTGGTGGAGCAGCGACATTTCATTCGACCGAGGACTAGGATGACAATCGATCATTTGTGAGTCTTGCAAGACAATCAGGCAAGCAACAGCTCTCCACCTTCTGCGGATCAAGGTAAGACATGGCGATTAGTGGTTCTAGACCTGTTAATGGACCACCGGCTCAGCACCCCATGGTCTAGTAACGACGCATGCATAGCCGGTCTCATCGTAGAACTAGCTCCCTCCACTGGTGGAGCTCAGAGGTGTGGCCCTCAATTGATTGTTTTCTGGCTATAACCTAACCCTCCCATTGGGTATTATGGATTGGTGGGATATGAGCTTACCTTATCCCTACCCTATACCTAGTTCTTATCCCATTTTAAATATCTAAACACCACCTAATCTTTTCACTACTCCAACAAAGGCACACAACCGTTATCGTTTCTTCAGGTCTGTTTCACAAGACTTTCGCTCCATAAAAAATATTTGTTTTTTCTCTGAAGTTGTTGTTATTTTGGTAAAATATTTGATAAAACAGTTTCTTCTAATAGTGAAGAAGGTTTAAATGTCTATAATAACTTTTTTATTTTTCTTTTTTCCTTTTTCTTTTTTTCTTTTATTTATTTTGTTCTTTCCCTTATCCCATAACTCTGTAGGGAAACTGGCATTCGTGGCTCGCGCACGACGCATGTCATCTTTTTTCTTTCTTCTCCGCCACCTCATAGCTTCTGCTTGAACTACCATCACCGTCCAATACCTCCCGTCATGTTCTCTAGCAATCAAGGATGACAACAGGACCTGTGTTTTCTCCACATGTTTGGATGTTGCTCGAGACTCAAAATTAGGGCTCATAACCGGAATACAGCCCACATGTAGACGAGAAGACGAAGACCACCGCGTCCAGCCCACGGCCCCACTCCCTCCGTCTCCGACCGAGGCTCCAACTAATTCCCGACCCCGCTCCCAAAGTCCCCACCCCATCCGCGGCGGTCCGGCGGTCGCAGGAGCCGAATCCCTCTCTCCCGCAGATTCCTCCCGTCCTCCGGCGGCCGGCGCGCTCCATTCCGCGGCAAGGACGAGGTGGAGGAACAGGTGACCGACGTCTCACTCTCCTGCAGTCCCCTCGGCAACTCCCCTCTACCCTCTTCTCTCGTCCCTGCGCCATCTATCGTCGGTTCGTCGCTCGTGGCCGCCGAGCGAGGAGCGACGGCGCGCATCCGCCCCTCCCGCTCTGCTTCCCGCGCCGTATCGCCTCTCGTCGCCGCCCCGTCTCCCTCCGTCGTTCCTGGCCGCCAGTCTTCTTCTCCATCGCCGGCTACGCGCTTGAGGAGGGAGGAGGAGCCGCAGCGCGTGGATCCAGGGGCGGCGGCGTCCATCCCGCGTGAGGAGGGAAAGGGATCCAGTGAGATATCTACTCGCAGCTCTCTCTCAGCGCGTCTTGCGGAGATTCTTCGGTGGAGCTGGTTGGATTGAACCCTGCGTGCACGCCCCCCGCTCCCTTCCCGCCTCCGGTGCACCACGCGCTGCTCCACCAAGGCGGTCGCTCCGCTTTGGGAGCGCTTATGCCCCAAAGCGAAGCATTACCTGTCCGCTTACGCTTCAGCGCCCTGATTAGTGCCGCTTTGTGAATAACCATGAAGCTATTTGATCATTGCTTTTGCGTCGGAAAATGATAAAAATGAAATAATTCAAGAATCATGTTATGCTAATCTTGAAACTGCTAAATGGCCATGGCCATTATAGACAAATTAGGTTATGATCCATGGCTATTATTGGCAAATTCAGATGAAGCTGAGCCATGCTTGTTCGTATCAGTTGACTATGCTAACTGATTAGTTTCTTGCATAGGGAAAATGATAAACCTTTTTAAGATAAAGGACCAGAAGAAGGGTGATGCTGCGAATACAAATGGAAAGCCTGCTGCTAAGAAGCAAAGCCCAGGGGAGTTGCGTCTCCACAAAGGTTTGTCATTTTCAAACCAGTGTTGTTCTAAGCTTCATTGTATGTCTGATTCACTGTTCGCCCATACACGATGGCCATGCGGTGTTGTTTAATGGCTTACTGAATGCTTTCTTATTTTGCGCCATTATTTTATAGTTTTTCTTAACATTCCTGTATGTTGTAAGACTAGGAGCCTGTTTGGCTCACATCGCTGTTCGCCAAAGGTCTGGCAGCCACGCAGGTGTTAGTTCATTTTAGCGCCACAGCTCGCCAAATGTCTAGTGGACAATTCAGCTGCCAAACTCGCGGCGCGACCACAGCTGTGGCATGTGCTGTAGCGACAGGAGCCAAACAGGCCCTAGTTATTTCTTGTGCTGCAACATTTGTTGTTTTAGGTGGTTATTTACTGTGACTTTACATTTTTTTTGGCAGATATTGCTGAACTTAACCTTCCCAAGACAACTAAGATCACTTTTCCGAATGGCAAGGATGATCTGATGAACTTTGAGTCCACCATTAAGCCTGATGAAGGATACTACATGTAAGTGGTCCTGAGGAGAAGGCATAATTTCCTGATGCAAATGATCATGTATATATTCATTGTGCACTTTACACATTTTATCCTAATTTTGCATGTAGATATCCCATCATGCATCTACTACTTATAGATTTGGAATTGAATGGTTTCCAGATAGAGTTTTGAGCATGTCGTGGCATACTCTTGTTAGGGTGGTTTTTGTTATGAATTTTGATATATTTCCACTTGAGCCAAATAGAATGATGTGCTTTGCTGGATACTCTAGGTTTTGTGGCATCTTATAGTGTAAGGGCACATGCTTGGACACCTAGGCTCTGCCTGGGTGATGACATACTCGGCACCATTAACAATACTATTCTTGCTTATCATACCACAGCATTCCTAATTGCCTGTCGAAGCAAACTGAGGAGATTCGCCCTTTTGTCTTTTGGTGGTTTGTTTTTTTAGTTGGGTGTGTGAACGTTTGTTGCCTTGCACTCAGAAGTTCGGGATGCGAACTCAGGACAACTTTTGTTTAATTTTAATTTTGTTTTCCCAGTTTCAATATACATGCCTTATTACTAACCTTGTTTTCTAATGTGCAAATGCCTATTGTTAGGGGTGGAAAATTTGTTTTTACCTTCCAAGTTCCTCCAGCTTACCCGCATGAACCTCCCAAAGTCAAGTGCAAGACTAAGGTTACTAGGAAGAACTCCATCTGTAAAATTAATTCAACTCTCAATTGTAACCTGTCATTCTGTGTACTAATGTTCAGCTTTTTTAACATGCAAGGTTTACCATCCCAATATTGACTTGGAGGGAAATGTCTGCCTGAACATTCTGCGTGAAGATTGGAAGCCTGTCCTGAACATCAACACCATTGTTTATGGTTTGAATCTTCTTTTCTCGGTGAGTTACTGACATAGCTACTGTATACAGGAATAAAAATATAACAATACAACATTATGGAAGCAATTTGTGTTCAGTTCTGGTAGATAGCTCCTATGTATAGAAATTGAAATACAATAAATCATTATGAAAGCAGATCTGTGTTTAGTTCTGGTAGAAGATCTATGTCAACTTTATTTCACTCTTTTTGACATTGTTTCACTTACATTTGTGTTATGGAGCAGAAGGTACTTATACAATGTTTGCTTCATCGTTTGGCATCTTATTAGTTGCTAATCATATTCAAATATCATGTTGCAGCAACCTAATGACGAGGACCCCCTGAACCATGATGCAGCGGCTGTTCTCCGCGATGACCCGAAAAAGTTTGAGAAAAATGTTCAGAGGGCGATGGCTGGAGGCTACGTTGGTGAAACCCACTTCCCTCGGTGTATATAAGGCCTGAAGATGGTAACCAATATCTGACACATGGGAAACTGTTGCTGATCATAGCAGTGCGTGCTATGTGAAACATAAGATGCCAAGGAACAAACGCTAGATTGAAGTACCCCGGTAATGTAATATAAGTTTGTGTGACAGTCGCTGAACACATGCTACCATCTGGCCGTTAGCAGGGTTCATTGGGATTGGTAACGATGCATATGATGCTTTTGTCTGATTTGGAGATAATGCTCAAGCATGTTGCATGTGAAGTAACAGCGAACTTGGGCTTGGGCAGGATCATCATGCTAGCGCGCATTCTGTTCTCTAGCTAGATCTGTTCTCTTGCTTTCAAAGCTTTTAAAAAAATCCTGAATTTTTTTAGACGATGAGACCTCTTGAAAAGCCCTTCGTCTCCTTTTGAGTGCAATGACCAAGGAGTTGCCTGTCAGTTTATAATCTATATTGAAAAAAAAAAATGGTTAAAGGAACCTTCCATCAAGCTGTGAACTCGGAGAAATCTCATGGATAGTAGTAGTGGAATAATGTCACTGCTTGCACGATTTGGACCTGGCAGTCGGACCGGTGGAGGTCGCAGTAGGACCACAAGGCATTTATTTTGTTTTGTACTCCCTTCGTCCTAAAATAGATATCGCTATGGGGTATGCTGGTTAAATTTTCTCAACTTTGACTGAGTTCTTAGAAAATACGTACAACATTTATATCTTTAAATAAATATATTATAAAAATATATTTAAAGATTTATCTAATGATACTAATTATATATTATAAATATTAATATTTTTGTATATATACTTGGTCAAACACAAAAAGTCTTTGACTTCTTGGAAAGCGAGAATGACATCTATTTTGGGACGGAGAAAATATGTGTTAATATTTTATAACCTTGTCTAACTAAAAATTTAAAGGTCAATAAATTTGAAGTAAGACATAAATAAAATGAAATTTTAACACGGAGCAAGTACTTGACAACCTCCATTTATTGGCTCTATCTTCATTGGAAGAACGCTATACATGGAATTTTCATTTTCAAGGATGGGTTTCGGTGATAGAGACTCGCAAGAATTTTAATAATGAAACAAGAATGGACCTGGCTCACTGGCTGAATGTGATTTAGCCGCCCATGCAGGCTGAGTGTTTGACTGCTGACTTGCTGAAATGCTGAGGCCTCGATATTGAGCGGGGAAAAAACCAATCCAACAACTGGGCGACATCGCAGTCCGCACGCACCCAACCAAAGTTGAGCAAACCACATCCGAACCCCAATCCTCCCAAATTCTCCATCGCCATGGCTCTCTCCTCCCTCTTCACCACCCTCCCCGTCCCCAAGGTCCGTTCCTCCAACACCCGCCGCTTGCTAACCGCCTGGGCGTCCTCCAGCGCTCCCGCCGCCTCTGCTTCCTTCGACCTGCGCCGCTACTGGACCTCTCTGATCGCCGATGTGGAGTCCGAGCTCGACGCGGCGATGCCCATGCAGCCTCCGGAGAGCATCCACTCCGCCATGCGCTACTCGGTGCTTCCGGGCGCCGGCGGCAAGGAGGGATCCGCCAAGCGGGCGCCCCCCGTGCTGTGCGTCGCCGCGTGCGAGCTCCTGGGCGGCCCGCGCGCGGCCGCGCTCCCGGCCGCCGCGGCGCTGGAGATGCTCCACGCGGCGTCGCTCGTGCACGACGACCTGCCCTGCTTCGACGCGGCGCCCACGCGGCGCGGGCGCCCATCCACGCACGCGGCGTACGGCACCGACATGGCCGTCCTCGCGGGCGACGCTCTCTTCCCGCTCGCCTACACCCACGTCATCTCCCACACCCCGTCCCCGGACCCGGTCCCCCACGCCGTCCTCCTGCGCGTCCTCGCGGAGCTCGCGCGCGCCGTCGGATCCACCGGCATGGCGGCCGGCCAGTTCCTCGATCTGGCCGGCGCCACCGCCCTTGGCGAGGCCGAGGTCATGCAGGTCCTGACGAAGAAGTTCGGCGAGATGGCCGAGTGCTCCGCCGCCTGCGGCGCCATGCTCGGTGGCGCCGGGCCCGACGAGGAGGCCGCGCTGCGGCGCTACGGCCGCACCATCGGCGTCCTGTACGAGCTCGTCGACGACGTCCGGAGCGCGTCGGGGAACGGCAAGATGAGGAGAAACGCCAGCGTCCTGCGCTCCCTGGGGATGGACCGCGCGCTCAGCATTGTGGAAGAGCTCAAGGCTCAGGCCAAGATAGAGGCTGACAGGTTCGCGGACAAGTATGGCGATCGGGTTCTCCCCTTGTACAGCTTCGTTGACTACGCGGTGGAGAGAGGGTTTGAGCTCCAGGATGCAGCAGCGGCAACTCCATAGAGTGGACGACGGCAGCTCCTACTGAACATGGGAGGCTTTGAGCTAGTGTGAGAGCTTTATCTGGCATAGATCTAACCCCTCTTTTATCTAGATGTTTTGAAGATCAAATTCGTAATTCGGGGGGGAGATCCATATGGAGAACTGTTATCCCAGCAATAGATGTTTAGAACTTCGAAATTGTGTTTGATGTTTGTAGACATCAAATAAAACAAAATGGGACTAAATGAACGGAAGGTCTCACTTCAAGCTCATCCAACCACTCGGTGCTGTTTAAGTTTGGATGAATTCACCAAGATGGTAGAAGGGATCCCATGGTAGAATGATAGTTTAAGCTCTTAGATGAAACTGAAAACATCTGCTTTTGTGTGACATCTTAAGTTCTCGAATGAAAAATGTGAGGTTTACCTCGCCAAATGTACTGTCTGAATTTGGATTCTGCATGAAGTTCAGACTAAAATACATTGTATTTCGTCACAACTCACAGCTAGAACAGAGCACCACATTACCATCCAGCAATGCGCACCCAAATAAAGCGTCTTCGTTGCAGCTGTCGCTTCCAGCAGCCCGTTCCATCCACTCTGCTTTGGTGCCTGGCCAGGCCGAGCATCTTCACCACAGTCAGTGGTGACGGCAACTGGGAATCAGGCAGGTTGCATTTGCGCACACAATTCCATGCCTTCTTGAATTACTTCTTTTTCCAAGCCGTCATTTTCCATCAATTGTACAGAAAATTATCATCACGCAAGAGAGTATAGTAATTACAAGGTGCACAAGTGACGACTGCAGGCACAGCTAACAGCTCTCTGCCTCTCTACATGCTAACATGCTATTCTCTACCTCTAATATTTGCTACCAAACACCTGCAGCTTAATCCACTTGCTCTGCCACAAACATCTTGCAGCTTAAGACCAAGTAATCCAGGAAGTAAGGTAGCAAGTCCTCATCTGCAATCTCACAGCTAAATGGTCTGGTCCTGTCACCGCTTCACGAATAACTCCATGTTGTAGGCATCCTTGTGGACTGAATTGGAGGCGCATTCCGAACATTCACATCAAGTGGTAGCATCCGATACTCAATCTCGAGGTCCTTCAGGACTTTGATCATCTCCTGGAGCACTAGCTCTCGCCTCACAAACCGCATACCCATGTCCTGCCAGTTGAGCGTGTGCCGCAGCCATATTGATACTTTCAGTTTGTTGGTATCATCGACGTCCCGGAGTACAACCATCGCACCCGGGTACCAGTGTTCCTTCTTGTTATCAATGTAGCTGGAAATACAAGTGGAACTGATAATTAGTTCACGGTAAAATAGATGGGGAAAATCATGTATGGTTTGATGAATTATATGATCTACTAGCTGCAAACTAGGTCTGAATCTATATACTCCAGTTGCAAATTATTTGTTGGCTTCATACTGATATTTTTCATAACATGTTTACATTGAAATGTTTTCAGATAAAAGCCCTCTTTAAACTGAGCCAGGGCCTAGGCTGGCCCCTTTCTAGTGCCAACCCTCTTGGGAAGTCATTGACCAAAACAACTAATTGAAGACGGATACATACCGCAGTATTCGTTCCTTCATGAGGGCCAGTTTCTCAACAGGAGTTGCAACATGAATGGAGAAGTCAATTGCTTCTCCCATATCAGGACTTCTGTAGTAATTCATAATTGGTTTTGTTGCAAGCACGCTGTTTGGATAATATATCTTCAGGTTATCATATCGGAGAAACACCGTTGTCATGATATTCATTTCCTCAACAACCATCTGAAATCAAGATAGTGAAAAACCTAAGCCAATGACTGCAGTGAAATATTTGGTGGACAAAGAGCAAGGGGATTTCAACTACCTGAACTTCTTCGATTTCGCAACGATCACCAACATCAAATGGATGCATCACAAACAAGAAGACGATTGCCTCAAAAATTGTCTTCAATGTATTCCCAAATACGAAAACTGCCAGGAGAAGCTGTGAACTGAGGAAGACAAAGAAATGTGTTGTTGCTATTCCCAGAATAAGAAGCCAGAGAGCGAACACAATGATCCCCACAACGACATTAGCCATCTGGTTCAGCTTGTTTACTGCAGTTTTTGTATCATTAAGTGTAAGGGCAAGAGCTTTGCGCTCTCTAAATGCATTCACCTACAGAAAACCCATACGGCAATGTTAAGAAAGTCATATCAAGAACTTGTTATGACCCCCATACTGTGAAGTGGAGTGATAAGATCCTTACCACCCAGTTCTTGAGAGACCTCTTGCTGACCCTGTTGTGCTCCTGTGCTCCTTCAAAAAGATTCATTGCTTTAACAGCCTCTTCTTGCCTCATGAATCTCATCAAGTCCGACAAGTATATGTACCTGCATGTTTCACACATTCAAAATCAGTAATCTGAATGAGTGCAACTTCCTGCTGCACTGTGAACTTAACACTTGGACTGTCGGACAATTGAAGCAGAAGCATTTAGGTCAATTAATTCTTTTGAACTTCTGCTGTTCATATTTGCATGTAGCATTAGACAACAGCACAGTATTTAAGAAATAATTGCATCATTGGTTTATACCACAGGCTGATTTCTCTACATCCATAAAACTTTCGGCTGACTGAATTGTACGGCTAGCTGAATTGTTGTGGGAGAAAATATTGTTCTGTGGCTGAAAAATAAGCTGAATTGTTTACCAGGGCTGTTTGTACTTTAAACTCGACCTCCTCTTAATGAAATACGTGCAGCATGGTCTCGAAAAAAACTGTATTTGTTGATACGATAATGACTAAAAATAACTTGCAATAATGGAACCTGCAAGATCTAACTAAAATAACAAAGAAAGACTTACTTGGAACCTGGCTTTGCTACATTGTGAAAGATCTTCTTGGCAGCTATCTTTGCCTCATATTCACTTCGTATCTGTGTGGCTGATTCATCCCCTTCACCTGTTGCCTGTTGTATCTGCTCATCCATAGTCGTTAACGTCCCAAATCGAACAATCCTCATCAGCCTCTTCATGTTCCAAGCAGAGATGTTTTTCTGGTTGAGTTTATGCAGCGCGTCAATAGAGATCCCCCCATCCCCTTTCTCTTTCGACAGCTGCTTGCTACCTTCTCCCTTAGGCATGACCCCTGATAACTGAATGTTCCTTTGCCCAGACACATTCTTGGTTGGCACTGCATCACGCAGCTCCTTCGGTATAGTTGCGCCTGCACGTTGCAGCTCATGAACCTCCTCAAGCACATGGTTTTCATCCACCAGTGGCAGCCCAGAGAGTGTCTCGATGACGTACTGGTTGAACAATGCCTCTTGAATTCGATCAAAATATGTGGAGACATGGAAGGACGAGGCGAGCACCTTGAGCAGCAATGTCTTGACAAGGCGGATGAGCGTGGCAACAAGGAAGCAGAACAGTATCTTCGTCACATAGTGCAACACTGGAGAGTTGGTCTCCCGCTGGACGTTCTTGTCAAACAAGAAGTGCCAAGAGGCGAGCACCAGGCCGAGCCAGAGCGCGTTCTGCACGGCGCTGCGCACGCCATACACGAAGTAGAGCACACGCTTCCTCAGCAAGAAGTTGCGCTCGACGCCGAAGACGGCGATCCTGATGACCCATCCGGAGACGAGGCGGCCGCAGATGAGCACGAACACGAGGAGCTCCCACTTCCAGAGGTGCAGACCCAGCACCTTCTTCGCGGACAAGATCTTTATGGTGAGACTGCATGCCAAGGCCGCGATGATGAGGAACAAGCCGAGCCACTGCAGGACGGTCAAGGCGTCCAGCTTCCCACGCTTGAAGTCATCAGGTATGTCCTCGTCCAGGAATGGGTCGTCCTCCTCCTCTTCAATGGGACCTGACTTGCCACCCATGGGGCCGGACTTGTTGCCGGACATAAGCCCGGAGAAGAGGAGGCCGGACTTGGTAGGAGTCCGCAAGCCTGAATTTTTCCGCTCCTCGTCGATGACAGGAGTGGCAGGTTGCGACTGCGCCGGCGCGGGCTGCGACTGCGGCGGCGGGTCCATTAGCCGGGAGCGCGTCTTGACTCGCAGCAGCGGGCCCGCTCCCGCAGCGGTGGAGGAGGACGTGCACCGAACGACCTCGCCGTCGTCGCCGCGGCGCTTCCGTCCGTCGTCGGTGTCGGAGTCGGAGGAGCCGGACGACGTGGAGTGTCGCTTCTGGGGCTCCTGGAACGAGACGCGGCCGTCCCTCTCGAGCGAGCTGGAGAAGGACGGGTGCGCGCGCAGCTGCGCCGTCCTCCCGAGCTCCTCCATCTCCAGGTCGAGGTCGAGCGACATCTCGCCGCCGGACGCCGCCTGCTTCCGGAGGAAGTTGCCGATGAGCCGCGTGGGCGGGTCCACGCCGCCAGGCCCCTCCGGCGGAGGCGGAGGCGGCCGCTGCTGCGGCTGCGGCGACATCGAAGGGGACGACTGAGACTGCGGCGCCTGCGGCGGACGGTTCTTGAAGCTGAACGCCTCGGTGGCGCCGGGACGCCCGGTGGCTGTGGCGCCGGCGCCGCCGCCACCATCAGTGTTCCAGAACTCGTAGCTCCCCTCCCGCCACACCTTGGGCGGTGACCGAGGCGAGCTGGTCTCGCTCGACCTCGGCCTGCTCTCGGACCGCGGCGTGGTGGCCGTGGAGTTGGTGCCGGAGGTCGCATTCCCCGCCTTCGCCCCGCCACCGTCGTCCGCGCTCCCACGGAAGGAGAACGGCGCGTGGCCGTTCCCGTTGCCATCGATCTTCACGACGACCTCTCGGCGGTCGCGGTCGCCCAGCATCGGTTGCTCCTCCGGAGATCCGGGCGTCCCCGACCCCGGCCGCGAGGACGCCTTGCCGGACCCGTGCGACCGCAGGCCGCCGCTCTTGCTTCGCGCCTGGTCCATGGCCTCGCCGCCGCCGCCAGCAGCAGAAACCCCGAAACGCTCGCTCCCCGAAGATAGATGGACGCCGCAGCAGCCGCGCCTGCTTGCTATACTTGGCTGGCAGTGACGACTTGTGGCTGGCTGGATTAATAGCGCGTCGCCGGTTTTATGCTGGCGGTGGTGCTGCTCGATGGACGGCGGAGCGGAAAGATCCGGAACAACGTGGAGCAGCCGCATGCCTCCAACGCTCGTCTGCCTTTATGCCTGTCCGGTCCTGCTCCCTGCCTCGCGACTCGCATCGAGCCGGGCGCCGGGACCGTGTGTGTGGTCAGCGTGTGTCGTGGGGGCGCGCGCACTGGCACGGGGGAGGTGGCACTGGCACCCGCGACCCAGCGCCGCACAGGCTGGTTGGGTTGGGTGGCCACGTCGCGTACGTGGCATGGCAATGCAGGGGTTCGGTAACGGGGTGCGATTAGAGAATTTGGGTTGGTTTTAGTGGGGATCAAAATGATTTGGGAGCGTGATTTTGGGAGTGAGCGTGCCGCCGTGCGCGAGACTGGCGGCGCGGAAGCGGGACCTGCGTGTCCCAGTTAGCGAGTGACAGTGACAAAGTGTCGTTAACGAGGCAGGTTGCGTCCAGATTATTATAAACGGTGGTGAAGGACAGTCCTTTGTGGTGGATCGGCGATTCGGCGTTCCGGCGGTGGGGGTGTCGTGTTTATTACTGGTTATTAGGCTGCGGGTAGTGAGTGGTGTTTCTCTTCCAGGACCCGGCAACGGCCGGTAGGGAAGACGACATTGCCACCGTTACGTTCTGGGGCCGTGGATAGAAACCGCCAGGATTTCGCATTATCATCGATCGTGTTCTAACTTTTTTTTTATTAAAAGACCCGGTTTCCCGGCATATATTGATAAGAGAGCAAAGAGTTTCTACAAGCGCGAGAAGTGACAAGCCATTAGCAGTAGACTGCTGCTAAGGGTTAGAAAAAACAAAAAGGACTACTCAGGAAATAGTTGGAACAACGAAAAATGGCTTGAGAGCCTTTCCTCCTGCTGAAGACCACAATGCCGCGTCATTCTTGATCGCAACAACCACTCCGTCTACCGTACTCAATGATTGATCAAAGACTGCTTTGTTTCTATGCGTCCAGAGTGTCCAAAGGACTAGGATTGCCAGGGTGTGTCCCTGTTGATCGCCCTCTCCAACAATCAGCTCAAACCAATCCTCAATGTTGGCTTCGATCCTCCACTCCGAAGGTTTCAGTCGCTGCTTTTGGCTCCAACCAGCAATTGCATTCCAGACATCACGTGAAAAAGGGCATTCTATAAACAGATGCATCACCGTTTCCAAATTTCTATTGCATAAACCACAAAAGTAGATGTTTTCCCACCCCTTGATCAGAAGCCGAGCAGCAGTCCATAGCCGATTCTGGAGCATTAGCCACAGGAAAAACTTGCATTTGGATGGAGCCCAGGCCTTCCAGATCAGTTTAGGAAAATTAGAGGTAATTTGACCACTAAATTGGATTAGGTAGGCTGATTTTGCCGAATACTGTCTGGAGCTCTCCAATTTCCATCGCAACTGGTCGTCCTCATCAAGGTCGAAGTCAATTTCCACGGTTTGGAGGAGGTCCCAGAGTTTGCAGAAATCGTGTTCTAACTAAGGACCCGGGAAAAAGAGAGCGAAAGGGTTACGATCGGTGCACCGCACCGGAACCGTAGAAAGCCGAAACCCACGCGCAACATGTGATCTCTGCTTTCGGCTTCGTGTGATCGTGTTATTACTGAAACGTCGAATCCGGCTGTGTCACCGGGCGGTGCACCACTGGGCACTGGCACGTCCGTTTCTCGGGCTACTGTAACGTTCTCGTGAGGCGTCGTGACCCTCACGTACTGGTCATGATATTCATACAGTGGCAGTGCATGAGTTGGGTTTAGACTGGACTGCTACTGCTACTGGTGGTGGACGCGGTTAGCCCTTGTTTTGTTTGGCTAGAAACGGACGAAATCGTGGTGCAGCAGCCACTGGCCACTATCAACGTGCAGGACATGAACGGATACCAGCTATGTACAGCAGGCATGAACGGATACCAGCTATGTACAGCAGGCATGCAGCGTGGTCTCCATAGAATAGAAAGGCTCTGTTGGGATCAGCTGAAAAGTTAAGCTGATTTACGCTGAAACTGATTTATTGTGAGAAAAATACTGTTTCAGAACTAAAAAATATGTGCTATTTAATTAAAGCGAATAGAGCCAAAGAAGCATGGAACTGGGAAGAACACCTTCGTCTTTGGAGGCGGCGCGACGTGTAAAATTAAAATCGAATTAGTACTAGACTATGCAACACATGCTAAGTGGGCTTGTTTTAATGTTCATGGGGATCGGATCGTGATTAAGGCTCTATCCGCTTCAACTAAACAGCACATATTTTTCAGCTCTAAAATAGTATTTTTTCCCACAACAAATCAGTTTCAGGCTAAATCAGCTCAGCTTTTCGCAACAAATTAGTTTCAGACCAAACCAGCTTAACTTTTCAGCTGAAGCGAACAGAGCTTAAATAAAGTTTACGTCCTACATGCACGACAGGCGTCCACCCCACCGTAAATGCCGCGTCATGTGTCCCCCTCGTCTTTTCTGACGACGCCGCATTCGGTCCAGGTCCAGCGATGATACCGGTAAAAAGAAATGCCTTCGCCTTCCAGTCTTCCACGCGACGGAAAAAAGGAGTGGTCACTACGTGTACGGACGAAACCTCGCGACAACGACAGTGCGTTCATACGCAAGAGAGGCGTAGGCTGTGTTCGGTGAAGCTGAAGTGCTGTAGATAAGCGCTGAAGTGTTGTAGAAGTGCTGAAATCTTGTGAGAGAAAAATACTGCTGAAGTGCTGAAAAATAAGCGCTTATAAGCACTTATACCCTCAACCGAACGCAGCCGTATTCGTTTGCACGTGTCTGCCTTGCCTAGCTACCGTTCCGCCGTTCCCCAGTTAAAACGCGGGCTTGCTAATTAAACAGTATAATAACAACTACACTTGCTAATAATCAAGTAGTAACCTGCTCCAATCAACTACTATTTTATTTTTTTAAAAAAATATATAATAGTATATTTCTCTTATAATAAATCAACATCAACTTAAAAAAACAAGAGAACACTAAAAAAAAAGGAAATACTACTGAGCACCCTGCATTTGCGGCTTTTACAAACGATGGATGCCAGATTGGCAGCTACGCTACGCCTTGGCGACGGCCCACGGCCGCGGGCGCAGGGCAGGGTCCTGCAAAGAATGTGGGCGGGCAGAATGGCAAGCTGGGGCACTAGACGCTTCGACAGTGTCCTGGCCACAAGGGCGCTGGCTTGAGCCGGCGCCGGCGGCCCTGTTGCGTTGGACTGTTGGCCACGGATTCTTCCACCGACGTGATTGCGCCCGCGGCCGGGTGGAAACAGTTGTGCTACTATACTTGTACAACGCGCGGCCCGTCCCGTCCCGTGTGGCCGTGTCCCGGTGGAAATTCCTGTGGCGTCTTCGCCTGATGGGGACGTGCCCATGCACACCACGCTCCGTGCTCGATCTCTCCTACCGTTTTCAGCTACTACGGAGTAGACAAGAGCTGAGGAAAGCGTCACGTTTGGGCTTGTCGTCGTCGGTCGGCCGACTCGTCGTGGCAATGTGGCGTCGCCTTTGCTGCGACGCGTAACGTACGTGTGCATGAGTGGTTGCGGGTTTGTTAGCGTCAGGTGAAGCGGTTTTCTGTCTTCGTGCGGCGGAAGCTGAACCAGGGATTAACACGAGTTACGAAGTGGTTATGAGCTGCACTTCATCGAGCACGTCAAAAGGTAGACAATAAAATTGCTTTATTCAACCTTCTGGAGCTCGACAGAATATACCGCCAGGTGCTAACGCATAGCCATCCATGTATCATTTCAAAACAATTTACCATGTTTTAGGAAAAAAAAAAACACCTTTTTAAGTATACTTAAGATGTTAGGCATTCCCTTGGAACACAACGGATAGGTTCCAGGTGCTTCTTTTCCTCATCTTCGATTTCGACATTCTCATGTCCTTGAGACTCCGAAAAGAAACACTAATTTTATAGCCCTTTGGCTCACAGAAAGTCGAAAAGAAAATTGTAGGAATTGTATGGCGTAGAAAAGAAAAGGTTCCTCCGTCTCATTCCTCTGGAATCCCTTCACTGCATCTGACCTTCTCGTTCATCACATCGCCGCCGCCTGTCGTGCAGCCCTCTGCCGTCATCTCGCCTCCTCATCCTCCTCCTTTCCGGCGCAGATTTGTTGCATGGCAGCGTGGGCCATGCCCCCTCCTCCTCCTCCTCCTCCTTCCGGCACGGACACGCACGACGGCGGCGGCGCGGGCCACTCCCTGTCATCGTCCTTCCCGGCGCGAACACACACGGCGGTGGTTGTGGGTCTAGATCACTAGTAGAAGGCGCGCGCCCTCACGCGCGTGAAATGAAAACACGTCTGAATTCGCTTGTATGATAAGGCCAAAGGCATCCGTTGACTATAGTTCTATGAGAAAAATAAGATCATAGTATGAAATTTTGACAATAGCAATAACACTTTAAATTGATTTTTTAATTGTTAATTGGATAGGTGTTGGAAAGTTCATCACGCATAGTGCAAGCATATTATTCTAGTTGTCTATATTCATTTAAAGTATTTATGTATGGGATATTATGTGCTCGTATATGCGAATGTACGAAATATCATATACACTGTGTTCAATTATTTTTTTTATATGCATAAGTATTTATGCTAGAATTTATATTCGAGTATCTATATTTCGTTTTGGCATTAAATTAATTGGCCACTAAAGTTTATGAGAATATATATATATATATATATATATATATATATATATATATATATATATATATATATATATGATATTAGAGTTAAGGTAGATGAGCTATTTTTAGTTTATATGTGGTATAAAACACAAATCAATCAATCACGTAAAAGTATAGATCTACATTATACCTAATTAAATACATTAAAATTAGGATATTTTAAGCTTAATACATAGATCCAGTCATAATAAACCCAACAAAACTGGTTTAATATTTTTATGATTTTTATATGATTTTATATAAATTTTGAGATGTCTTTAGCTTTAAAAGAAAAGATTAAAACGTAAAAAAAGGAGAAGAGGACCACGGGCCGCTTTTGGCCCATTGAGAAGGTTGGACTGCGGGTTGTTTTTTTTAAAGTCCGAGGGTTTTTTCATAAAAAAATTCTGTGAGAGGAAGCTGAACTGCGGGTTGATTTAGTTAAAGTGCGAGGGTTTTTTTGCAAAATGACCGGGACTTGGCCGATCGGAGCCGTCCATGCGCCGGATCGGACGGCTGTGAAATTCTGATGACGTGGATGGGCTCAACGGCGGCGGAGCGCTGCGGCCTTGTATCGTTTAATACACGGGAAACAGAGGGGGCAAGTGTATTTATGAGGTAAAAAATGGGGCAAAAAATTTATTGGCCCTTAAATATTAAATGTATATTTAATTAATTTATGCATAGATGTAGATATGGATTTTGTTGTTTAGATATTATATATATATATATACTAGGTAGGTTGCCCATGCGTTGATACAGGACAACTTACGTTTATATAAAAAAATACACGAATCGTATGATAAAATAAAGTTATAACAATAAATAAAGGTTTCATAAGTCTCAATAGTCAGGATCATTCACAAGAAAATAATCTCAGACTGAGAGAAACCTTGGTTTTTGGGCATGGTGTAGCGAGAAACTTTCTTGGTGGGTGGAGAAGACAGGACCATCTACAAAAATGTCCGAAATATAAAACACACGAATCGCACAATATATAAGATAACATTATTATAAAATTAAATACGGATATTAACTTGACAATTAATTCTAGAATCAAAGTTCGTGAAATTAACACTCTCAATGAGAGAACACAGGCTCACAATCTCTACAGTATAGATATTTCCATGATACGGATAAGACAATATTTTATATTGACAAAACAAACCTCTGATATCCATTTTTCAATCTAGAAACCAAACATACCGAGCTGACAAAGCGTACAATAATTCATGACAGGAAACATATTTTTCACTATGATTCACAACAAGCATTCAGGAAACAAAATGAGAGTAAACTTTTCAAAATTCATGTTTGCCTGGCCCACCAGTAAATATCGCCACAACTAACATGAGCAGTTAGTGATTGACCCGTCTATCACGATCTTTGCTACTCTTCACTGCCCCCAATCTCAGCACATCACCCAATCATATATGCTCTTGATCCATGACGTTATGATGGCATCATGATGACATCATATATGCCTTTTCCCCTTTAAATTTCAGTAGAAATGTCTTCAAATACACATACACGTATCTCATCCAGAAGCTATTCCATTTTTTTCTCCTGAATGACATCACTAAAATCACCAATTTACCCTTATTCAAAACAATATTAAATAAAAATATATGTATATTGCCCCATATATTTTGGTACAAATACATGTCCGTGTATTTGAAGAACAATGGATTTGTGGCTCAAATCCAAGATCGAACATTCGATCAGCTTCATCAAGAACCAGATAAGTTGCCCTGAACATCTTCAGTGCCTTCATCTTCAGCAAGTCTATTAATGTAAAAAAGAAAAGAAATTAGAACCCAAATTTGTAAACAAAGAAAATTGCACGGCGGCGAAAAGAAAAGGAAAATATGAATGTGTGTATATCATTTTTACTCACGCATAGCTAGAGTGTGTTTCATGGTATGTTTCATTGACGCCTCTCTGTTTGGCCCAATGTTTCACAAGAAAGGCCAGCTGAAGCAATCTCTAATCTATCTAGGCATAATCATTGAGAAGCTTTATGTTGGCAACAGTGAGGAGATTGCTGATGCATATGTCACAGGAGAAACCAACTCGTGGATCCAACATCCTTAGGATCAGAAATCTAGCACCGGTAATTGCCTAAATGAATTTCAAAAGAGTATATTCAGAGACCGAGATGAACAGCATGAACCAACACTCAATCAGACAGAGGCAGAGAAAGCAATTATTGAGATTTCAAAGATGGCTATATTATATATGCAGTAAGCATTGAATTCAAGGCAAGAGATGCACAGACAATGCACATAACAACTCAGGTACCTTCTGATGAGATTTTAGAAACAGACAAACATGCATAATTCATCAGTTGCAAAACTCAAACAAGGAATTACCTCTACATCCTCAAAACCGTCGGTCCTCAACACATCTGCTAATCTGACAAGAACCTCAATCGCGCCCTCAGTGCCGATTTCCATCTCGAGACAGACATCCACATCGCTGTGCGATGTTCCAAACGAATTGGCGCATGATCCATACAGATGCCATCTCGCAGTAGCCATTAGGACATTCTTTGCTGACGGACTTGGCGAGGGAGTCCACGAGCTGCTTCTGCTAGGACCTGTGCTCTTCTGACGGCTTCAGGGACTCGTAGAGCGCGAGCATCCTGGCGTGAAGGTGTCCATGTCGTGCCGGCATTCCGCCGGTGGCCTGCGCGTTCGACGCTGCAGGCGTGGAACTTGATTCGGTGGAGACGTGACCTGGGAAGAGATGAACAGAAGCAAATGCTAGCGTTTCAGAAAATGAGATTGCTCCGATGAATGGGCTGCATTTCAACCGCCATTGTCGAAAGTTTGCTGATTTCTCGTACCTCGCTTGGCCGATTACTGCCGCCCCCGGCGCGGCCGGAACAGTCCAGAGTAGCATCCATGGGCAGAGAACGCTTCACGTCGTTGTCTGGCTGGTCACTAAGAAGCAGACGACTGTCACCGTCGTCGTCCTGCCGCTGCTCGCCCTCGCGCCCTCCGGCTGTGGTATGTCCTCGGCTTCAACGCCGCCCTCGTCCCCGCCGGAGTAGCCTTTGCTAAGCTCCGAGCGATCCTCGTCGCTGGCACCCTCGGGCTTCCTCTGCACGGCTACCCACGCCTTCTTCTCCTTGTGCGGTGGCGGCGCCTCCTTGGGCCTCTGGAAACCACCGTCGTGCGGAAGCGGGATGGCGAGGAAGGAAGGCAGGGACGGGGCTCCTGCCTCTCGCGCCATTCGCATGCACACCGGGGAACCGGCCTGCATTGCGTGCCGCAGGGTCGTTGGGCGCCGGGACATCAAGGACCCAAGTGCACACTTCATAAGCATAACGATCATCTATGTACAGTGACGGTGCATAAACAGTAGAATTGCAGAAATTCTTACCAAAATGCTAGATCCGAGATATTAATAGTTAATTCAGAAAAACATCCAAATTTTTTCAATGCTACATTTTGAGGCTGCCAATTCCACCAACATGCTCCTTTAATCTATCTTTATTATTCCAACAATTCCAACCATCCATGAGAAATGACCTGTAACCAGTTCCTTTCTTAGTAGGGTCTCTAAACAAGAAACATGTAAAGCAATATGCTTTATCGGTGGATTCGCTGTACTCAAGCCAATTTCCAAATTCATCGAACCATTGCGGATTAAACCTTCTACATTTTGCTCCAATCCAAGTCCCTGAAAAATCAAGAGTATGAGATTGACAAGGCCCATTAAGCAGATACGTGAGCATTGGTTTCTTGTTGATGAGGTTCATGAGAAGTATTAGGATGGCTGACAGGTTCTTGATTACTAACATCATCTGGTGCTTTCCTTTTCAACCATCTGTCCATAAAATTACCTATCATTGCACGTTATTCCAATTTCCGAAGAATTAAGTGAGAACCAGCGGCTTGGTGAGAACTGAGAAGTGAGAAAAAAAAACAAATATTTCATTTGATCTAAGATTCAAAGATGCAGAAGCTTACTCGACATGAGCTCCGGCGTTGGCCATGCGCTCCAGCAGTCCTGCCTATGCGTCAATCTGGTGGCTGCGATCCGCCGTCACTCCGTCAGGCGTGAGCCGTGAGCGGCGTTTTTTCCCCCTCGCGATGGTCGCAATTTTGCCGGGCAGACGAAGCGACAGCCTCGGCCCTCGGCCACTCCGGCTCTCCGCCAACGACGGGAAGGCGGCGGCGAAGGCTGCGGGACGGGTGAGCGCAGGCGCACCGCCGCGGCCGGCGACGGGCGAGGAGGGGGAGCCCTTGCGGTGCGGTCGTGAGAAGGCGAGGTGGCAGAGCGGAGCGACGGCGCCCTCGCGTTGGGAGATGACGGCTCCCGGCTGAGGGCTCCACGACGGCGAGGATGGTGGCGACGACGACGGTGACCGGCTGGCCAGGCGTCCTGAAGGAGGAGGGAAGTGGCACGGCCGCAGGGAGGAGGGAGGTGGGGCGGCGGCGGCGGCGGCTTCGGTACGGAGGCAGCACGGCGACGGCTTTTCCTTTCCACCGCGAGGGTCGCACGGGCAGGCCCGTCCCTAAGGAGGAGGGGCGGGCCGTGCGACGCCTATGGGCCCATGAGACTGGGGGCCCATGAGGTATCTATGTGTATGGTGGAGCAATCAGCCCATCAGCCGGCAACGCTGCAGTAGAGATTGGCGGCGGCGGCCGCTCGGCGCCCGCTCGTATTGTGGATCACGACTCCGCGTCGGCACAGCAGCACAGGCGCACGGCGCACGGCGCACTTCAACATCGACGTTCGTCGATCGAGCACGGAGCACTTGACGATCTATCGATCCAGCACTTGAGTACTTGACGATCGTCATTCATCGATCCAGCACGGTGAAGGTAAGTTACAGTACGTTTGTGTTCCGATCAATACCTGGTAATTTAGGGATTTGATTTGATTTGATTTGTAAATTGTAATTCAATACAAATTAGGGATTTGATTTGTAATTCATTACTTTTTTTATCATGCTAGATGTTGCCAAAGAAACATAAGTCCGGTGCTCAGAAAAGAAAAGAAAGAAAACAAGAACTTCAGTCAAGAGAAACGCAAAAGGGTGCTTTACATAGGTTTTTTCCAACATCAAGAAATGCCGAAGTCAGTCAAGATTAGGGTCAGGGTCAGGAACATAATCAACAAATAATTGCACAAGCTGATGGCAATAATGGTGGTACAGACGAGCAGATGTTAGATGCACAAGCTGATGCCAATGAAGGTCGTATAGGGGAGGAAAATTTAGATGCGCAAGCTGATGCTAATGAGGATATTTTGGGATCATGGGAAAATATGCAGCCTTCGGATGATACAGAAAATGTATATATTGATGAACAGTCAAGGTTGAGTATATTTGATCCTAGAATATGGGAAAATCTTGACAATATCAAAAAGGATATCTTAATTGAGAAAGGGCCTATGAGAGAGATGGATTTACAATTTCCTAGTGATCCTAGTAATAGGCGTTTTTCATATGCTTACTACTCTAGAAAGTTAACTAATGGAGAGGTTGCTGACAGGAGGTGGCTGGTTTACTCTAAACATGTGGAGAAGGTCTTTTGTTTTTGCTGCAAGCTATTCAAATCAAATCAAAACAAGGCTTTGTTAGCAAATGATGGAGTGAGGGATTGGAAGCATTTGAGTGAAAAACTAAAACAACATGAGAACAGTGCGGAGCATCTGACAAACATGAATACATGGAATGATCTTCGGATTAGATTGAGAAAAAAAATAAAACAATTGAAGATGAAATGCAACAGGAAATTGCAAAAGAGGAGCGTTGGAGACAATTTTTGATAAGAATAATTTCTGCTGTGAAGTTTCTTGCTAAACAAAATCTAGCCTTTCGAGGAACAAATGCAAAACTTTATCAATCAAATAATGGTAATTTCCTGGCCACAGTAGAAATGATTGCTGAGTTTGATCCTGTCATGCAAGAACATATTAGGCGCATCCACAATAATGAAATCCATCATCATTATCTTGGTCCTAGGATATAGAATGAGTTAATTGCTACGCTTGCTGATGCTGTGAAAAAACACATCTTAAAGATTGTAAAAGATTTCAAGTATTTCTCTGTTATCTTGGATTGTACCCCAGATGCAAGCCATGAAGAACAAATGACACTAATTGTGCGGTGTGTTAATATGTCAAGTGCCATTCCAAGAGTAGAGGAATTTTTCTTGGAGTTTTTAAAGGTTGATTACACATCAGGATTGGGCCTTTTTGATGTACTGTTGGATGCATTGCAGTCTTTTGATTTAAACATTGATGATATGAGAGGTCAAGGATATGATAATGGTTCCAATATGAAGGGAAAACATCAAGGTGTGCAGGCACGTGTGCTTCAAATTAATCCAAGAGCATTATATATGCCATGTGCATGTCATAGTCTGAACCTTGTTCTTTGTGATATGGGAAAATCTTGTAGAAAAGCTATTACTTTTTTTTAGTGTCATACAACAGATATATGCATTATTTGCACGATCTACTAAAAAGTGGAAAATTTTGACTGATCTGTAAAGCCATTGTCTGACACTCGTTGGGAGAGTAGAATAAAGAGTGTGTAACCTATCAAGTATCAAGCCCCTCAAATAAGATCAGCTTTGAAGGAGGTGGAAAGAACTTGTAGAGATGACCCAAAATCGGTGAGTGAAGCTGGAGGATTGGTACAAACCATTGAAAATTTTGAAATTTTAGTTGGTATGGTTATTTGGGAAGATATTTTATCTGTTATTAACATGGTGAGCAAAAAGTTGCCGTCTCTAATTGTGTGCTTGGATAGTACATTGAAACAGATAGAAGGGGTCATATCATATTTTAAGAAGTACAGAAACACAGGCTTAAGTGCAAGTATTGAGACTGCAAAATCCATTGCATCTAGTTTGGCTGTAGAGCCAATATTTCCTACAAAACGTAAAGGTAAAAGGAAGAAACAATTTGATGAACAAGATGATGAAATTGAAGAATTACAACGTTTAGCTATACAGGACTTCAATGATGAGTACTTTCTAGTTATTGTTGATTATGCAATTGTTTCATTGACTAGTCGATTTGATCAGCTAAAGGAATTTGAGAAAATATTTGGTCTCTTATTCAATTCAGAGAATCTAAAGTCTGTGGATCACAATGACCTATGAGACCGTTGCACAACATTTGTGAAAAAAATTTCTCATGACAACAGGTCTGATGTTGAGTTAGATGATTTGTTCTCTGAGTTGAAAGTGTTGCAAGTAACTTTGCCAGATCAGGTGATGTCAGTATCTGAGATTCTTCACTTTGTTAAAGTTGCAGATTGTTATCCTAATGCCTCTATTGCATATCGGATTATGTTAACAATTCCGGTGACAGTAGCATCAGCTGAAAGAAGCTTCTCCAAATTGAAGCTATTGAAAAATTGTTTGAGGTCAACTATGCTACAAGAAAGATTAAATGGCTTGGCTATGTGCAGCATTGAGAAGGATATTTTGGATACAATTGATCTTGAAAGTATTATTAAAGATTTTACATCAAGAAATGCCCGAAGCCAGTTTCTTAAAAAAACATTAAAGCATTGAAGTTTTATTTGAGGTAACCATCATAGTTATTTTGCCGTTCCTTTATCTTCTTTGATGTACTCTTATTTTTTTCAAGAATTAAATATATGCTACAATTATCTCGTATCAATAGTATTATATAATTTAATCTTTATAAGAAAATATTAGACAGTCGGACCCTTAGTGTCTTACTGGCCCAAGGGCCCTTCAAATTTATGGGATGGGGCTGCACGCGGGCTGATTTATTTCCTTTCCTTGGCGAGCGTGCGCAGGGGAGGGGTGACTGCGCAGGGGAGGGACGACGGCGCGGGCCTCACGGGACACGCTGGGGAGAGGCGACTGGAAGGCCCACCTGTCGGCACGGCCAGATCGCAGGTACTCGGCGAACGGACGACCCCAAAGAATGTCGCACCAAAAAACTGCATCCTCTTATTTATATATATATATATATATATATATATATATATATATATATATATATATATATATATATAAGTTCGGTACTTGGGTACAAAACAACTGAACCATTTATTTCCAGTATTCAAGCTGGTTGAATTTTTTCACACGTATTTTTTTTCACTCTTTTAACACCACACGCTTGGATATCCTTTTTTTAGGACACGCTTGAATATCCGAGCGGGACAAGCAAAAATCATCCGATCGTGCATTCGTGCTGCTTACGGGCCATTAGATGCCCAGTTAGTGAAGTTGGGCCCTAGTTTTTCTTCTGGAATGAGCCTTTCTTCTTGTATGACCAGTTCTGAAATCGAGACTGCACTACTGATGGGCTCCTGTAAATAAATAATTCGTCCGACAGGGGGTGGGCTTGAACATAGGAAATGCTTACGACTAGAGAATGACCAGGACCTGTTTCAATGGGCTTGGATTTAAAACAAGCTCAAACCTACCCAAACACCTCGGTACCTTTCTAGTTGCATCAGGGATAGTCATCGATGGACTCACTGATGCCGAAATAGCTGAGGCGATTGCTTGCAGGGAGCGTTTAGCTTTGGCCTCTGATCTTTCATTGAGGTCCTTCATGCTGGCTTTGTGAGAGCACCAATGTCATAAGGAGTGTTGGAGGAGCAGGAATGTGTCCATATGGGCAAGCCGTAAAAGAGAGAAAGGCTGGACACTAGATTTTCTTTTCGTAGATCTTACTCATGAGAGTCGAAAGTCTAATGTTGATGCCCACAACTTAGCCAAAAGTAAGTTTTCTTTTGAGACAGGCAGCGTTTGTAACTCATATGATCAGCTCCATGAATAAAGAGTATGGAGTTCCGTTTTTTTTTTTAAAAAAAAAAACCTTCGGCTTATAACTTTTTTCTTCGGTGAAGGAGCTTGAAGCTATTTTGAAGTCTCAAACTACCAATTTATCTCTATCTATCTTTTTTTGCGAATAAAAACTAAAAACTTATCTCACTTTTTGAGGAATTAAACTTTGTTCTTAACTATTCGTTGCACCTCCATCGTCTCTTAGGCTATCCGCACTCCTCATCCTCTAAATCTATCCTTTAAAAGAAAATATTCTGTCATGATCATCAAGATTCTCTCCTCTATATCTCTTTCTCCCGCACGCATCCATCCTCTATACGAATTTAATGATACAATCGGAATTCAATTTGGACTTTTGGTTTGTGAGTTATAATATTTTTTTTTGTTAGTTAAACACATTGCGTCCGCACACCTCTCTCGCTCACCCTGCTGCCGACCCGCGCGCATGCACTGTACCGTTCGCTAAAGCGTTGCTAGTCCGCTGGATTTGCTGGGTCCGCTCCGGTAGCGGACGGACGTCCAGTACCCACTGCAGGGATGCCGATCCTCTGTATCCGAGCTGGCACCGGGTAGCGGACGGGAGAAAGGAGCCTTAGTGCTCCACCAGCGGGATTCCTTGGCCTATAAATTAAATTGAAGCCCTAGCTTACGCTTCTCTCTTCCACCATTCTTTTTTAATGTAGGATAGAAACTATCCTGCTTCATCTATCGAACGATAGAATCATGCCTCTTATTACAAAGTGATTACAAGCAAACAACTCATAAGAGTAACCAAGGTACAGCAAAAAATCAATGAAAACATATGAAACGACTAGAGTCTCGACTAATGTCACACCCAGTTTTAAGGATAAAATCAGATGCACACCATATATGGACCTAGGAAGTCAAATCCCACATATACCTACAAATAAGTGATAATATCAAAAGACAATGCTTAAATACACAACGTAGTAATATAAATATAAATAATTTAACCTTAAGCAAGAAACAGCGGAAAGACACTTCGATCTTCAGGTGTAGACGCTCAACTTCACAGGGACACAGCTGACTGGTTGATCACAAGCCTAACACCTTCAAACTCTAGAAATCTGATAACCACTTGAGGTGTGGGGAGATAGCAAGGGTGAGTCCATATCGAACTCCGCAAGTATATCAACAAGTAGTATAGATCTCATAAACTCATGATCAATATAACATAAATAATATAGAGCATAAAACGGTAAAAATAAGTATGTTAGCAATCAAAAGTCACCATCTTAAATGTAAGGATTCTAAGGCCGCTCGTGTTCTTGAGCAAGGCTAGTATACCAGTTTAATAAACTCTGCGCAGAGGTGTACACTTTCACTGTGAGCCGTGATTTACCCTTTCGCCCGAGGTGATCAGCCTCTTAGCCCACTACCAAGGAAGGCCGACATGGTTCACTATGAAGGCTTTCAAAGATTTGTCTAACAAGTTAGGGCCGCGAGGTTTCCTCGGCAAGCCGATGTAGAGCCCCCCTTTCATATGGCACAAGGTCATGCAGGTTATACACATATGGATAGAGGCCGCACTATACCCGAGTCGGCAAGCCCCTCTTGCGCCTTTTGGTAACCTCTAACAAGTTAGAAAAAGTTCTCGTACTGAGCTAAAACCAGAGCCATATAGCACTCATAGTTGTACCGTCAATCCCGGAGGTTCTCTTACAGACAAATCCTCAAGTTGCTAAAAATGACCCTTTTTATTATTTGTTGCTAAAACATTAACCACGTCACAAGATCACGATCACAGAAAGAAAACCCAAGTTATACTTGCCTTAAATTGAGATCCTTTCTCTGATTTAAACCTCTGAATATTGCTTCTTGATCTCCAACTTCTTCAGAATTGCCATCGTAAAGCTCACCGTCTATACTTGATTGATCACCACATCAACACACAAACATCGAGCAAACATACACAAAGCAAATAAGGGATAATAATTAGAACGGCACACCAATCAATGAAATTAGAAGTTGAAAAGATTATAAAACTAATCTACGCATTCCTGCGAACTCAGACGTGAAGATCACGCTAATCGAAGTTACAGTTGAAACAAACACCTACCGGGGTTTTATTTTATATTAAAAAATAAAATAAAGAGCCGATATGCTTGTTTTATTTTAGTTAATAAAACATGGAAGAGTTTTCAGTTTAGATTAAACAAATCATATTTAACTTGAAAATCATGTTGAAGTTAATCATATTTTATTTATAGTGCTGACGTCTAATTCGATCAAGTTGAACTTCCAAAAGAAAAATATATGTGAGGGCATCAAAATGTATTTTATATGACTCGTGTTGAAAATAAACAAAATATAATTTAAAATATAGTTAAATCGACTTAGTCAAGTTAACAAATATTTAAAAGAAATGAGGTGTATCAATATTGCTTTTATATAACTAATTGCAAAAATATTAATTAATTTAATATCTAATTATAAACACACAAGTATCTGGCCTGGAGAATGTCTGCTCGCAAAAAGAAGATTACAATGCTAAGCATACATATACAGAGTCAGCATGCATACAATTACTAGCTTGTGCATTATTGACGTGCATGCAAGGTGCTAAGTGCTTGAAATTTACATGTGCATCTAATTAACTTATATTTTACTTATTTATGGGAAGCATGGACACTAACATGTAGATGTCATCCACACAAAACTAACGAAATTTTAATGGATCAAAATAGAGTTAAGATGGTTAAACCACGAGGATGAGTCGACGGCAAAATCGATGACTACAGAGACTCAATAGGCGGCCTGAGAAGCTCCACGATGTATATATACGAAAGATGCAATTTCTTGAACAAAGGAATAAATAGAGAATAATGATTTATTATGCATGAATGACAAGGCATGACATCAGTATCATCTTGGATCAAATAAAATACTAATCGGCAAGAAGGTGAGTCTGACCTTATTAATCGACCAGCAGGAGTTTATTACTCATGGCGTGGAGATGGCCGGCAACCGCAGAGTCCGCACTGCCGATCGCTTGGACTTGCTCATCTCACGATGAAGCCTGGGATATAGGATCGTGAGAATCAGAGATAATACAGGGAACAGAGGAGGGGTGCTGGGCTGGGAATTCTCACCGGTGACTAAGAAGCAAAACAGCGGATGGAAACAGCAAGCGCACAGAGGCAGGTCAACGAGGAACAAAGCCATCCGTGGTGGAACCAGGGTTTTTTTTACCGACGGAATACCGCGGTAACCGGCCGGTTACCGGTCATACCGGTCCGAGCCGGTACCGGTACCGGCCGGTTTGAAAAAACCGAAATTTCAAATTTAAAATCGGAGGAAAAAATGGTAAAAAAATTCCTAAAAATACTTCATGATTTATAGATTCCAATGGTGTCAAAATTTTTCAAATTTGACTACATTTAGAATTTTTTTCGAAGTCCCGAAGTAAAAAAAAAGGCCCATTAAGGCCCATTAAATCATGAAGGTCGAAAAATATACTAAACGCACTCAAATTTGAAAAACTTTGACATCATTGGATTCTATAAATCATGAACTATTTTTAGAAATTTTTTCAGCATTTTTTTAAAAAAAATAAATCTGAAATTTGAAAATGCGACCGGTTACCACCAAACCGGTCGGTAAACCGGTCAAACCGGCCGGTATACCGGTCCGGAATCGATTGAACTGGGGTTCAAACTCAAAATTTGAATTCGACCGGTTTCTACCGGTAACCGGTCAAACCGGACCGGTATACCGGTACCGCCGGCCGGCGGTTACCGGCTACCGGTCGATAAAAATAACCCTGGGTGGAACTCGCCGACGAGACATCGGAGCAGCATAGTATACCGGATGGGAACTAGTGGTGAAAATTCAATTTGCTAGGTCCGGATTCCCGAACGTGGGGTTTTTCTGTGAGGTAGTTTTATTATGATTCGTCCATGGTGTTGATTGATATACATAGAGAGGAGAAATCATCACCTTAATATTAATTAGTAATATGGTACTAATTAGGATGACACCCTCCATCTTTACTAATGTGCCTAATTAATTATTAAAGCCCGTTAGTAAATAATGCGTGGGCTAAAGAGGTTTATAGGATAATAGCTCATGGGTTTTGAGGGCAGCAGAAAAACTAGAGATTTTATTATTTTTGGAATAAAATAATTTCGCAACTAAAATAATTATAAAAAAAGTCTAGAATTAGCATTTAGTCCGCGAACAATATCCCGATAACTCCAAAAATTATGGAAAAATTCTTGGAGACATTTTCTAGCATGATGAACCTAAATAAAGCATTTGGAGATCATGAAAAGGTATTTTGGAGCATTAAAAAATAGATTTTGCTCTCAGAAAAATAGGAAAAAGGTTAAGAAAAAGCCATAAAAATTTCTGAGAAGTTTTTAGAGAGAAGTTGATGAATGATGAGCACCAAGGAATGATTTGGAGTATAAGAAAAGGATTTGGGGAAGCTCTAAATGAAAGGATCGAGGTGGGAAGTAAAGGAGTTTGATCCCAGAGAACGACGGGAATCTCTAGACAAAAGATAAACGGCTTACTATACGTGTTTTAAAAACTTTACCGCAGACGACACACAAAGTCAAGCAACCAACAAACATTACATTCAACAAGGCCCATCAATTTAGTTTAGAAAAGTTTAAAAGATTCATCTTTTTTTATACATCTTATCGGTGCTAGTTTTAGCAGGGCTAATACCGGCTAGTAAATTTGTGTTTTGCGGTTGAAGTTACGGGTGGTGTACAAGGGGGAACACATGGTTATACTGGTTCAGGCCAAGTGGACCCTACGTCTAGTGGAGAGGAGAGTCGTGTTGCCTTACACCGGGGTGCTTGTAGTAGGGGGTTACAAGCTAGGCGAGAGGGAAGTGCTCCTAAATCTCTTGTGAGTATCGAAGTGTATACAGATCGCTTGTTGTTGTGTGGGAATGAGTCTCTGAGAACTTCGAACCTGAGGGATCGTCTAAGGCTGACCTCTGCTCCCCCTTTTATAGTTACAAGGGAAGGCCTAGAGTTACATGTGTTGCCCTGTGTTACAATGCTCGGCATGGTGGAGTCGGTGATGACCGGTGGCGATCGTCAGCCACGCCTTTGTCTTGGCGTCTCGGCGGCATGGCATTAGTCATTCGGCTGATCCACCACTGTTCTATTGGTGAGTTCCAAGGCACCTCACAGTGCTGGTCATGGTTGGTTGCATGGCGGTACGTCATGTCGTCGTGTCCGTCCCTGCATAGTGCAACGAGTAGATAAGTTGACCTCCGGGTACAAGCTCCCGAGGCTCGGGAAACCTTGGTGCCGTCGGGGGCTTGATGGGACAGAGCGGGGTGAGTGCCCTCCCTCGGGCGCTTCTTTTTCCCTGTGAGGTACGTTCCAGGGGGTACGCGAGACTGGTCGTAAGGCTTGTCCATTCCCCCGGTTTGGCCAGGCGACTGTTGTTCCCCATTTCCAGGTGTCACATGTGTGGCCGGGGTATGACAGTCGCCGTCGTGGTTGGCGAATCTCCTCGTCAGCCCGGGGAGCTGTACGGTTGACTGTCCCTGTAGCGGCGTGGGAGGAGGAGGACCGTCAGATCGCATACCAGAGGAGATGGGGCAGTTGGTAATGTGAACGTGCGCGTTCGGGGCGCTGTTGTGTCAAGGGGCCCTCCCGATGGGACCATGCCTGTAAAGTGGTCAGAGAGGTCCCTTGTGGTCCAAGATTGCTCCGCTGACGTTAATCGTGCATTGGATGCTTTTGAGACATTGCGCTCGAGGGAGATGGTGAAGCTCGGGCGAATCGGAGAATCGGCGCCCGAGGGTGCCGCTTTCCCGAGCTCTCTCGGGGAGGCTCGGGCGAATCGGAGAATCAGCGCCCGAGGGTGCCGCTTTCCCGAACTCTTTCGGGGAGGCTCGGGCAAATCGGAGAATCGGCGCTCGAGGGTGCCGCTTTCCCGAACTCTCTCGAGGAGGCTCGAGCGAATCGGAGAATTGGCGCCCGAGGATGCTACTTTCCCGAGCTCTCTCGTGGAGGCTCGGGCGAATCGGAAAATTGGCGCCCGAGGGTGCCGCTTTCCCGAGGGTAAGCTGGCGTTGATGCAGCGCTGTCATGGGCCTCCGTAGGTGCGGCCTTCGTGGGCTTCCGCTGGCCTTACCTGGACCGGGCCGTGTTGGGAACGTGTGTTTTTGCATCGAAGTTGGGTACCCCATATTTTGGTGCCCGACAGTAGCCTCCGAGCCTGTGGCGGAGTGAAGGCACTCTTCCACAGGCTCACTGCTCTGGCTTCCTATCGAGGAGATGAAGCATAGGTTGTTTTTCCGGGGGGTGCGCGCGAGCGCGCCGGGTGTAGCCCCCGAGGCTTTGGAGGGATGTTATATCCCTCTAAAGTCTTAAAATCACGATTATTAGTCCTTGGGTGTTTTTTGATTTATTTAGGGGAGTTGTTCCCTTGGAAGCGGAGCCCCCGAGCCTCCCATCGTGTAAGGGAGATCGTTCGGTGGTCTTTCCAAGGTGCAGGGTAAGTTCCCGAGCCTCCGTTTTCGTATCGAAGATCGATCGGGCTCTTCCCTATCCTTTTAATTTGATCTTCACGCTCTTTTTTCGAGAAGAGGAAGGTTTGGTCCTGCTCGACTTCCCCGCTGGGGCACGAGTCGGCATTTCGGGTGAGCAACAAACGGGTTGGTCCAAGTGGAAGTCCGTTCCCCGTTCGTTAGGGGTCGGCTAGTGGCCTGAGCACACTCCAAATGTTTCCCGAGGGTCAATTAGTGGATGTCGGGTCCCTTCGACGGGTCCCGAGGGCCTAATGCCTCCCACGGAGGGATTCCACGTAATCGACTCACTACTGGGACTTGGACACAGCACGGGATGTCCCTTGCGACGCTCGGGCATCGGGATACTAGCCATTTTCGTGACCCATCCGCAAGCTGTCCCTAACTCGGTTTCCCTGGGGTGACTGTTCGAGCCACTGTGGGCCAGTCTTCGATCCCCTGGGAACGTAACGGGTGTCCGAGCCCGAGGTTCCTTCATCGAAAAGGAGAATGTATCGGCAGGATCGAGGCGGGCGGGCGTAATGATTCGGCTCACCTTTTGAGGCGCGTAGCCTGACGGACGCGACGGCTCGGGGCAGTCGAGGCGGTTGCGTGCGCGAGACCGGCGGCGATGCCGGGATCGTGGTGGGCCCCGCGCAGTTAATGCGGCAGATTCTTCGCATTTCCCACGATCCGCCGCCTGGGTATACAAGAAAAACTCGTGATTTTTTCTTTCTACCCTAGCCATTCGCTCGCGCAGCCGTTCGCCTTCTTGCTTTCGCCGTCCACCCTTTCGCCTTCGTTGCTCGCTCGAGTGAGAAGCGCTGCCGCAGCCGACATCATTGCTTTCCCACAGCTTTTCTTCTCTAGTTCGCCATGGCCTCCTCCCCTGTTCGCACCGATGCCGCTTCCGCCACCGCCGGCATTCTCAGGCTGGAGCCGTGGCCTCGCAGCACCATGGCGGAGGAGGATCTAGAGCGGCTCGTGGAGCTGGGGCTCCTGCGCCCCCGCACCGACGTGGAGCGTCCGGAATGGGTCGTGCCGTCGAGCGACCACGACGAGCCGAAACCCGACGAGGGGTACGTGGTGAGATTTATTGCTTACCATGAGTGCGGGCTCGGGTCGCCGCCGAGCCGCTTCTTTCGGGCGCTGCTCTTCAACAACGGGCTGGAGCTCCACTATCTCACCCCCAACTCCATCACGCAGGCATCGACTTACGTCGCCCTGTGCGAGGGTTACCTCGGGGTACCCCCGCACAGGAACCTATGGCGCCGAATCTCCCGCGTCGACTGGTACACCAAGGCGGCCGATTCGAAGAGGCCGCGGGAGATCCCGCGCGCAGGGGGCTACGGTTTCGTGATCCGCTCCGGTGAGTACATCCCCTGCAAGGCTCCCTCCTCCAACAAGGGCTGGCACCACGGCTGGTTCTACCTCTGCAACGACGGGGACGCCTTGCCCAAGTATACGGGAAGGGCTTTCACCGCTCTCCTCCCTCAGTGGGACTGGGGGTGCCCGGCTAACGAGGCCAAGCACCTTGATGCCTACTTCAGCGTGCTCCAGACACTGCGCGACCGGGGTCTCACGGGAGCCGCCGTGGCGGCGCAGTTCCATGCGCCGACGGTGCTGCCGCTGATGGACCACAGGCTGGCGCTGAACCAGATGCTCATTGGGACATCGCGGGAGGGCATGGCGATGCTGCCCTAGGACATCGGCCAACAAGAGATTATGCGCCGTGTTAAGTACATGGTGGGCGGTTACCATTCCTGGGACGAGCTGAACCGGATACCCATGCGCCCCCGCACGAGCTTCATCGCGCTGGTGAGCGTCATCCGCTCTGTCGAGTTTGCGGTTCCTCCGTCTTTTTCCTGATTTCTTTCTTCATTCATCGTAGGGTCTTTCAAGGACCGGAAAACCTTCCCTTCCGCCTGTCCCGGAGGACAAGGTTCAGCTAACCCAGAACCGCCTTCGGGATGAGGCGGCGAAGGCGGAGAAGGACCGGAAGACTGCGCTGAAGCAGAAGAGGGCTCGGAACACGGAGGAATCCTCCCAGCTCCGTCGTCGCCGTCAGGAGACAGGGGAGCCGGAGGAGGACACCCTCTCTAACGAAGATGACGAGGAGGAAGAAGAAGAAGAAGATTTTTATGATTTCACGCTGTTGGACCGGCCCTTCGTTGCCACAAAGCCCGCGGTGGGCGCCGACGAGCCTGGGAAGGCTCCAATGTCGTCGTCTGTCGGCGGAAGTGCCGGGTCTCGTGACCCGAGCCCCCAGGCAAAACTGCCGGGACCGCGTCTGAAGGCGCGGTCTCTGGCAGCGTGACTGTTGGAGCCACGGCTCCACCTTCCAGTGGCCGCGAGGGCTCGCTGGAGAGGCCAGGAACGGGCCCGGACACGGCGCCCGAGCCATGCTTGGATGCTACCGGCAGGACCGGGGGGATCCTGTTCCCACGCACCCTCCCCTCCGACGCGTCGTTGATCGGCGCAACGGCCGAAGGCGGGCGAAGTGGGGAGCGAAAACCGTCGGAGCCGGAGCCGACCCGCGCCAAGACTCAAGCTTCCCCGCCGAGGGGCGGCGACGTCGAGGCGACCCCTGGAGCCCAGGCAGGGCCCTCGCCTCAGGGCGGTGCCTGCCCGGACGCCTCCGTGGCGCCCACTCCTCCGCTGCAGGCGCAGCCCACGCCGTCCGTCGTTTTGCCGAGCGCGGGGGTGGCGAAGAAGAAGAGGGTGGTTCCTAAGACGTGGTACGTGTCTTTACCTGTTATTCCTTTCTTAGGAGATCTTGTTTGGCGTTATGAACATTCCTTTCTTCCTTCTCTGCTTCAGGAAGCGCTCGGGGTTGGACCTCCAGGTGTCGCACCTGAAGGTCCTGAAGGTGCAGGGCCACGACACTGCCGGGGGGAGCGCCCGATCGACGGACGAGGAAATCCGTCCCCCCACGGGTCTGGTCGTGGCGTCCGAGGTTCCTCTCTCGGGAGAGTTCGTTCCGGCCGTGGCCGCCGTCGTCGCACCCGTCGCCGACATGGGGGCAGCGCCAGCGCGGGCTCCCGAGTCCTCGGTCGTTACTTCTGGAGGCGCCTCGGGAGCGTCCGCCGATGCCGCCCCCATGGAGCCTAGCACCGCGGACTCGACGGCTGTGGATGTCGATGCAGGAGCTCCCCCCCGCTCGTGAGGAAGGCCCCTGGGAGTTGGCACTGAGGCAGCCCGGCCTCGGGAGTTGACCGCCTCCCGGATCGAGTGGGCAAACCGAGCGGATCCTCAAGCGCCGCCCGTCTTCTCGCTCTGGGACAACCTCAAGGCTCCCAAATGGGACGTCGTTCAAGAGCTCGGGTTCAGCTCGGCGGCGGGTCTCCGCGCGATTGCCGACATCCTTGAGACAGAGCTCCCAGCCCAGCTTCAGGTGAGCCTCCGTGTTTCGTGATTTTACCTGTGCATGAGCGTCGTTTTTACCGTCTCCGCTCCTCTCTCCTTTCCAGGACCTCATGCATACCTCCCGAGACAAGTCCCACTTCCTCTGCGGCGAGCTCGGGCTCTGGAAGCAGCTTGACCTTAAGGGGAAAGACCTAGCCCGTGCCCAGAGCGAGCTCGCCGCCGTGACCTCTAAGCTCGCCGAAGTAGGTGTTGACAACACTATCTTGAAGGAGGAGGTTACAGAGGCGAAGGACCGAGCCGCTGCCTTGGTGACACGGGTGTAGGAGCTGGAGGGCACCCTGGCCGAGGCAACGAGGGAGCACGATGCCGCCCAACAGCTTGCCGCCGAGAAGACCTCCACCGCTGAAGCTTTGGCTCTCGACCTGAACGAAACTCAGGCGGCATTGCGTCTGGCGGTTGGCGCGGCGGACTCGGCCTGGGAGGAGGCACAGAAGGCTCGGGAGGAGGCTGACAGTACGTGCGGTGTCGTGATTTTTGTTTTGTTCGTCTTCGTTGCTTGTTGCGTCTTTATTCACCTCCATGTTTTGCTTCCGCAGTTCTGCAGGCGGCTTATGACGGCGAGGTGGGTGATCACCTGGAACTGCAGAAGGCAGCGCGCGCGCTGTGTGACTCCATCGGCACCGGTGGGGAACCCTCAGGGGTCTCGCTCCGGAGCCGACTGGAGGCACTTTACGGCAGCGTCGGCGGCCGGGTCAAGGAGGCCCTACTGACGGGTGTCCAAAGGACACTGGCGGTCGTGAAGTCAAAATATGAGAACTTTGACGCTCGCCCTGTCAGCGAAGGCTTCCTTGAGGCCGACGACGCCGAGCTCTTGGCGCTGGAGGACTCGATGAAGGAGCCCGGAGAAGCATTGGCGGGCCTCTTCGAAGCCGAAGTTGAACTCCCTCCACTGGACCTGCCATGAAGAACAGCCGGGCCGTAGTGCCCTTGTAAAAATAACTTTTCGTGAGTGGTTGGGAGGAAACAAACAATGTGGCCCTTCGTGGCCTTTATATATATGTAAATATTTGTTGTATGTTTGTTTCGTTTCGTGCTTTTTCCTTAGGCATTTTTTCTTGCCGATCCTGTGCCCGGGCCATCGAGCCTCGGGGGACTTTTTTGGGTGTCGTAGCTTTAGCGGCGTAGGCGCAGCCGATGTCCTAGGAGTTTTGGCAAAAAGAATCCTTGGAAAAAAGGCTTAGTTGTTTCTTCCCGAACTTTCTCCCTTTGCCGAGCGTAGATCCTATAAGTTTTCTTCCGAGTGCGAGTTATCCTTCGAACGCGGAGTAGCGAGGGGAGATGCTATAGCCCAGGGGCGTAAGCGATCTCCTCGGCTCGGCCGGCTCTGTCCTCTGGGACCTCTCTTACTCTTCCGAATCTTATAAGTTCACACTCGGTTTTAGGAGAGAAGCATGTTTTAGGGAGAAACGATTTCAACGAGTTTTGAAATTTTTGTGTTTTCAAAATGGTTAAGGCTCAGGAAAGTCCAGGGGTTCCCCCCATCCTAGCCTCCGAGGGAGGGTCGGCCTTTCCGTAGGTTAGGCCGAGCCTCTCTTTTTTAATGCACGGTGAAATGAAAGGTCATTTCACTCCCGAGTGTAGGCTCGAACCGAAAATCTAAAAATCAGGTAAAAAGAGTAGAAGCCGGGTCTTTTTATTGATTTCAAGATTTTACAAATTGTACAGTGCTCGGAATTTTAAGGATAGAAGCGACGTAGCTGTTCGATGTTCCAAACGTTGTTGTAGACCTCGCCCTTCTCGTTTGCGAGGTTGTACGTGCCGGGGCGCAGCACCTCGGCGACGATGAATGGTCCTTCCCATGGTGGTGTGAGCTTGTGACGCCCCTTATTGTCCTGTCTTAGCCGCTGCACCAAGTCGCCTACACTGAAGGCTTGGCCCTGGACGCGCCGAGCATGGTACTTGCGTAGTGACTGCTGGTACTTGGCCGAGTGCAACAGGGCCATGTCCCGAGCTTCGTCGACTTGATCCAACGCATCTTCGTGGGAAGTCTGATTGCCCTGTTCATCATAGGCTCGGACCCTCGGGGCGCCGTACTCCAAATCCGTGGGGAGGATGGCCTCGGTGCCGTACACCAGGAAGAAGGGCGTGAAGCCCATGGCTCGGCTTGGCGTAGTCCTCAGACTCCATATCACTGCCGGGAGCTCCGTCAGCCACCTCTTGCCAAACTTATTTAATCTGTTGAAGATTCTCAGCTTAAGGCCTTTGAGAATCATGCCATTGGCACGTTCTACTTGGTCGTTCGTTCTAGAGTGGGCTACAGCCGCCCAGTCCACTCGTATGTGGTACTCGTCGCAGAAGGCCAGAAATTTCTTTTCGGTGAACTGCGTGCCGTTGTCAGTGATGATGGAGTTCGGGACACCAAACCGATGGACAGTGTCGGTGAAGAATAACACCGCTTGCGCCGAGCTGATTTGGGCGATCGGCCGAGCCTTGATCCACTTTGAGAACTTGTCGATGGCGACAAGCAAGTGGGTGAAGCCCCGGGCGCCTTTTGGAGGAGCCCGACAAGGTCTAGTCCCCATACGGCGAATGGCCAAGTGAGGGGAATCGTCTGGAGAGCTTGGGCTGGAAGATGTGTCTGCCGAGCGTAGTACTGGCATCCTTCACAGGAGTGTACCACCTCGGTAGCATCAGCCACGGCGGTTGGCCAGTAGAAGCCCTGTCGAAAGGCGTTACCGACAAGAGTTCTTGGCGCGGCGTGGTGACCGCAAGCTCCGGAGTGTATCTCTTCCAGTAGGCGTTTGCCTTGACTGAAAGGGATGCAGCGCTGGAGGACTCCTGAGGGACTCCGTCGATAGAGGTCACCGTCGTGCTCTGGTTTTGTCCGAGGGTAAGACTCCTCGGACAAACCAGCTGACCAGCGGCTCGCGCCAGTTCGGCTCGTCGTTGTCCATCTCGGCTTCAATCTCCATCGCCTCGGCATCGTCGCCATCCTCAGCCAGGGTCTCGGGTGGCTCCCCTTTGTCGGAGGGGTCGGCAGCCCCGGAGGGGCTTCCGTGGCTTGAAGACGCTCCGAGTTCTCTCGGGGGCTCGGGGGTCTTCATCCCCTTGGCCCCCGAGGGATCAACACTGACCGAGGGCTTGTGGAGGTCGTTGGCGAATACACCCGTCGGGACCGTAACCCTTTCGGATGCGATTTTTGCCAACTCGTCGGCCTCCTCGTTGTACCTGCGCGCGATGTGGTTGAGCTCGAGGCCGTCGAATTTTTCCTCGAGCAACCGCACCAGCTTGCAGTAGGCGGCCATCTTGGGGTTCTGGCACATTGACTCCTTCATGACCTGGTCCACGACGAGCTGGGAGTCCCCTCGGACCTCGAGGCGCCGGATCCCAAGCTCGATGGCGATGTGGAGACTGTTGACCAGAGCCTCGTATTCGGCCACGTTGTTTGAAGCCGTGAAGTGTAGCCACAGTAGGTACTTGAGCCTGACCCCGAGGGGCGAGACGAAGACGATGCCTGCGCCATCACCGGTCTTTATCATCGACCCGTCGAAGTACATGACCCAATATTCTTCTTGGGTCGGGAGTGGCGGTAGCTGCGTCTCGATCCACTCTGCTACGAAGTTCGCTAGTACCTGGGACTTAATGGCTTTGTGTGGCGCGTAGGTGATGCCATCACCCATGAGCTCGATAGCCCATTTGGCGATCCTCCAAGTCGTCTCCCGATTCTGGATCACCTCCCCGAGGGGGAAGGATGATACCACGGTCACGGGATGGGATTTGAAGTAGTGCCGCAACTTGCGCCAAGCAAGAATGATTACGTACACCAGCTTCTGGATCTGAGGGTAGCGTGTCTTGGTCTCAGATAAGACCTAGCTGATGAAGTAGACCGGCCGGTGTACTGGTAACGCGTGCCCTTCTTCTTGCCGTTCCACGACGATCGCTGCACTCACAACTTGGTTAGTAGCAGTGGCATATAGCAAGAGATTCTCCTCTTTCATAGGAGGCACGAGAACCGGTGCTTCTGAATGCAGAGCCTTAAGCCTTTCGATGGCTTCCTAGGCCTCGGTGATCCAGGTAAAGTGCTCATTTTTATTTAACAACCGATATAGGGGAAGTCCCTTTTCGCCGAGCCTTGAGATGAATCGACTCAAGGCCGCGAGACATCCCATGAGCTTTTGCACACCCTTGAGGTTCCGAATCGGACCCATCTGTGTAATGGCAGATATCTTTTCTGGGTTGGCTTCGATGCCACGCTCGGAAACGATGAACCCGAGGAGCATGGCCCGAGGAACCCCGAAAACGCACTTCTCGGAGTTTAGCTTTATGTTTCACTTCTTGAGGCATTCGAACGCCTCTTCTAGGTCGGTTGCTAAGTCACCCGCCTTCCTAGATTTTATCATTATATCGTCTACGTAAGCCTCAACGGTTCGCCCGATGAGATCACCAAAAACTTTGAGCATGCAACGCTGGTAAGTCGCGCCCGCGTTTTTGAGGCCAAATGGCATGGTTACATAACAATATGTGCCGAAAGGAGTAATGAAAGAAGTCGCTAACTCGTCGGACTCTTTCATGCGAATCTGATGGTAACCGGAATATGCATCAAGAAAGAAAAGTCATTCACAGCCAGCAATGGAATCAACTATTTGGTCAATGCGTGGTAATAGAAATGGATACTTAGGACAAGCTTTATTTAAACTAGTGTAATCGACACACATCCTCCATTTTCCAATTTTCTTTTTAACCAAAACAGGATTATCTAACCACTCTGGATGGAAGACCTCCTTGATGAATCCGGCCGCCAAAAGCTTCTGCAACTCCTCCCCGATGGCCCGGCGCTTCTCCTCGTCGAATCGGCGCAGGCGCTGCTTCACCGGCTTGGACCCGACCCGGATGTCCAAGGAGTGCTCGGCGACCTCCCTCGGGATGCCTGACATATCCGAGCGACTCCATGCAAACACATCGGCGTGTTTGTGGAGGAAGTTGACGAGCACGGCCTCCTATTTCGGGTCGAGGGTGGTGCTGATCTTCAGCACCTTGCCGTCGGGGGAGCTCGGGTTGAGGGGCACTTCCTTCACCCCCTCAGCGGGCTCGAAGGTGCCCGTGGCCTTCTTTGGGTTGGGGACCTCTTTTGCCATCTTCTCGTGGTCGGCAATGAGAGCCACGGACTCCACTAGTGCGCCGGCGTACTCGCAGCACTCAACATCGCACTGGTACACGTGCTGGTAGGAAGCGCCGATGGTGATCACCCCTTTGGCTCCGACATCTTGAGCTTGAGGTAGGTGTAGTTTGGGACCACCATGAATTTGGCGTAGCATGGCCTCCCGAGGATAGCGTGGTAGGTGCCGTGTAAGCCTACCACTTCGAACGTCAGGACTTCCTTCCTGAAGTTGTCAGGAGTCCCGAACTAGACGGGCAGGTCGATCTGCCCGAGGGGTTGCACGCTCTTCCCGGGCACTATCCCGTGGAACGGGGACGTTGTGGCCCGAAGGAGCGAGCGGCTGATCCCCATCAAGTCAAGGGTCTCGGCATAGAGAACGTTGAGGCCGTTGCCTCCGTCCATGAGGACTTTGGAGAGCCTCTTGTTGCCGATGACGGGGTCGACAACGAGCGGGTAGCGCCCCAGTGATGGGACGTAATCCTGGTGATCGTCTTGGCTGAAGGTGATGGCGTCGAGGGACCAGTTAAGGAAGCGTGGTGTTGCTGGTCCGACGGAGTAGACCTCCCGACGCTCGCGCTTTCGCTGTCGCGGCGTAGGAGCGGTCCCGGGCCCGCCGAAGATCATGAGGCACTTGTCGATGGGCGGGAACTCATCGTCCTTCCCGTCCTTGTCCTCCTGATCCCTGGCGGGCTTCTTGCCGGCGTCGTCTTTGAACGCCTACCGGCCGTAGTGTTTTCTGAGCATCACACACTGCCCCAGCGTGTGATGCATCGGACCCTGATGGTAAGCGCACGGCTTGTTGAGCATCTCGTCGAAGCGGCCCCGAGGGGGTCGTTCCCTCTTGTGCTCAGTGGCTACCACGAGGGAGTCGTGGTGGAGGGGGGCTTTTCCCTTTCCATTCTTTTTCTTGCTGTTTGTGCCTCGGGAAGAGGTGCCCTCGAGGGCTTCCTCCTTCCGTTTGCCCTTGGGGTCGGAGAAGAGGGCTCCCACCGCCTCATCCCCCGACGCGAAGCTGGTTGCAATTTTCATAAGCTCGGAGACGCTAGTGGGGGTCCGACGTCCGAGCTCATGCACGAGCTCTTTGCAGGAAGTTCCTGAAGCGAATGCTCCGACTACGTCGGAGTTGGCGACCTCGGGCAGCTCATTGTACTGCTTGGAGAACCGCCGGATGTAGTCCCTGAGGGACTCGCCCGGCTTCTGCTTGCAGCTTCTGAGATCCCAGGAGTTGCCAGGGCGCACGTACGTGCCCTGGAAGTTCCCTACGAAGATCCTGACCAGATCGCTCCAGTCAAAGATCAACCGTGGGGGGAGATGTTCCAGCCAAGCTCTTGCAGAGTCGGCGAGGAACAAAGGTAGGTTGTGGATGATGATGAGATCATCCTGCGCACCGCCAAGCTGGCACGCAAGACGATAATCCGCTAGCCATAGTTCGGGGTTGGTTTTCCCCGAATACTTGGCTATGTTGGCCGGTTGTCGGAACCGGGGCGGGAATCTAGCCCTTCGGATGGCCTTGCTAAAGACACGAGGACCAGAAGGCTCGGGTGAGGGCTCGCGATCCTCATCCGAGACGTAGCGCCCTCCCCGATGGACATGATAGCCTCGTGCGGCTCCATCGGTCTTTCGCCCACCGCGGGCTTGAAGGATGCCTCGGACGTCGACGTCCTTACCAAGCTGTTGGTGAACTGAGGAGGCCCTCGGGACCTCAGGACGCACCGAGGCCTCGCGCTCGTGGTGTGCCGCACCGCCACGTTGGTGACTTTCAGCGCCACGATGGCGTGACGCTGAGCTTTCCGCCTGGAGGACGGCTGCATCCTCCAGGAGGTCCTTGATCTGGTTCTAGAGCTGTCGTGCCTCCTCGGTGGAGGGCTCAGGCATGCTTCGAAGCAGCATTGCCACCACCGTGAGCTTGCGGCTTGCCCGAGGCAGGGCTCCTGGTGTTCCAGCTCCATCGTCGGCGATGATACGAGCCTGAACGTCCTGGGCCCGGCGACGAGCTGCTCCGCCGGGGCCTTGCTGCTCCTCGCGCTCGAGTGCGGCTCGCAGCTGGGTGAGGCGCAGGCGGTCCTCGTCCATCCGCGCCTTAAGTTCCCGGAGCTGCTCTAGCTCTGGAGACTGGTGCGTGGGGCGAGACGTCCCAGCCCCCGGGTCTTGCGGTGGAGCTGACCGCGCAGGCCGTGGAGTCACCGGGGGTGGAGTATGTTGCGGCTGGAGCAGGGAAGGTACGTCGTTGTTGTCCCCTGAATGGACGTCCTCCACCCGTCCGTCTTCGGGGTGCACCAAGTGGTAGCATTCCCGAGCGGGGTCGATGTAGGACTGGTCAGAGTCGGTGACGACGCTCGGGGCGTCCTCCCACGAATCATCGGGGTGGACGGTGAAGTCCACGTTCGCCCACAACTCGTCGTCATCGTCGCTGAGGCCCCGTCGTGACGGCGAGGTCCAACCTCGACGATCCCACTCCTCCGAGTATTCTCGGGGAGTGAGACTGTCAGTGGAGTCTGTCTCCTCCCTGCCATATGCCCTGGGATTGCTCCCGGGAGAGGACGGTGGGGAGGCCACGCCCACGAGGTCATCTAGATGCTCGAGGCGGTGGACAGGTGTCCCCACCAAATCGTGCAACAGAGCGCGGACCGCGCGGACGTGGGCGTCCACAGCGCTCTGGAGCCCGAAGAGAGCGCTCTGGGCGTCCACAGCGCTCTGGAGCCGTCTCCCTCCCCCAATAAGGGCGGAGAGAGAGCCTTGTTGACGCCGGGATCCCGTCCCCGCCCGTCCTTCGGGCAGTTGACGGGCGTGTGGCTGCTGGCGCCGGAGGTGTCGGGGTTGCGGCCGGTGCCGGGTTGGCGTCCCCTGCTGGGGGCACCTGGTTGGCCACGCCTTCCGCGACCAAGGGCAGGTTGGCGCGGTTGCGCCTCCTCCTCCTGGTCCGCCGGGAAGCGCGACGTGCGGCGTTCCCCTCGTCCTCTGGGACGGGCGGGAGCGTCGCCGTGGTCCCTTCCCCGGCCGCCTGATGGGCCAGAGTTAGGATGATGACGGTGCGGGGCTCGGTTGGGCACGGGTTCATCTCGAGCCTTTGGCCGGTGGCCACGAACTCGAGACTCCCGAACCGGAGCACCGCGCCAGCAGGAAGCGTCATGGAGATGTCTGCCATCTGTATCCTGAGTCAACACACAAAAAGTCCCCTACCTGGCGCGCCAACTGTCGGTGCTAGTTTTAGCGGGGCTAACACCGGCTAGTAAATTTATGTTTTGCGGTTGAGGTTATGGGTGGTGTGCAAGGGGGAACACATGGTTATACTGGTTCAGGCCAAGTGGACCCTACGTCCAGTGGAGAGGAGAGTCGTGTTGCCTTGCACCGGGGTGCTTGTAGTAGGGGGTTACAAGCTAGGCGAGAGAGGGAAGTGCTCCCAAGTCTCTTGTGAGTGTCGAAGTGTATACAGATCGCTTGTTGTTGTGTGGGAATGAGTCTCTGAGAACTTCGAACCTGAGGGATCATCTAAGGCTGGCCTCTGCTCTCCCTTTTATAGTTACAAGGGAAGGGCTAGAGTTACATGTGTTGCCCTGTGTTACAGTGCTCGGCATGGCGGAGTCGGTGATGACCGGTGGCAATCGTCAGCCACGCCTTTGTCTTGGCGTCTCGGCGGCATAGCATTAGTCATTCGGCTGATCCACCACTGTTCTATTGGTGAGTTCCAAGGCACCTCACAGTGCTGGTCATGGTTGGTTGCATGGCGGTACGTCATGTTGTCGTGTCCGTCCCTACACAGTGCAACAAGTAGATAGGTTGACCTCCGGGTACAAGCTCCCGAGGCTCGGGAAACCTTGGTGCCGATGAGGGCTTGATGGGACAGAGCGGGGTGAGTGCCCTCCCTCGGGCGCTTCTTTTTCCCTGTGAGGTACGTTCCAGGGGGTAGGCGAGACTGGTCGTAAGGCTTGCCCATTCCCCCGGGTTGGCCAGGCGACTGTTGTTCCCCATTTCCTGGTGTCACACGTGTGGCCGGGGTATGAGAGTCGCCGTCGTGGTTGGCGAATCTCATCGTCAGCCCGGGGAGCCGTACGGTTGACTGTCCCTGTAGCGGCATGGGAGGAGGAGGACTGTCAGATCGCCTACCAGAGGAGATGGGGCAGTTGGTACGGCGAACGTGCACGTTCGGGGCGCTGTTGTGTCAAGGGGCCCTCCCGATGGGACCATGCCTGTAAAGTGGTCAGAGAGGTCCCTTGTGGTCCAAGATTGCTCCGCTGACGTCAATCGTGCATTGGATGCTTTTGAGAGATTGCGCTCGAGGGGGATGGTGAAGCTCGGGCGAATCGGAGAATCGGTGCCCGAGGGTGCCGCTTTCCCGAGCTCTCTCGGGGAGGCTCGGGCGAATCGGAGAATCGGCGCCTGAGGATGCCGCTTTCCCGAACTCTCTCGGGGAGGCTCCGGGCAAATCGGAGAATCGGCGCCCGAGGGAGCCGCTTTCCCGAACTCTCTCGGGGAGGCTCGAGCGAATCGGAGAATTGGCGCCCGAGGATGCTGCTTTCCCGAGCTCTCTCGAGGAGGCTCGGGCGAATCGAAAAATTGGCGCCCGAGGGTGCCGCTTTCCCGAGGGTAAGCTGGCGTTGATGCAGCGCCGTCATGGGCCTCCGTAGGTGCAGTCTTCGTGGGCTTCCGCTGGCCTTACCTGGGCCGGGCCGTGTTGGCATGTGTGTTTTTGCATCGAAGTTGGGTACCCCATACTTTGGTACCCGACACATCTAAATTGGCGCTTAGTCAACTAAACTTGGAAAATTTTATATCAAAATTGAAATCATTTATTTTATTTAGTTTTGCCAATGCACAACCCAAAATCGAAAATTTTGGGGTGTGACAACTAAGTAGGATCGATGAACCTAGATGACAACCACCCATTGGAACTAAAGAAGTGTAGCGCCGAATGCTCTTAATATTGGCCAACAAAGGTCAGTTGATCCCGAGAATCTTCAAGCCGCTACAGTTTTGCCCATTGACGGAGCCAATGAGTTCCCCTGAAAAACACCTGCAAAAAGACTTCGGCCGACGATTGTCAAAAACCACTTCATTTCGTATTATCCAAACCATCCAACATAATGCAGATGTTGTCGTTAACATCAGTGAATCTTGTTTGCTACCACCTATCATTGACCAATTATTAAATAAGTCCGTAACATTACGAGGAGGTGGTAAACCCAACGATAAATGTACAATAAACCACAAAAATCTAGCATAAAAATATTCGAAGAAGAGGTGATAAATAGTTTTCGTAGAATGGCAGAAACTGCACCGCGTATCACCATTCCAGTTACGCCGTGCTAGATTGTCTTTAGTTAAATCACCTCCTTCTTTAAGAACCACAAAAATATTTTTATTTTTGATGGTACTCTAATCCGCCAAATATCCTATGACACACTGACTCTACTGTTAATTAACACAGTATATATGGATTTTACAGAGAATTTTCCTGATCTGTTGCTTCCTCATCTGTTGCCACTAGGCCTAGATACACACCTTGGCCCTAGATCTACTAGGGTGGATGTTGTTCGTCGCAAAGGAGCACATCGATAAGATCATAGTCCAGTATCTACTGATTAAAATGGTGGAGTGAACGCAATCGATCACCAGTAAAGTTTCAGAGTTGATAGGGTAAATATAGCCAAAGCGGTTGATTAGATGGCGTCTAGTCCCTAAGGCGGACGAGATGGCATCAATGCCACAGATTTTGTGGTATTCACACCGTTATTTAAGTGTGAGTTCTCATCCTCGCTCACCGTTTTTCCCCTAGGATTACTTCACTAATACAATCTCGCTCGAGTTGTAGAATGTAGATCTAAATGGCATATTGCATATTTCCATCTTCGTCAGCCCCACACCAAGATGTTGAAGTTGTTATAGTACTACATGAATCCATAGCCCATTGTTGACAATCCCAATGACATCGAAGGTGCTAGAACTCGGGGAGGAGTTGGCGGTACATTCGTGTCCCCTTGAAGGCATGTGAGCTAGAAGCCATAGGTTCCCGAGTTCAATGTCCATGGCCATCCAAACGATGTTTCAGTGGGAATGTCAATTAAAGTTATGAGCATTACGCATAAGGCCCTGTTTACTTCCTAAAAACTTTTCTCTTTCCCTATCATATCGATTGTACTTTCCGTCTGCATGGAGCACTAAATAAAGTAGTAACTGTTGCATATTTGTAATTTTTGTCTGGCTAGCTCGAGATGAATCTTTTGAATCTACTTGAGCCATGATTGGACAAAAGTTGTCAAATATAAATGAAAATGCTATAGCACACTTGTTCACCTCTTTTCGCCAAGTAAACAGGGCCTAACGGTTGTGGGTACAAAATTCCATTAGTGCGTACGAGTATAGGTACTTGATTTTACCTCAGGGTACAGGTGCGTTTTTTTCACTTCACTTGTTAGTGCTAACCTTGTGCTCTTTTGATAATCTTACTCACGGATGGGGTATGAGACTATAAGTACTGAATCTTACCCGATAGGCAATTTGTCATGGGTGGGTCTTGAGACTCCATCAACACCGGTGTCATCCCTAATTGTAGTTGGATCTCCTTCCTTCATCGAACGAGTATTTGGACAAGTGCCATGTGTTATTAAAAGTCACCTTTATCAAATAGGCCTTGTTGGCACATCGTGCTTGCTGGATGTGTAACGATGTTATTGGCTAAAGACAGCATAAGTTATATTTATCTAGGAGGAATAATAACCATTATATCGTCGTCTCCTGCTTCCGGCCCAAGTCCTTAGCTTCATCTACCTCGCGACCAGTGGTGGATCTAGGATCAAATCCTAGCGGGGGCTTAAGTTCAATTTAGAAACGTTCATCATCATATTCAACCTCATGTCAATGCTTAAGCTCCTCGTTTCCTTCCTCCAATGGCAGAAAAAAATTAGGGGTGTGTTTACGTCACCAACACTAAAATTTTCATCACAGATGCACATTTGTGATGCTCAAGTGACGAAAATGTGATCGTCACCTATCAAGCGTGTTAAATCATGATCGGTGACGAAATGAGTTATTTCATCATTGTTCTTTTGGTGACAATACTTCTGGCGTCACGAGATTTTGACGGTTGATTTTCATCATAATTCGGTTGTTAGGCCTTGCTAGGCCCATGCCCTTAACAGGTCATTAACATAACAAGTTTAATTGTGGGCCAAATTTAATTTTAGCCCATTCAGCAAGCTATAAGTTGGGCTAAACAATTTAAATTTCCATTTCAAAGACCAATTTGGATTGAGCCCATTCCAACAAGAGGAGATTATCAGAATTGGATATATGCATACATTGTCCTGGGTAACAATAATGGATCATACAAGCAAGTGGATATGTGCATAGTATAGAGTACATGGAGTCGACTACATCCAGCATGGCAAGATCATAAGCTCCAAACATGTCATACATATCTAGATGGTCAAGAATTTGTTTATCCATCAATACCAAGGCCATCTTTTCACTTCTTGACACTTTAAGACTGGAGAAACACACATGAAACAAACATAGTGAATTATGAACACAAAATGCAGTTGCTGGGTAATGTCAATTACAATTTTCTAGATAAAAATAACTGAACATTTGACTGAGAAAAAACTGAATATTTAACAGGAACATATGTTTATGATATTGAATTAGCACAACAATTACAAAATGAACCAGACAACCTATGTGTATGCATATAAGAACAAAGAAAAAAAAATGGTCATCTAGAGAATGATGAATAGCGCGCAAATTAATATGCTTTTTCAGCTATATTGAACAAGCTCACTGCAGGTTAAAGTGCTTGCGCCATCAACAGCTACTTGGCAATATAATTTAATAACAGTGACAAGCTGCAATGAGGTGCTGAAGTAGAGGTGTGAGATGGTGCACTTGATCTAGATAGATTAGTAGTGTGATGCTCAGAAGATGATAAACCCTTTGCATCTTGAAGGAATGGACAGGACATTCAATTTATCTCTATATGAACTGACTTTTATATGCGATAATCAGCCAACCAGTCCAGAGTAATATAGTGGATAATTTAGTTACTGAACAAATAAATCAATGTTGACCAGCTACAACAAAACAAAGAACTCAACACTCAAATACAATCCATTGTCAATTTAACTCACAGAAAAACTGTGAGAGCACAACATCAACACACAGTCCCGATCCTGCACGCCCCGATCCAAGAACTCCCAGACAGTGGAAAGAGGGAAGCAAGGTGCTTACCAGTCTGTGGGGTGTGGGCCGAGAATAGCACGGCCGCATCAGCTTGCAACCTCGCGTCGGACATCGGTCATTCGTTGAGTCCCGTAATCAATTTGAATTAAATGCATCAATCATTTGTTGCTAGTAGCCAAACCTACAGAAATATCAATTTATTCCATAGTGAGTAGCACTACAGGTGGTTCCAAATTTCTACAGTCACATGTGAAATAGCACCAACTGAACTATGCTAATTCAGTCAGAGAATTAGAATCAAGTTCTTGTTCATAGGGAAGGATTAGGATACCAATTGAGCATAAAGAAAGGATGCACAGACACGTCCTGCTTGGTGTAGCATTGTTAGTGATGTAGCAAACATCCTTCACATTCCGCAAATAATCTCCTCACACTTGCTGCAGCGGATCCAATGCAATCAAACACATCAGAAATAAAACTTGTTTCTTCAATTAATCGAGCGAATCAGGATGTCAGATCAAAGGATTTGCATGCTTACCATGCGACGAGCACAGCGGGGTACTGCTTGGCCTGCGCCTCCACCCCGCAGTTCAGCTTACCGAGGGCCTCCGCTCCATATCAACAGACTTGATGTGCTGCATGTCGGCGTGGATATGCAGGTGCTGCTGCCGGATCCACCGATGCCCGCAGCCAACATCGATGGGCGCTGCCGCAGTCACCGGGAGGACGAGGGCAGCGCGTCCTTGGCTATCACTGGCGTAGAAGAAGCTTGCACACTACACTTTAATGGGATTGATAAGACATGATAAAATTGTCTGATCTTGTACTGTATAGTAATCATAAAAAACCTATTTCAATTTTACCACAATCAAAACATGGATTTTATTCAGTATGCTTCCATGGGTTTGCTGGGTCCATGATACTTCAAGGAGATATTAGTTATCAGCTACCACAAGCAAGCACTGTAGAGCTATTTACTCATCATCGCAGAGATTAAAGTGTTACCATAGTTTATTAAAATAATTTAGAATAAAATGAAACATACAAGATTCATTATTGTTACATCACTGATGACTTCAGTTTTTTCCTTCCTACATTATTGTTAAATCAGCAGGTTTTAAACAAAAAAAAAAAGAATAGAATATATGGATCCCGAATTTACCGTGAGCAGTGACAAACAGCTTTGGTTGATATGCCAATATTGAAACCATATTCTGCATCCTGCGTACCAAGGTCACTATTTGATGCAAATAAACTAAAGAGCTACATGTTAGGTCCCTGTTCTATAAGTTTTTGTTTGAAGTGCCCAGCCATAGTTAAATTTTTTTAAACAAAATGTATATTTATTTAGTCTGAACAACATAGCATGGGGAAGCTCGTTTGCAGCAACGTCAATATTCTCTGCAGTTTCCTTAATGTTCTAATTGAACAACTCAGGATAGTGCATAAGACAACTAAGATTTCTTGCAAGGAAATTTATTTGGAAAGTAAGGTATCCAAAATTTAGTGGGAGCCATGGCATATTTCTCAACCTTTTTCTTTATATTTTTGGGGGTAATTCGTGTTAGGAGGCACAGATATGCAAGTCTCTAGTAAAGACGACACAAACCACACGATGCCGCCTAGGGATTTGAAGTTGGGGAATGGCCGAATGGGGAGGAGAGAACAGGATACCTGGCGCCATGGCGGTAGCGCCTCGTCGGCCCCGCCGCCCGCCGCGCCGGTTGGCCTCGGCACCTCGGCCGCCGAACCTGCACCGCTGCACGCCACCCTCCCACGCCCCATGATGCCCTATGCCACGGCCGCCAAACCTGCACGCCGCCGACCGTTCCTGCGCTGCAGGGCAATCAACAGCGCCGTCGACCTGGGTAAGCCGCGTCGCCACCTAGGGTTTGCGGCGCCGTCGCCGTTCCTCTCCTGGTCGTGTCGAGGGCAGGGGCTGGGGCGTCGTGTCGCATCGGGACAGGGGCTTGGGCGCGTTGGGGTCAAGGGCTGCGGCTCAATAGCCACAGGGCTCAGGGAGGGTCAGCCTAGGATGCCACGATGGGGAGGACGACTTTGGAAAGGCCTTTGTTACCTGGTTTATGCTGAAATACACGAAAATACTGTAAATTATAACACTAAACATTTATATACATACTCATATATATATTTAAAAGTGTTATAAAAAAGTTGGTTTTCCCAAGAATACTCGAGAATAGCCTTAAATCCGCCCATGCTTATTAGTTGTAGAGAAGATAGAGATTTAGCACCTGAGTCCATCACATGATAGCCTATTCAAAGTCCACCCGAACCAGTGCACTAGAGGTCGTCCATTGTCAACCTCATAAGCCTGACTCCAACAATAGTATGCAAAACATGAGACCTATTTTTTCATCTAGGTCACCAACAGTAGAAGGAAACGATACTCAAATCGAGCGAGCTCCAACAGCAGACCCAAATCGAGAGCAAGCGGCGACGACGGGCCAGCGAGACGGCGGCGCAGCACTCAGCCACAAGGCGAAGCTCGCCGGCGGCGGGGCGGCCCTCGCCCACGCAGTGGCGGGGCGGAGCTCGCGCGCGCGCTCGCCCGCGCGGCGGTAGGGCCACGCTCGCCCGGGCGGCGGCGGTGCGGCGCTCGCCCGCTCGGCGGCGGTGAGGCCATGCTTGCCTGGGCGCGCGGCGGTGCGGGGCTCGCCCGCGCGGCGGCGGTCCCTGGAGCTCCGCTCGACCGTTTCGTCATAGATCTGTGTCACCCGAAGCGCTCCGTCGCCGGCCTCCTCGCCATCATCGACTTCATGCGCCCACCACTCCGAGTGCGAGCGATTGCGTCGTGGAGCCGTTGCCGACGCATATTTGCCTTCTCCCTCGTCTCACACGCAAAATAGGTGTGCTCAATGCATCGTCTGTTGGAGGTCGTTTTTCGTAGGCAAAACTACTGTGCAGCATCCTTTTTGCGTTTGCATCTCCATTTGAGTGTCCTGTTGGAGTCAGTCTAAGCAAGCCGTGCACCACGATAAGCCCAAATCTGCACTTCACGTGGATGCACTTCCTTAAGCACATTATTTTAATTTCAGAATTAATTAAACAGCCACGTGTTGCAAAATTAATGATTCCATCGATTATTTTTCCGAGATGCATCTAAAATCAAATTCTACCCTCCATAAAATTTGTTATGCATTTTAAAGCTCATTGTTAATGAATTCAAATGTATAAGCATGTTATGACGGAACATATATTATCATAAGCAAACTACTTCTCTATGTTATGACGATTTTTATTACATCTTAATGACGAACACATAATTTTCGTCAAAAAGTTCCTATCCTCCTAAAAATCGTCATAAGATAGAATGACTTATCGACAAATTGACCCATCGTCAAGAAAAAATCATCATAGATCCTTAGATTTCTTGTAGTGCCACAGTAGGGGGGTTCGAGCCCCGACAACCCTGGTGGTAGATCCGCCCCTGCTTTGCGACTCTCTTGTTGTTTGCCATACATTCTCTAGTCTATGGCTCTATTTTATCTTGCTACTATATAGTACTATATATGTTGTATTGGGGGCTCTTGACCCTTCTTATATATTATCCTGTAGAACTCATAGGTTTTATCCTCCCAAATGCTAGCACCACCCACCCACCACTGCCCACAAGCAACCTGTGCTATCGGCCGGTGACGTTCAGCCTGTTCTTTTGGCTGAAAATAAGCGTTGATTTCGGCTCGTGCTGATTTGTTGTGTGAGAAAAATACTGTTTCGTGGCTGAAAATAAGCGCTGATTGATCAAAAGAACAAGCTGGTTACCCGCCTTGTCGCACCGCTATTTTCACCTCCACTTCTGATTCTGCTGCCTATTCTGGCCATTGGAGAAATCTCTAACCCAAACGATGAGCATGCAGAGCCAAATGATCTGAATGGCATATTGCATATTTCCATCTTCGTCACCCTCTACGCTTCTGATCCTGCTGCCTGTTCTAGCCATTGGAGAAATCTCTAACCCAAACGATAAGCATACGGAGCCAAATGAATGGGAGGAAAACGTGGAGTACATAAAATGAAAAAAATGGTATGGCAGATCAGTCTTCAAACACGTAAATTAGTAATTAACCCAGCTGGCTTTGCAGGACACGAGCATTTCCTAATCTCAAATCGGGCATGCCATGAAATCCGCTAGTCTACCACTACCTGGCGCTGATCAACTACTAATTCCTAGCTCGTCTTGTATCTGCACGGGCAGGGTGACATCCCACTGGCACGTAGAGATGACAACAGGTATACACCCGATGGGTAGTGGCAACCCATATCTATACCCGCGAAATAAAATTTTACCCATCGGGTACCCGTACCCGCGCACGGGTAGAAAAATGCTCTCATACCCGTACCCGGCGGGTAATTTCTACCGAACGGTTAACTCATACCTGACAACATACCCGATATTTACATATATTTATCATACACATTCACATAAAAAATAATATCATTCTAACAAATTGCATACTAACATTCATACTTAAAAAACATAACTGCAATAAGATGACAATAACATATAAATATAGTATCATTGTATCATGATCAAACTAGTAAAAATACTGCTAAAATGTCTCGTCTACGGGTATTTCTTACCCACGGGCACATGGATATGGGTAGTACACACCCACACCCGTACCCGGTACCCGATGGATATAGAATTCTGCCTAATAACATATTCACGGATAGAAGACTCATTCCATACCTATCTTTTTATGAGATAAAATCTGTCGGGTAGTCTAAGTTTGGGGTATCCATCGCCATCTTTACTGGCACGGGTGCAAAACGCGCGCTCCCGTCTCAAAAGCAAAAACACCCCTCGCGTGCCCACTCCGGCGCTCCCTTCAAACACCCCTCGGCTCCTCCCCCCGCAGCCCACCCACGCGCGTTCCGCCGCGCGGCTCCCGAGATCGAGAGAGAGATGGCCAGGCACGCCAAGACGGACTCCGACGTGACGAGCCTGGCGGCGTCCACGCCGCCGCGCTCCCCGCGGGGCCGCCCGGCCTACTACGTGCTCAGCCCCGCCGCGTCCCACCTGGGCGGCGGCGCCTCCGGCGTCGTCGCGGGGACCACGCCGGCCGAGTCGCCGCTCCACTACCACTTCCGCCACCACTCGAGCGGCGGCGGCGGTGGCGGAGGCGGCATGCACCACTCCAGGGAGTCCTCCACGGGGCGGCTCCTCTACTCCGACCAGCTCCGCTCCGGTGGCGACGTCGCCGCGGTGGTGACCGTCCCCTGGCGCTGGCTCGCGAACGGCAGCGGCGCGGGCAGCGACGACGACGACGAGGGCGCGTCCCTGCGCGGCGGCGGCCGCGGCCTCGCGGACTCGCCGTGGCGGTGCTACGCGCTCGGCGCGTTCGCGTTCCTCGCCGTGTTCGCCTTCTTCCTGCTCGTGCTCTGGGGCGCCAGCAGGCCGTACAAGCCCCACGTCGTCGTCAAGGTCCGTCTGTCCCCCTCGTCACTCCCTCACTCTTGTACCTGTGGTGGTCAGCTCATGTTGCCTCGTTGGGTTGGTACAATGCATCGTCTTCTAGTTCTTGCCTTCTTGGGTTTGGCTTCTTCATTTTCAAAAACGAGCTCTCAATTTAGACTGATCCTTTCTTCTGGCAGTACTATGTTCAGTTCTTCAATCCATGTAATCTGCTACTATACCTTTTCACACATGAGAAATCTGCACTTCCATGCGTACTATACCTCTCGATTCCATTCACGAAAACAGCATTTCAGATTTCCAAGACATTGCGTGCATCGTAACTGACCAGCAGTCTAGCATTTCCATCCAATCCAAGAAAACATTTTGGCTACCGAATCGTTATGGAATTTGGATGGAAGCGCGTGCGTGTGGCCAAGAAAACAGCTGGCCGGCCGCCGCGAAACCCGCATACATTATTTGTTGCAATTTATGCGCACAGATCGCGGCCGATTTTGCTTACCCATCACGTCGGTTTGTGTTGTGTTTTGCACTGCTAACGACGACGATGGCTCTCACTCACTGGTCACTGCAGAGCGTGGTGTTCGAGTCGTACCACATCCAGGGCGGCACGGACCGGACGGGCGTCCCGACGAAGATGATGTCCGTGAACGCGACGGTGCGGCTGCGCTTCCGCAACCGCGGCACCTTCTTCAGCCTGCACGTCACCGCCACGCCCTTCCTCCTCTTCTACGGCGACCTCACCGTCGCCTCCGGAGACGTACGTATTGCTATACCGTATCTTATCTATCTGCTGCATGCCCTCTTGAATGAATTGATTGAGAATCATTGATTGATTGGAGGAGATGTGGACGGCCGCTCTGATTAGGCAAATGAATCCCCTGCGATTATTGCCATTGCTATTGCTAGTGACGGCCATGCCCAGCCTTCAATTAGATGGCGCGCGCATGTGAGGACTGAGGAGGCACGAGGCAGAGCCCAGAGCGATATATGACGGTTTGGGTGTGCAGGTCGAATAGAAAGGGTACTTTGTGTGCTATAGGAGTACTACGTATGAAACAGAGACCTAAATTGACAAGGCAAACAGATAGAGAAATAGAATCGCGTCATCGTAGTCGATCACGGTTGGAGTTTTTTGGGTGGTAAAGCCATGTGATTGGGGTTTTGGGTGGTCTCCTTGACTGGCTTTTGTTTTGGGGGGCAGCCAAATAAATGGAACTTCATTATCCTGGCCGTAATCCCACGGGCCGTGGAATTTTTGCCGTCCGGCGTTTCGGCGTTCCCACGAGCATTGCGGGTAGTGCCATGCCGTAGGCTAGGCCTAGCAGCACAGCACAGTAGCACTAGTATATCCTAGCTACCATTCCTAGGAAACGGAGAAAGCAAACCTAACAGCACGGTTCCCTTCTCCCTTGTGTCTTGTTCCTGTTCTCCATTGTTTTTGAACTTTTATTCGTGGCAACTTGTGCAGTTCCATGTACAGCCTGTATGAGAAAAAACCGGCGTGCAATCTTGTCACGTTCGACCCAGAGTGGCGTCCATTGTCAATCGTTGTTGGCGTCCATTGTCAATCGTTGGTTCCTCGATCCAGAGACCGGGCCGTCAGATGACCTGGCCTTGAATTGGCCCCCATCCTGGTACGTAGTTCGGCTGGATTCTAGCATGCATGAGCGCATGCTAGTTGCATTCGCTAGCTACTAGTACGAAGCACGAAACGCCTAGAGAAAACTCGTGATTCAGAAGGGAACAAAATCATCTGTCAGTTCACCACCAAAAATCACTAGCCTAGTTGCCCCACATGTGTGCAACATTTGCATGTACGTACCCAAAACATGAGGGGTTTTAATGGACCGATTTTCACTAGAACATGGTACGGAGTAGCTGCTACTAAATCCCAGTGGTCTTATCCATGGGTGAACATGGCGTTCACGTGACTGGAGCCAGGGGCCGCTCCGCCATTAACGACTTTTCTCTCCTCCAATCCTAGGGAAGGACCGGCCGGTACCCGGTAGCCACTGTCACTGGTGATCAGTGTATAGAGAAGCGAGGGGACGACTGGTGATCAGTGTAGTACAGAGAAGCGAGGGGACGACGACTAGCCAGCCGGGGACGCAGCAGCAGCCGGGGACGACTAGCCAATAGCCTCCGCAGCCCGCAGCATGGTCCGTGTACCGTGCAGCAGAGCAGCCTGCTCTCTGCTCTCTTTGGCAAACAGGCCCCGGTGTGAGTGTGATGTCGCTGTGCCTGTTTGTCCTTTCAACGCCAAAAAGGACGCTCCTTTACCGTCTTCCTTGGTTTCAGACATCACGGCTTTTACGCTTTTGCGACTTGAGACATGCGACTAGCCAAAAAGGAGGCTCCTTTACCGTCTTCCTGGGTTTCAGACATCACGGCTTTTACGCTTTTGCGACTTCAGACATAGTAGTTTACGGTTTACTCCTACGTCAGCCGTTGCTGCTCCCTGTGAGAATCCTACGGTGGACAGGATGATGGCCCCCAGTGTGCAGCGACCCGGCGTCATCATGGGCTAGCTCATGGGTCACTTTGGCCTTTTACTGTTCATTTCCCTTCAAGTACGGCCAAAGCCCAAAAGCGTCCTGGTTCTTTTTAAAGTAGATAGCACTCCTTCTGGAGTCCTGGTTTACCAGATGCGGCTCGTTCGCTGGTACTACTCTTGAACCTCACAAATGTGATCGTGTTCGTAGATCATGATGATGCTTTCAGTCAATGTGAACTGGGTAACTGACGTGGTGCCCCTCACCTCACTCACACGCGTGACGCTCATGCAGATGGCGGAGTTCTACCAGCCGCGGAGGAGCGGGCGGACGGTGACGGTGTCCGTGGTGGGGAAGCAGGTGCCGCTCTACGGCGCGGGCGCCGGCCTGCACAGCAAGCCCAACAACGGCCGCCTCGGCGCCGCGGTGGTGCCCGTCAGGCTCGACATGGTGCTGCGCGCGCGCGCCCACATCCTCGGCCTCCTCGTCAAGTCCAAGTTCTACCGCCGCGTGCACTGCCGCCTCCACATCCGCGAGGCGCGCATCGGCAGGCCCGCTGGCGCCGGCGACGCCGCCTGCGAGTACCACGACGGCCTGCGATGATGATCCATGCATGGATTGGATGGACTAATTGTTCCTGCCGTCGTCGTTGGGTCGGGTCGGGCAGGGTTTTTGAGCTGGTGGGACCTGCTGCGTTGTGTGGATGAACTGATAATCGTTCTTGAACCGTCCGTTGTAATGTAACGGGGGCATCGACGGATAACAGATCGTGGGCGCAGCTTTGGCTACGCGTATTGCATTGCATTCATTCCAATGCCGATTGCCGAAACCATGAAGAACCAAGAACCTAGCTAGCTAGCAGTGACTGATGGTTGCAGGCAGCAAATAGAGATGTGAATGAATAGGTAACAGAGCTTTCTTGTGTCCAGGACTCGAGGCCATGCCATCGGCGGTCCAGTGCCTTCGACAAAACGCCAGGCACATGAAATTCCAACGCTATACAAAATACATAAAGCCCAGATGACTCTAGGCCGAATTGCTAGGCCCATTATTGTCTGGGCGTGAACAGACGAGAAAAGGCCCAACTAGGAAACTGTGGGCGGAGTTGCTGCTGCTGTGTCGGTCGGGTAGGTCGTCGGTTGTTCGTTTAGTACCACATCGAGGGGATTAGCAAACGCGCGTTCAAAGGAACCTATAAAAGGAGGCTGTGGGCGAGTGTACGAACCCATCTTTGTGCTTGGGGCAATGACGCAGCTCATGAGGTAATACCGAGGCGCGTCAATTGCTGGTTGAAAACTATTTCCAAACCCCCTCTGGGGCCCACCCGGGCCTCAGAGAATTTCTGGAAGGGCTCCCTCTAAACCAGGGTAAAGCCCTACAAATCTGATCAAAATTCTTTGCTACAATTCCTCAATTCCCTGCCCTGTGAACGAAGACAAGTGCTCCTGGTACCTGTGTCGATGGACCAAATAGAAAAAAGTCTTAGAAAACAAGTCCCACTCAGAGAAAAAGTAGAGGAAATAATGTAGTTCACATTTTAACCAAGTTTTTACATTTGACCTAGTTTCGAACTAGTAAATAGTATTTATATTTGTGACTCTAAATTAATAAATTTTATAATTAATCTAATGTTTATTTGAAATTTTAAAAAAATTGATACCGTGAAACATGTTACTGTGCTAGAATTGCATGTTTTTTTTTTTTTTTTTTACTGAAGACATACAAAGCAGAACTCAAAAGGATGACCTATAACTGGACAAAGCATCTTACCTGCATACTCGAAGTATCAGTCGATAATGCAGCTTACCTCTACTGAGAATACAGAAACACTAATTCATGGCTAATCCGAACAAATGAAGCATCATGCAAAAAAGACACAACAATTCAGTTACTTCCCTTTTTGCGATTAATTCAATTTACTTTGTGCTAGGAGCATATTTACAAACGAACGAATATTTACAAACGGCACCGCAATATTCAATTTTGCAATGCTCATTGCTCAGCATTTCAGTGAAGGATAAAATGCCTAGTTGCAAGGACAATTCCTTGTCTTTGAACATACGAAATCGAGCATGTTTATGTAGCAGTTTCTGTCATTAATCATTATACCTTTTCTTTTTGCTTCAAGTCATGTTTTTTCCATCCTGTCCTTTCCTGTTTATATATGTACAGATGTACTTGGGCAGAATGAAAAACAGTACTAAGTGGCACTATACTATATTCTATCATGCTTGCTCATGCTGAACTGTGGTCTTCTTGCACGTACTGGATTGAGCTCCACGCATCCTCAAACTAATAATAAACGCAATGAGCTGCAAAATATACCAAGACATGAGTACTAGATGCCATATTTACACACAACAAATTTGGAAAAACATTTTCCATTGAAGACTTACGGTGCAAAAGCCAGCACACAAAATACTGAAACCTTTGAAGTTGAAGGGCTCTGTTTCAGAAAGAAACCATGCTGGCACAACAAAGCAAGATGAGACTTCTGCCAGTTATAACTCGCTAAAGAAACACATGCTGTTGTTTCTCTAATTCTACAACAAATGCTTACCAGTTAAGGGAGTAAAGATGAGGGGACCTAACACGCTTGCAAAAGAACTAATCCCAGATATACATCCTTGAGCAATTCCCTAGAAGGCAATACCACAACATAGATTTGGTAGGTAAAACACAGTAGTGTCAACTGTCAGGTAATATATGGCGAACATTATGAGTTCACCGCTATAAGAAAATCAAATTACCTGCTCACTTGATCCGACATTTTTTGATACATTGGTTCTTATCTATAAAAAATGAAATCACCATCAAGATTTTTTGCGGTCTCATATAAGGTAAAGGAATTATAAACATGGGCAGGTGACAGTGGCTTACAGATGGGTAAACAAAAGCACTCAGAATTACAAATGCTGCAGAAAAATAAGGTACCTGCAAGATGATTAAGAAATAGTTAAGAAAGAAATGAATTGAGATGCTCAACTGAAGATTGGCTGTATAGTTCTAAACACTTGGAACACAGTGCTGAACTATGAAGCCAGCACACTTTTACAGTTTTACATATGGAGTCATGTCACTGGGACAGGAATATCATCTCAAACGTGACCATTTAAAGAAATTGTCAAGTGCAGAGAAAGTACCCAGTATGACCATGCGATGCCATACAAGAAAACCTGCAATATTTGACAATCTATACATTTAGCCAAACAATCAAAGAATCTTCTGATTAATAATTGAATAAAAGTCTTGCTGAAAGCTATTACATGAGTACATCCACCTAGCAGCCCAACAATAAGCAGCAACTCTTCACCAACAATCGGAGCCAAGATAGGCATTACAGTGAGCTGCAGACATTAAGTGTGAGAAAAACTATTGTAGCCTCGAAATGACTGAAAAATTCGATGCTATAGCTTCCACATAACTAAAATTCTTGAGAGCAATTCCAAAATCATGTGAAATTTCTTGTACCATTAACTCTAAAAAAAAAATCAAAAAAAAATCTTGTATCGTCGTTTTGGTACCTGTGATAGCATTCCGGAAGCACCGACGATTAGAAAGAGGTTAGCAAACTCATTTTTGCTGTAACCAAATTGCGCCTTCAGGTAGTACTGCATAGTATTCGACAACTGATAAGCATATAGCATTTGAAAACATATAAACAATGGCTGGTGGATGCAAATGGTAAAAAATAAAAGAATTCAAAAGTTGGCGATAAACCACTGCTACATTTTCAGTGCTGGAGATTCTCCTAGACTGAAAAACTATAAATCACAATCGCTAATGAAATCTATACAAATTATGAGATGGGAAAATGTACCAGCAATGCAGTCTGAAGTCCATGTTCACCTAGACTGTAAAAGAAAATGACGACTGCTGCCCCTGACAAGGCCGAACTACACAGAGGAGTAAAGCAACAACCATCAGTTGACTATTACCCATAAACTCCAATGCCCTGTTTGGTTCCCAGGAACAGGAATTGAAAGGAATTGGAAAGTAATCTAATAGTAAACGGCAAGCACTTTCTAGATATTGGTTTCAATTCGTGGGATCTAAAAAATGTTAAAACGGTCCTATAGAGACTAGAGAAGTAGAGAGAGGAGTCCCAAAAACTGTAACACGCCAAAGAGATTTCACCTGCCAGTGAGAAGCGCAAGCATGTCGGATAGAGATGGGAACCCGCTCTTATGCGCCGGGAGGCGAGGCGAGAGCTCTTCTTCATCGGAGGACGATGTGGAAGCGGTGCAGGACGAATCCTGGAGGAGAGGATCGCAGGCTTCGTCGGCGCAGGAGACGGAGACGGAGGCGCCGCCAGCGTCGGGGAGGAAGGCCCTGAGGTAGAGCGCTGTCGCCGCGGCCACGGCGGCGGCGACCTGGAAGGTGGATGCGGTCGGGAGGAAGCGCGCCGTCAAGGTCCCCGACACGAACCCGGCCGCCGACACGCCGGAGAGCAGGCCGAACGCTGCCGCGCGACGCCTGGGGCCCACGTGGTCCGCCTGCGTCAACACACTTTGATCTGGTCAGTGGTCACTTCGTTCATCCCTTGTTTTCACATGGTGTTTTTTTCTCCCACTACTACAACAGTAGTAGCTTACTATTCCTTGTCCTACGGTTTATTATTATCGTTTATTAATTACAGTGCTTTATTTATTTTTACGTTTCTTGACTTGGGTTTTTACCACATAGGCAAGGCAGAGACAGTGCATGGATCCCTCGCAGAAGATCCCGGCGATGATCTTGGCCACGTAGTACACGTAGAAATACACCTTGGAGCGGTTGCATGCCAATACAACTGCCAAAACAAAACAAATGTGAAACTTCTCCAGAGGCCGCATGGTGATTTACTGATTTTCATCAGAAAACACCGGCCATGCCATGCTGCAAGTGCAAGCTCCACTTACAGAGCGGCGCGACGGCCACGGTCACCGGCAGCGACATGAGCGCCTTGCGGCCGTACCTGTCGGACAGGTTGCCGACGATGGGGGTGACCACGAGCGCTCCGAGCCCGGTGACCTGCATGCATTGGCCGTTCGATCGATCGGTGTCATGAATGGATCCTGGCATGGCATCAGCTGCCGGAAACTGAAGCAAACGTGGGCGTGGCGAATGCTCACCGCGTTCTGGAAGCCGCTGAGGTAGATGGCGACGGAGCACTCGTCGAGGCCGGGGCAGACGGCGTCCATGGTGACGTCGGTGACCGCCGGGACCACCATGAAGGAGGCGAAGTGGAACAGGAACGACACCACGAACAGGTGCCCCAGCCCCGCCGCCAAGTCCTCCATCTCTGTCGTCTTCGCTGGGGCGGAGCAGAGAGCTGCACTGAGCTGCTGCTGCTGCTGCTCTGCTCCTCCACGAGGCACGAGCTGAGGTGGTGATACAATTAAATTAAATTAAATTAAATTGCATGCGTTTATGTCACTCTGTTAGGGTCTCTTATACCCTCACAGACTTCACACGCTGCGAGCCTCCGACAAATAACCAATCGAATGTTGCTTCCAAGTAATGGCACGCGGGGGCTCACATCGTCAACACTTTCACCGTTGCGTAGGGCGTTGGTCTCCTGATCTGGTCCCATCATCAGTAAAATCAAAGGTGACATCGCGGGTTGCCGGATTTCGCGCGCCGTGCGTGCCCGACAGCCCTCTTGTAACCGCGACCCCTGTTTGTTACAGTGCCGATCTGTCACCGGGCCGGAGTGTGTTGTATGGGCGTGGCGCCGGCCGCGATGGCGACCGGCGGCCCAGGCGAACGACGGTGCTCCGGCGGACTTCCAGTAGTGCCTTGTACGCATGGGGCATCGGTTTGGAGTGCACTCCACCCCAATCGCTCGCCGGGAGATGATTGGATCCGATCCCCCGGTGACTTGCTGCCCCCGGTTTCCTGACGGGAATGGAAGGATGCAGTGGTGCGGTCGGATCTGGTTCACCGGGCCGGGTGACCTTCTGGTCTTGCTTTCGGCAAATGCTGATGAAGACAGACATCAAGTGGCCAGTGATGAGCGATCAGCGGCCCCGTCGGTCTGTGGCTCTGTGCACGCAGAGGCACGCTCGAGCCGGCCTAATTTTGTCCGGTGCTATAGGAGCTGGTTGCTTGTCCAGTGGGAGAAGCCAATTGCCGTTCTGCTCTGAGAGCTTGATGCCGTGTCACGTGGAGACTTGGGCGGTAGTTTCGCATTGCTATTCTTACGAGTGGGCTGGGGTTTTCCATTTATTTATTTTTTATTCTCCTGCAGTTCAATGCTGCCTGATCGCGGGGAATATCTGGATGGATGTTTAGAAGTGCACTAGCCGGAGAGATTGGCCATATCACGGACTTTGTCATAGAAGAAGCACTACAACACAAGGGACCTTCAACGCTAGCGACACATGCTCAACGAAATTCTTTTCTATTCACAATTTTCGCAGTGGGATTTATATGTGTTCTTTCTCCCAACCTTTATCGAGCTTCATGCCAAGTAGAAACGCCATTCTCGTCAAAAAAGTACAAACGCCGTTCGGTGGGGATACAATACAAACCAAACATGTATACCAAGTTCATCGTAAACACTACCTCTAGCTAAGACATGTGCATCAACATTTGATTCCCTCCCTTCATTCATGAACAAAAATCAACAAGCGCTAGGCCTTCTTTGCATGCAATTTCTTCCACCATGTCAGGTTCCAAACTGCCCGCCATCACCACAACTGAGGCACCCAGGAAATTTCCCAAAGCGTCTCTTGCGACCGCTGCTGCAGCAACGACTCCTGAATTCTAAGCCAAAGCAGCGTCAATGTTGATCTTCATCAAACCGATCGGTTGGGGGATCCACCAAGCCGGGCTTCCATGTGCTTTGGGCCGCACCATCCCATGAGGCTCCGTCAGCTCAAGATTCGTCACAAAATTAGAAACGAACTGATGCGTCAAGATCGAGCGAGCTTTGATAGATATTTTCATGAACAGCTTTCCTTCTTGTATACCAAATTGCCTACAAGGTAACAGTCACCGTTACCAGTTCCTCGTGTCCTAAGGACTTCATCATCACTGCCAGTCATCCCTTCGCATCATGTTCCACAAATTGAGAAAGGTGTTCAGTAATCTTCTCTTTCTCTAGAGCCCAAACACAGTGTGCCATGTTGCACTCAAGCAACGAGTGTCTACATGAGTCCTCAGCTCCACAAATCTGACAAGCATTATTATCTGCCATATTCCTGTGATGGAGTATATCCTTTGATGGGAGAGAACATCCAGCGAGTTGCCACAGGAGCACACGCACCTTAGATGGGTACCTTGATCCCCCACAAAATAGACCAGTCCTTCCAGGAGTCCAATTATTATCGCGTGCGGCAGCGCGGGATTCGACGCGGAGCAGCGAGATCCGGGCGGTGGCGTGGGATTCGACGCAGAGCAGCGAGGTCCGGGCGGCGGCGGCGGCGGCCTTCTTCTCCTCGGCTCGTGCGTGCTCGTTCGACGGCAGCAACTCCTCTGGATCCGGCGAGAAGGAGCCCGGATCCGGCGAGCAGAGCAGCGGCACGGCTCCGGCGGCGAGCTACGGTGGCGGCGGTATAGGGATGGGCTCGGCGGGCCCGGATGGGTTTTTCTTTTTTTTTGTTTTTTTAATTGATTAACCGAGGCGGACAGGCAACCGCCTCGGTTAATGACACGATTAACCGTGACCTTTTTGTTCGAGGCGGTTGCTAAAACCGGCTCGGTTAATCAAAAGTGCCCGCCACGGTTAATAAAATAAGTAGCAGTGATAAATTTTGACTAAAATTATATGAAAAAATACTAACTCTTATGAGATAAAGTAAGTATCGTTAGATCGGTAATGAAATATATTTTGTTAATAAATTTATTTTAAGACATAATTGTTAATATTTTTTCTATAAAATTTATTAAAATTAACACAGTTCGACGAGCACGTTTCTCGAAGTATTCTTCCTTGAGCCCACACACAGCGTGCCATGTTGCACTCAAGCAACGAATGTCTCCCTGAGTCCTCAGCTCCACAAATCTGGCAAGCATTATTATCTGCCATGCACATTGCTGTGATGGAGTATATCCTTTGATGGGAGAGAACATCTAGTGAGTTTCCACAGGAACACACGCACTTTAGATGGTACTTGATCGCCCACAAAATAGACCAGTCCTTCTCAGCTTCTTGTCTGTCCGAGCCTCCGAGGTGCCTGCATTGGTCCTGTTCACTCGTCTTATTTTAGCTTTTTTTCAAACACAAAATAGTATTTTTCATCTCATAATATATTAGTTTCAATCAAAATCAGCGCTTCTTTTTCACAATTTATCTTTTTTTAAGGAAACTTTGAGACAATTCATCTTGGAAAAGAAAACCGGCCTGGGCCTTCTAAGTTAGGTGGGCCTTCTAAGTACACATTCGGGGGGACAACCTTCGAGTGGAACGTCAAGTGGGCTTCACCTAAAGAAATCTGGGCCGTTCCTACAAGACACTAACCGCTGCAGAAACAACGCAATGACATTTTATCTTTTATATACTTATAATCTGTGTTTATTTTTCTTCTTCTTTTGTCGAAGTTAATTGAATGTTACGTGTCAAATGTTAAGCTAGCTGAGCTCAAAAAATGCTAGCCTGTTCCCTGTATGAACAAACGATGTTTAATCCTCATCAGTGGAATTGCTTGACCGCTACCGTATACAGTATGCCACAAATGTGCTAGCTAGCTAGCCGTCAACACGACACCAACAATTATTATCCCAGGAGTCCAGCCCATTCTCGGTCATCATATTTTAAGTGAAGCAGCCTCATCTGCAGCAGACTACGAACGTTATCTGCAAAAATATAATTGCTCCGCCCCACCAAAAAAAAAGAGAGGATATTTCTCCATGACTGGACACACTGAACAGAAATACAGAGAATTGGGGGTTGAGAATAATATTCGTCCGACCAATGAAGAAATATGAAACGAACGCGTTGTCCAGCTCATCTAGCTCTAGCCGGCCACCGTCCCATACGTACTGCTTCGCCTGATGGCCGGCGGGGGGTCACTCGTCCTCCGCCTGGCTACGGTTAGCAACCACCGGAGATCGAGAGCACTGATGAGTGTTCAACGGTGGTCGACAGTACGTGTCTACAATTATCCCCGTTCTTGGCTGTGTATACTACAACGAGCTCCTCCGGATAACTGTAGGTATATATGTATCTGTCAGAATTAATATTGGCCTCTCTTTCGATCTATCAATTGATCGTTTCAGCTCGGCTCTTGCCAGCAGACAGCCAAACAAAACCACACAACACGCAGCAGAACTAATGCTACTCTATACTCTCGTACGTGTCATACGTACCAGAGTACTAGTACTTATCATGATGCTAGCTACTGCAGGTTTCATACCATGGCATCTAAGCACGAGGTTCAGATCTGTACGCATACATCAAGGGCTTAGTTGAAAAAAAATGAGGCAAAAGGTCACTGTAATAGCCGGGGAATCTTCTTCAATAAGTGTCCAATCACGGTCCAAGTAGAATTAAAAGATTCGTCTCGAGAAAGTCAGGTAAAAAATACAAACATACAACTAGGGATGAAAACGGATCGGATACGGACGGATATCACTGATATCATATTTGTTTTCATATTTCTGGTCGGATTCGGATTCGAATACGGATAGTGTCAGTCATGCCGGATAGGATACGATTGGACGTCGACATCATAAATATACGATTTGAGTATTCGGATACGGATACGGTATCGGATATTGAATATCCGAACTCGGATACGAACAGATCTGAACACCTCTAAACGGATTCGGTCGAACGGACGGTCGAATAAATATCCGTACCATTTTCATCCCTACATACAACAACTGCTACTTCATTTAATGCTCTATGCATATGTAAAGAACAATCTTGCCATTTTTTCAACTAAACAGGGCCCAAATAATCACTTTTGCAATTGTCTCGCTATGCTTCTGTGGGATGCATCATAGTGCCAGGAAGCGTTTTTGCTCGGGCACATGAATCAACTTGTAAAGCTGACGGGAAATCCAGATCAGACCCGCAGGGACGCACTGGTGCTAGTCTTCAGAGATTCTCCCGTGGCATGTGACGCGTGGGCCCCCGCCGCCGGCCCATGCCCATGCATCGTACTAGTAGGGTTCAACACGCTCCAGCAAGTACCGCTAGTACATCTGTATGTCCGCAGTATTTAAACAACCGATCGAGCTAACTAATCCCGTGGAAAATGGAAAAAGATTCCAACTGTTGCGTCCCCTTCCGATCTTTACAAAGACAGTCACGTCTGAGCTGTCTCACTCGCAAACCCCTCTATATAAAACCCTAGCTTTGGACACGCACATATATTCGTCCGTTGTTCTCTAGCTAGTAGCTACTGGCGTTACAACAACTAGAGACCAGGAGAAAGAGAGATCAGCTTAGCTTAGCTCAGCAAGCGAGAGGCATCAGATCGGATCCATGGAGGTGCTGGAGGCTGCTGCCGCGCCGGCGGCGTGCAGGAGGGTCGACGGGCGGAAGCTGGTGAGGTGCCCGCGGCTGCAGCTGGACACCAAGACGGCCACGGCCATCGAGCAGTCCACGGGGGAAAGCGTCACCGACGCCGCCGCCGCCGCCGAGGGCGGCGGCCCGGGCGCGATGCGCGTCAAGATCGTGCTCAGCAAGCAGCAGCTCAAGCAGGTAGCAGCGGCCGTCGCCGGGGGCGGCGGCGCCGCCTTCGCCGCGCTGCCGCCGGCGCTGGAGCAGCTCGTCGGCGTGCTGAAGCGCCAGCACGCCAAGAAGCAGCAGGCTGCTGCGGCGGCCGACGTGGTGGCTGCTGCTGCGGCCGGAAGGCGCCGCCGGTGCCGGTGGTCGCCGGCGCTGCAGAGCATCCCGGAGGAATGCTTTTAGCTGTCTAGGCGTGCGTCGTAGGTGTAGTAGCACTCTGCGTTCTACCATGATCTGCTTGTATAGCTAGCTTTCGCCAATTTTTCGGGCTCTTCGATCTTCCTGGGTCGCGCAACCTGCTGATTGATTGGGCCAAAATGAGCGCCCGATCCATGGTTGCATCCCAAATTTGAAATGTCACATATTTTAATCTGGCATTTGCCATTTGGATCGATCGATCCAAAAAACTAAATATTCCTCTCCGTTTCCGAGATCATGTACATATCTTGATCCAAGCAATATATAAAAGGGCAATGAACTGGGAAAAGGAACCAAAGCAGCTTGTCAAGTCTCTTTCTTTGCCGTCAAAATGATGAATAGTGATCTAGAAGATGCTTGCCCTGCTGGCTGCTGCGCAGGGGGGGATGAGAAATGGAAATGGCCAAATGGTTGCCAGGCCACAATATTCCTCTTAATTAAGTAGTACGATAATATCTATTTACACAAGAGGGTCTGTGGGTTACAGTTGTGGTTTATGCATGACCAGAAGGGAGCAATGAGTACACCGCAATGGCCTACTGGGTGGTCTGTGGTGTTTCATCATTTGCCAACGTCTAATCAGCTTCATTCGCCTTGGTTCAGCTTGCACAGACGACCACAGAGCCAATGTCAAGGCAAAGGCAATGCAGTGGCTTGACGCGATGACGCAGCTGCTCATCGCCCAGTCGATTAAAAAGTGAGGTTTAAATTTCTCACGAAACAATTGCATGGAGTAGTACGGGCGAGACAAGAGGTTAACTGTGAAGCGCTGTGCGCTGCGCATATGCACAGGAGGGGTGGAAACGAGAGAGAAACGAAGGACCAGCAGATCGTCACAGAGGCCCTCAAGCTGTGCAAACTAACAGAATTCTGATCTTTATTTGTTTTCTAGAATAACAATATATACTATCTCATAGAAAATTTGAATATACATCTGTTGATGCCAGTTTTATGCCCTAAAATGGTGTATAATTCGAACAATTAATAAATATAGTAGTTATCATTCTATGACAGAGGAGTAAGACACTCTGGTCTGCATGAAACTGAGCTAATTACGCCCATGCTGCCGCATGCATGGCCTTTACATATGCGCTTACGCTGAAAATGGCTAGTCTGACGTAGGTACCGCAAAGATATGATACTGGCCTTCTAGGCTCTGTTCGTCTGGCTGGATTGTACAGCTGACTGGCTGATTGTTGTGAGAGAAAAATACTGCTGAATGGCTGGCTGATGTTGGCGCTAAGCGAACATATATAGCCATAATATTGTGTATTTGACAGGTTTGATGACTACTATTCACCGGTTGCAGTTCACAAACCCGTACAGAATACTGGTCTCCTAGTAGAAATGTAGAATAGTACCCACCCATACCAAATTGTACTATTAGTTAGTATGCAATCAAACCACTTTTCTGACTGACGCTATTCCACGAGCCAGGCAGGCGGCGAAACTATCACGATCAGACCACCGCCGGGCGCCGGGAGCATTCGGAATTCGGATGCAGCTGCAGCTGCAGCAGCCATCGACCGGCGACCGGTGCCCGCGCACGCAAAGGAGCCGCGATAAACCAGCGAAAATCCAGGCAGGCTGCACGGCCGAATCCAGGCAGGCTGCACGGCCGCCCACCAACGCGCACATGGGCCACGCCCTGGCGAGGCCATCCCTCCTCATTTCTGCCCGGCCGGGCCACCACCGCTGGAGGTCGGTCGAGCCCAACAAAGCCTCGCGCGGTGACAGCGGCCGCGCCGCGCCGAAGCGCAACCCGACGAGACGACGACAGCCGTGTTGGTGACGCGCGCATGTCCAAGCACAAGCACAAGCGCGCGCGCGCGGCGCCGCTGTGTCGATTTCGATCGGGAGAGCAGAGCACGGGACAGGGGGCAGCTAGGCCAGGCCAGCGCCGAGGCCGCGCATGTGACCTACTACCTGAAAACGACCGTCCGAGAGAGACTTGATCAGGAGGCGCGGGCGCGGACGCGAAGCGCGACACGCAACGACCTCGGCCGGGGCCGCGCACGGACGGACAGCAAAGGCCTCGCTAGCAAGCGCACACCGGCACACGTCCGTCTCGTAGGGCGTAGGGCGGGGGCGCACGCGTCCGGGCCGTGCATCGTTGCCGCATGGGCGGCCCCGATCGATCGCCCCGGCGCGATCCGATCCAGCGGAACGGTCCGTTTCGATCGCCCGTGCACAGCACAGCCTGGGGGACCCCTCCCTGATCAAATCAGGCCAGGTCGCTGCTGTGTCTGTTAGCACAACTGCACAGGTCGTGTTGGTGTACAGTATTTTACACTGTACTGGATTGGACGCTGCTAACGCGTCCTGCTTATCCGAAATAATTTCCCTTTGCCCAACGCCGATTGAGACTCGGGGCTGCGACCCCCAAGAGGTTGAGCATTGGTAACGTCACGCTACCATCAGCCTTGCGTCACAACATGTCCCCTCCCTCATCTTTTGTTTTCTTTCAGCGGTGGGGCCCACCGGTCCTCGGAGTGCATGTTACGTACCTGTCAAAACAACTCGCGGTACGAATATCTAAGAACTTGTACTGTAGTGAGCGAGCTATGTACGTACGCCTCTCGTCCTCGATCGGCTGTGTAATAATGCATGCCAAGGTTGATCACGTTCACCGCCTCTACGTTTACTTAGTTTTACCGTCATCATGCACGTTCTTCGCTGCCAAGTACTAACTTTGTCGCTTCTCTAAGCTTCATCAGTTGCCCTTCATTGGAATCTTTCGCAAGAAACATCATCTACGTGTCAAAAAATGAGTCTCACTCAGCCTCGACCCCCTGCCAGGTTATTAGACCGACAGGTCGATCCATACTTATAAATTCCATTCCGGAGGCCGTTCCGTTTTTACTCTTGAAATGGAACATTCCGGTACCGACCGATACCGGTGTACCATTCCGGACTTTATTATATTAAAAATATATGAATATACATATACATAAATAATCATATAAATATATACTTATGGCATAGTTACGCTTCATCACACTGACATTTTTTCTAAACTCACATATTTTTTCTAAACTCCATAGCTCACACATGAAAAAAGTGTTTCGTCACTTGGTTTTAGTCCGGTACCGGAATGGGTGAAACAGGCGTTTCGGCCGGAATTGACCGGAATGGCCGGTATTGACCGGTATTTGACCCGGTACGGGATTGCAGCCCTTCTATGCCGGTTTGGGCACCGGAACGGGGCATTCCGGCCATTCCGGCCGGTACTGAAATGGAATTTACAAGTATGGGTCGATCAACGCACCTCACGTAGCCGATTCCATTCGTACTACCAACAACACAGGTGTTAACGCAAATCTGGGATCGCAGCAGAGCTAGGCGTGCGTCCTGCTGCCACATAGAACAATTCGCTTCCATATAATGCTGTCCTGAAAAGAGGCGCCCTTCACATGCGTTTTGTCCGTAGTGTGTACAACGCACGTACTCCGTATGTACTTACCTGCATGGATTCCGGCCGCAAGCAAACAGCAGCAGGTGCAGGGAGCTGCTCGGCTCTCGTGTGTATTTTACGATTCCCGTGGCTGCACAGTAATTTGCGGCATGTATAAACTGCACAGTACACAGCAGTGTCAGTGTGCTTGTGTAACCCTGCTTCCTTGAAGCAACCTCAACATGCCCGCAGGCTGCGCGCGGCTAGCAGCGAATGAATAATTAGAAATTCAGTACTGAGATCCAACTAATCCGGCCGGGCTCGTGTATTAGCTTCCTATATAGTATAAGCATCTTTATTTATACTACCATACTCCTATATTAGCTACCATAGGTCGCCGAACAATGCGTCTGGCATGTGGGCCACTGCAAAGATGGCGACGCTCTGCGCAGCACGCAATGTAGTAGTAGTACAGCGCAAGACCTAGCTAGCTCTGTCTCTGTGCATGCATGTGAAGAAAGCTAGCCAGGGCACGCTCCAGGGTGTTTATTTGTTATTCGAATAATTTTTTTTGTTCGATGGTTTGGTTTGCATTGCACCCAAAGAAAAAAGGTTGCTAGGCTGCTCCGATGAGCTGCCAGTTCTCCGCTGCATGTTACCTCTTCCTCCAAACACGGCAGGCATGCATTGTACGCTGCCACAGAACCCAGATTGGTCGATGCCCCCTCGCAGAAGCCATAGACTGCGTATGCTACGATCCGTTGACAAGTTAGTTATAGTAATCATAAGCACAGCACACCAACCCAACCCTTGATAACAAGATAGATAGGCACGCCGCGCCGTCTGAGTAGCATCAGCCAATCCATCAGCAGAGCAGACTCAGCAGAGGCACATCAGGAATTCGTTTCACGCACCCTGCCTGCGGTGTAACTTGGCTTGTCTACGTACGCACTCAACCCCCCGTATCTGAGCTGGTGTACGTTCTTCTTTGTACAGCCACTTGGCGTGCCGGAAAATCGGCGAGAAGATCGTCGCAGTAGATAGACCGCTCCAGCTTTCAGGCTTGGACCCGTGTTTTTGCGTGCATTATTGCGGGGGGGGGGGGGGGGGGGGGGGGGGGGGGGGGGGGGGGGGGAGGGAATCGCCAGCCAAATCGGCTCCCCTCCGCGTTACTAGGGCAATCATGCGCAGGGGGTTGGTTCACCGTCCGCGTTGATCTTTCTCGATCGATCGGGTGGTAATAATTAGTAAACAACATACTCGACGATCGATCGTTGCGATTTGATCTGCAGCCACTGCCCGTGGAGAAATTTCTTGCGAATTCTAATCCGGCCTGGTGGTGGTTAACTGGCGGTTATGTGCTAATAGCCTAACGTCTTTTTGGTTTGTTGGATTTGAGTACCTATATAAAAATTTCGGGATCAGTTTTCATAGTGCCGTTGCGACCGCGCGTTCGACTAGTTATATCAGCGCAACTAGCTTGTCAATCGACGTCCCGTGAACACGCAAGGATCCGATCCGGAGCCCTGAAAGGGACACTAATAATAACATCTGAAGTTTTTTTTTTTTTTTTGAATTTTGCTCAAAACACAGGCCGGCCGTCAGTATTAGTTTTGTTTAGCACCTCCGCTGCCAATGCACTTGATCTGGAGCGTCGGGATCGATCATATACGTATATGTTTGTATACGTGCACGGCCATGTACCGAAATACACACCACGACATTTCTAGCTGGGCAGGAATGTGTCAGCAAATACCGATACCGAAATAGTATGGGTGGGGAGCGGTAGCAACTAGCTAACGATCGATGTCTATGTCAAATACGCCATCCTAACCGAATGTACGTAGACTCCACGAGTCATCGATCGATCGGGGGCTTGTGCGCCCGCGGCCCGCCAACACGTTACTTGCAAGGGCCTCCCCGATCCAATGATTCCTCCTTTTTTTTTTTCTTCTCACTCCAAGAGGAGAGGGACAGCCATGTGAGGCGCCCATATCTTTATTCCAAGCTCCCATCTCAATTAGTCCCTGTCTCATGATTGTTTTAGTTTAGAGTCTTAATTTAAAAAGGTATACTTCTACCATATATTATCACCTCGGTTTTCATTAACATTATTAATTATGCTGTCAAGCGAAATTCTAATCAGAGACACATCACAAGGTCAGGGTCGACGTAGTTGGAGGCCCCACGTGTCATAGGCACGACTGAGCGCATTTGGAGACGGTTGTGGCTGCGCTCACCAAAAGGCGAGGGCGTCGCCCAGCTAGTATATAAGCATGTTGGCATGGGCGTCACATTACTACTCGGCAGCCCACCCACACATTCACTTCGCCTTCGCTTTAGCCTTTTGTGCTGTAACTTGCAAGGAACGTCGGCGAGCGGCCGGGTCAGGCAGGCAGGCAGGCAGGCGCACAGACCGTACGCGCGGCCACCGGCGCTAGCTCCCGATGGCGTCCAGGTGCTTCTTCCCCAGGGACGCGGCCGCCGACGGCGGGCGGTCGTCCAAGGCCGCGGCGGCGGCGCTCGAGCAACTGCACCACGGCGGGCGCCTGCTGTCAAGGGAGGACGTGGGCGGCGCGGTGCGCGTCAAGATCGTCGTCAGCAAGCGCGAGCTCAAGCAGATGGTCGCGGCGCTCGGCGACGGCGCTGCTGGCGCGGTGACGGCGGCGGCGGCCAGCAGCGAGCGGCACCACCGGCAGCGCGCCGCGGCGGCGGGAGGGCCGGGCGCCGAGCAGAGGCTGCAGTCGCTGCGGCGGCGCAGCATGCGGAGGGCGGCCGAGGCGGCGCGGCGGATGAAGGCGGCCGGCGGGGAGTGGGAGCCCGGCCTGCAGAGCATCCCCGAGGAGGTTTACTGATGACTACCACCACCACCACCACCAGTAGATGATGATGATGATGGCGTTCTTTTCTTTGATGGCTAGTAGTAATCTCTCTTGACTAATTATGGGTTGGGTACGTTTTGATCACTGCTAAGTGCTAGTAGATGTATGTGTACAGCGCTGTTTTGCTCGATCTGGACCCTCGTTATCACGGGTACAATCAATGGCTGCTTGATACTTGATAGTCCTCCCCGAGTTTCTGCTGTTAATTTTTTTTGTTGTTGGTTTGAACCAAAAGAGGAGGAAATTAAGAGATGTGTTTTGGACCTTGGATCACAATGCAAGTGCTGCTGATTGATGTACATGTACTCATCTCAATTCTCTAGTAGTACTGCCATCCAACCTGTTGATGAAATGATGGATGGTGGGTTATGTGAGGAGGTGGTTCAGAGTAGCTAGCTAGCTGCCGACGCCTCACGACAGGATTTCTTCTGTTTTCTCTCTTGTCCGGCATGCCGGTGTTCTGCTAGCCCGTGAGTGAGAAAGGTCAGGTGAATCGTGAACTCGACATGTGCATGTACTACTATTTACTGTCGAGCAATAGTTTTTATCTTTGCTGTTGTAGTGTTGTCTCGCGGCCTTTTGGTTGGGCTTGGGCATGGAACATAACCAAAAGTATCCAGTGGTTAGCTAGGAGCCGGGCAAAGGAGCAGAGCACCGGTGCGCGCCAAAGATTCCATCGCACATGGCCAGATGGCTGTCGTATTAAAGAAACCGATGCCTGCTTGTTATTTTCTGTTATCCACTGGTTGGCATGTTGTGGCTCCTGTCGATTTCTATAGGATTTCTCTACGTTGTAGTACTATAGGATTACGAATCAAAATAAGGTGAGCAGCAGATACATTTTTAAACCTATGTTGTTTTGAGTTTTTTTTACAACGAAGCACACTAGCGCCTGTCATCGCTTTCGGTTATGTGCTGATGTTCGCCTTCGGTTTTATTTCAGGTTACAAGTACAGAAGTGTTGTAGTCTCATATGATCCTTTTTCACGTCCTGTTACTTTTAGGTAGCCTCTGGGTACAGAGCATCAAAAAAGGGTTCACCAGAAATACCTTTCTGTGTCAGAATCATGTATACTCCTACTCCGCAGTACATGTAATCCGATAATGCTTGAGACGCGACACGATCGGCCTCGGCTACTAGTCTTTGTGCTACATAAGCAGCGGGCTATATATACAGGCTTTGCATTCGGCAGACCTGTGAATTCAAGTAGTTTGGCAAACACATTCCATCCTGAACCCAACTCCCGACACCAACAACAAATCATTGCCGTTAAGTCGTTAACTTTTGACGAGCTTTGAAGCCTGATTGCCTGAACCTCTGGCAATCTCTGATAGTACCATCAGGCCAGACTAGCTCCTCCATCAATCAGCCCATGAACCACCGTTCTTGCTGCCGGCCAAGCTCGCAGCAGCATTTATGTGCTGCTTTTTGCCTTCTGTACTGGGGCTTTGACATAGAAACGCCCTTGCTCGGTTGCTTTGCTTCCGTTCCACGCTCATATGCATGGTTTCCGGTGGACTGATAGATCGAGATGACAACCGACGGTGCAGCGCTGATCGGGTCCCTTCCCGCTTCGAAGAGCATCGACATTTTCAGCACGAGCAGCAGCACATCTTCTTCCTTGTGCATGCACGCACGTCTAGAACGCATCGGTTTCTGCAGAGTGCAGACACGTACGTGTGTGGGAGATTGATCGAAATTTTGACGCCGCGTCCTCGAGAGCCAAGAAGGCGATGACCGGGGACTGTGTCTCTGTGCTCTTGAATCTAGGAACATTTTGGAGTTCGAAAACGACGGAGAGCGTACGGGTTACTCGCGTTGACATTGAGACTGCTGCATCTTTCCCAAGTTCTCTCGTTGCAGTTCACTACTACTAGTAGTATATACTCGCATATATGGTTTGCTCCAACGAACCTACGTTTGTAGACTTGGAAGTTTACGCACAGTAGGTCAACACTCAACGCCACTACTGTATAGTACTCTTCTTTCACTAGACACATATCGTGGATCAATGCTCGCGTGGGTCGTGTGAACACATGGTTTGCTCCAAGTTCATATTGAGGTGGCACTGTTTAAGCTCCTTTTAAAAAAGCTCTGTTTCGCACCTTTCTAAAAAAAAAGGGCTGTGCCTCCTCTTATGAAATATCTTTTCTTCGTGGAGTTGAAGTGGATTTGAATAACGTTTGGCAAAAAGCTTCAGTTTCAGTTTTGTAGTAATTTATGTCAAATTTGTGATGAGTTTGAAGTCATTGTTTCTCTGCTAAAAAAAAGTTTCGTTTCTCCAGGATCCCTATAAAGAACTTCGATGTGTTTGGTTCACCAAAATGTAACGCAATCAGATTACATAGGGAAACAGGTACCGATATTGTTTGGTTGGGCTCGCTCTGATAGGAGGTACCGTATAATCAAAGTACAGCCCATTCACTCGTGTTCCCACCCATCCGCGAGTGTTATCGGTGATACCGCTGTAGCGCCGCTGCTTGAGGCCCGAGCGCTTCTTCTTCCCCGCGCCTTACCAAATGCAGAGTGGTTGACGAAGCCTTTCGAGATGGGTATCAACTCCTTCCTCGTGTCGCTCCACGACCAACAGAGATTGTCGCTCTCCCATGAATTCGGCGAGCTCTACGACCTTCCCCAATCCCCATCAATCTCGCGGCGCAGCATAGCATGTCATAGCTGAGCGCTGGCGGCAGCGCTGCAGCGACAACAAGTCTAGCACCGAGTTATCACTGAGGTAACGGACCGCCGCCGCCAACGGCTCCATCACCGGGTTCGTCGCCAAGGAGCGCCCTTGATCCTTCTGCTTTCGTTATCAGACACCAATGATGCGTATTTTGATTCCCTTACCGTCCAGATCCAAACAAAGATCGTAATCTGATTCATTATTTATAGTCCCAGCGTGATTTGATTTCATTATCATTTGCATTTACGTTTGCTAACCAAACAACACTAACTAGTTTTTAAATGGAGATATTTTAATATTTACATGTATGACCCTTTTTTATTTGAACTTACTTGTATGTCCTCAAGACAAAATTCTCTCTTTTTTTCTATGGCCTTCCATCTGTTTTTGATACTAAACTATGTTAAGTCAAGGATTAAATTTCCGTTTTACTCTACGCAAATAACTTTGCACATAACAATATATAATATGACACACAATCTTTTTTTCTATCCTATTATATATTGTTATATGTAAACTTATTTGTGTATTGTTACTCCAAATGTACAAAAAAAAACTCCATTTTATTTTTCAGGGATAAATGGTTATTTTATCCTTGACTTAACACTGTCAAGTATCAAAACAAACGAAAAGCCATAAAAGGAAGAGAATTCCGTTTTGAGACTATACAAGTTCGTTCAAATAAAAAAGGGCCACAGAAGGAAAATGTACTTTTTTTAGAGCTACACAGGCAAATATCTCTTTTTTAATGACCGTTTGACATAGCTCCTTAAAAGGAACAGCAAGAAACCGAACGTAAATCCGTACCAATTAAACAATACAAAGATATTACAGAAAACAAACATGTTTATCACAGACAAGGGAAACTTTGAGTCTGCTTAGTCGCAACTCGCAAGCCTTTTCACTCGTGATGGGATTCTATTTTTCTTTTTCTTTTTTTGAGAAAATGATGGGATTTCTTCCGTGCAGAGGCCGGGCTCTGTTTCTGCGATCACTTGTGGGCTGGGATGATGATCCACGGGAATTGGGCCCGAACCCGGCTGTTTCCGGCCCAAACGAACATGGCCTCACTGTGACAGCCGCCGTCATCCTTGGGGAAGTCGTCGGCCGCAGTTCCGCAGAGCAGGAGGAAGCCAGGAAGGCAGCAGGCGGCCCATCCTCCTCCCTGGGCCCTGGCTGCGGCTCCTCCACCGCCTCCACTCGCCGCCCTTCTCTGCCCCCGCTTCCGCCTTCCGGCCTCTCCTCGGCGCGGCACCGACGCCGCCCCCGACCTGTTCCTTGTTCCTTCGCCCGCATGACTTGGCTGCTGTCTCTCCCGCACGCAGCCTTGTGAACGAGCCCCAAATCTGGTGCGGTGATCAGTGGACCGAGCAGGCGTGGAGCAAAGGTGCCAAAGGAGCGAGCGGAGAGAGAGAGAGAGAGAGAGAGAGAGAGAGAGAGAGAGAGAGAGAGAGGCAGGCAGCGGCCGTCGACAGCAGGTCGCGTAAACGCGGAGGAGCTGGCACACATCCCCGCGGTGGCGCGGCAGCAAGTTGGTTAGTTACTGCGGCTCCCTCTAGTTTTCGAATTCCTGTTGATTTGGAGCTAGCTTCAGTAGCTGAATGTGGGGATTTTCAATTGGGAATTTAGGCGCCATAGGATCTGGTACCCGTTGCCCCTTCTTGATGGTTAAGGAAACTGCTGAATCTATACGTGTGAGCTTCCGTTCAGTGTATTAGTAGTAGAATTTAGGCAACATACATTGATTGTTCCGTGGAAACTGATGGAAACTGGATTGCACTTGGTAAAGTCCTCTCTATGGGCACATGATTTTATAAGAGATCTATATTTTTCAGACCAGTGGCTTATCCTTTTTGTATCGGCATGCCCTCGTTCATGAAAAACTTAAGATGAGATACTTTGTTGAGTCTGTGCAATTCATTTTTGTTAGTATCTATCCTAGTGTCTAATGCATGATTATGCAAAGTTTTTGCAATATCAATGCACTTTCCTTGGTTGTTAAATTTTGACTAGGGGAAGTTCAGTATGCATAATATACTTGTGTGCCATAAAGATGTAAAAGATACTACTAACTTCATGACCATTGTATGATTGTATAATTTCCAGCTTGCTGGGAGGTTTCACATGGATTGATCATTACTTGGCATTAAGTTATTCTTCAATGGCGCGTTTCATGGATTTACGGGCTTTTATCCTGCGTACACATGTCTTGAAGCTTTATAGACAGGCATTGCGGATTATTCACCGAGCCCCTGTACATGCTCGAGGTTAGGCTCCTTTCTCTCTTACCTCTGTTGTGTGCTTGCTATGTTTCAAGGTGACAAGGCACAACTAATTATTCATTGACATGGTTTGTCCAGATGAGTTGAGGCAAACCGCAAGGGCTGAGTTTGAGAAATATCGCCATTGTGATGATAAACAAAAGATTAGGTTTTTGATTAGTGAAGGGAAGCAGAGACTAAAAGGTCTTGATGAACTGCTTGACATGACAGGGAACAGCTAATCTGAGTTGTATCTTTGTATTTGCTTTTGTAATCAGCTCGTTCCAGAATCAGGAAGAGCACTATATGTAATGAATTATAGTGCCATTTTTATAAGAATATTGTTACAGAGATGCAGATTTCTTCATAAATCTTTCTAATCGTCCATGATGTGAATGTTTCCATAGTACATGCTGAGAAATACTGTGATGGCTTAAGTTGTCGGGTATGGTCCTCAATATATGTGATGCTCAGAAACATACACCCTTTTCAACTTCAACGGTTCTTACTTTAACGGTATCAGGTGACGTGGAGGCTTATTGTTTTTCTTGCTTCTGTTTGATATGATACCCTATTGCTCTTTCATATGAAATCGGGTAGCTAAAACTGACTCATTTGTTTTCCAAGGCTGACTTGCTCTGGAGAAATATCTTTTCTTCTATTTTTCTTTTACTTGGGTTCTGTGATCCCATAGGCAATGACAGGTTATTTATTTACCTATAGGCTATAGCCAGGAGATCAGCATCCAAGAACTGGCTATTAAGTTAGCTGTTGTTGGGTATTGTGGCCGAGGGATCCCCCTCTTGCTTTTTCTTCTTGTTCTTCTTTTTTTTTTTTGTGTGTCTTGTGATAGTCCTTGGATTACTTTGGCGTCAGCTTGTTCTAAAACTTTTTTTAATGAAATACGTGTCTAAGGAGACAGTCGGGAAGAAGAATAAAAATGTAACCAGATTATACATGTCTCGTTGAAAACCAGTGAGCTGAAATTTCAAGTGTCTGACAAGAATGAACAAGTCCCGTGATGGCCACAGCGTGCTGTTGAAGTTGAAACTCGTAAATGTGGCACTGCAAGGAACAGAAATATCCAAGAAATGGATCAAAACAGATAAACTGATATACTAAGAAAATAATTAGCTATGTCACATAATAGGAACCGGTGTTTCAACTTCAAAAACACATAATTAGAAACATAATGACATTTAAATAAGTAGAATTTTCCTGGTCTTGGGTTGTAGTTTTTTTCCTTACAAAAGGCAATCCTCTGTGTGTGTTGGGGGGGGGGGGGGGGGGGGGTGCCTGGTTTTTTCTCCCTTGAAAAAAACCCATTGTACTGGATTGTTACACATTTCTTTCTTCTTAATAAAAAGAGTTTTTGAAAAAATGTAACTCAAGCATCAATCAAAATATATACTGATAATCATCTCAAAGATTCATAAACGCAATATAGCAAACAACAACAACGCCTTTCAGTCTCAGTACAGCAAACAGATGCACAGATTTACAGTTTATTTACATAGTGCAGAAAGCACCTGGGCTTTTTTGTCGCAACATCAAATACTTGTGCAAACGACAGATGAAAGACAAAACATGCTATTCGAAAACAAAAAAAAAGAAGATAATTTGACATCATCTTTTAATCTGTTCAAAGCCACCTCTGATTTTTGTTACAATATCAAGAAGTTTAAAGCTGTCTAAATGGTATGATCTGTTACAAGAACAATGCTCAGAAACATATATTCATTTCAGTTTCAACTGTACCTAGTGACATGAAGTCTTATTGCTTTTCTTGCTTCTACCAAATTTGATTTCACATCCTATTATTGCTCTTTCATGTGAACTGAGGAACTCAAATTGGCTGTCATATTTTTTTCAGGATGACTTATTCTCTAGATGGATAAATATTTTTTTTCTTCTATTTTTGTCTTTATTACTTGGATTCTGTGATTCTGTGATCCATAGGCAATAACAGCTTCTTTACCTATAATAGGCTATAGTCAAGAGGCCAGCACCTAGTATCCCATGACCGGGTGTCTGACGGCATAAGTGAGATTATTTCGTAAGAATAAGAACTGTCCAACTGGGTTTAAGTTGGCAAAAGGACACCATTCACCTTGCAAAAAGTTGGCAGATCGTCACACATGTCAGCAGTTACCTGACCACCAAAACTGCTACAAAGCCTATAAGTGTGGTGCACTAGATTTGGGGGCAGCATCAGCAGGTATTCGTTTTCGTGAGTATTAGTTGAAGCCTGGAAATCTTCATATACTAGCTGCAAGTAAAATGATTGACTACACAACATTTTATAGCTTGATTGGGTAAATAGGACACGCCGAGTAACAAAAACAACGGATCTAGATAAAAGGTCTGAAATTCAACTGTTTCTTTGAGGATGAAGCAACATTTACTACAATACTTGAAAATATTTGCTACAGAACAGTAACCAGGCTCTAACTAGAAAAGCACTTGTCAGGACTCAGGACTTAATAACCATGTATTCAATGAAAAGTGTAATATAGATGAATGGATTCTGCTAAGGTACTGCTAAAAAGAATAGCTTGCCACATAATAGGAACCAAGCCTTTTAAATTTAAAACACATAATCAGGAATCAGCAACCTAATGACAATGTAACTCAAGCACCAATGGAAATATAAACTAATGATCCCAAACATTCATCAACCCAGTACTGGAAACAGTCGGAGAAATTCACAGTTTATTTACACAGTGCAGAAAATCCACCTTCAGTCATTCCTTCTGCCAATGACAGATTATAGACACTGAAATCCCGGAAGGAAAATTATGCTTTATTTGATCAGTCTCTGAAAGACTCTGACATCATCTTTTTATTCAGTTCGCTCATCAAGCAGTCTAAATCCGTCGAAATGCGACGCTCTGTTAGAAGAACAATGACTGAAACCTGCAAAACATACTGATTTCGAGCAAGAATTCGAGGATTGAGTCGATGTACATGCATTCCCGTCCAAGAATCCTTCACAGGATCTAGTAGCCGCCAAGAATTCATCAAGAATCGCTCTCCAGAAGTACGAACCCGAGGAGATTCAACCGAGAAGGCTACTCGATCGATGATCAGAGCCCAACCAAAGAACTCGTCAAGGACCAAGAACTGACCCGCCAGGCGCCAGAGATGACGCGCCGCCTCAACGTCAAGAATCCCAACCGGTCTTGGGCGCAAGCGGCGAGGCCGCAGGCGAAGACGGCGGCGCAGCCCAGGCGTTGCAGACAGGGCAGCGGGGCGAGATGGCGAGCCACTGGTCGACGCAGTCCATGTGGAAGGCGCGGTTGCAGCCGGGGAGCACGCGCACGGCGCGGCCGGGCTCCATTGGGTCGAGGCAGATCGGGCAGAGCGCCTCCCCCTCCCCCTCCTCCTCCTCCGCCTCTCTGTCCGTGGACTCCAGCACGGCTACCCCGCCGAGGCGCATCAGCTCCGCCTCCGAGAGCCCATTCTTGCCGCCCTTCTCCTCCTCCTCCAACTCTCCCTCCTCCGCCGTCTGGGGCGTGGGCGGCGGGGTCCGGGGAGCGCGGCCCCGAGCCACGGCGTCGAAGAGGTAGCAGAGCCAGACGCCGAGCACCCCGAGCATGCCGATGGCGAGCGACGCCACCGCCAGGGACACCGCCCACAACTGCGCCATCTTTCTCGCCCGCCCCGGTCTCCCTTGTCCGGTTGTCCCCTTGATCGATCGGCGGTCGCTCGCCTGTTCTCCCCGTGGGTTCTGTTGGTGAATGGAAATGGTGCCCTTCGGTAGCGCGCGCTAGACTTGAATCGCACGGGTGGGGGAAGCGGGCGGCCTTAATAAATGCCAGCCAATGGGCCTGAGAACCTGGCTCGGCCCAAGCAGACGGGCCCAATACAGGCCCATTGGCGGACGGACGGAAACGGAATCGGCTTCCTGTGCCAGGTAACACGAGGATCCGCTCAAAAAAAAAAAAGCCTGGATGAGGGTTGTTTTGTTCCATGGATGTGCTCAACCTGGATATCCTGAACGTGGTATATTCCTTTAAGATGCTGTATATCGCGGCCATCAGAAAACGAGCGGACGAGCTTATCGGTGACGGCGCGGACGCGCGGGAAACTAGCGTGGGAGCGCGCGTAGATTTTTCCCTCACCTCTCGTCCTTATCTTCACCACACCACTCTCTTCCAGAGTCCTCTCTCCACTCTCGTTCTGCACAGGGCGACGCTCCTCACCTTTGCCCCTGCCATTCGGTTCCCTCCGCCAGGCACATCTCCCCGCCGCTCGCAGCTTCCTCGCCTCCCTCCAATGGCCAGTGGGCGGTCGCAACTGTAGCTTCCTCGCCGCACGAGGAGCAGGCGGGGGCCAGCACCACCATGAGCAGCCGGCGGCAAGGAGCAGCAGGCGGGGGCCAGCACCACCACGAGCAGCAGTAGGGAGCATGTCCAGCGGCAATCTCCTCTGCTAGTCCCGGCGGCCGTGGCCCCTTCGTCGTTATTATATATTTTGTATGTAATGTAAGAAAGTTCTAAAACCTGGTGATTATCTATATACGTAATTTCGATTTGGACATTGCATGTGTTTATCAAGGTTTCATGTGCTTTATATATGTGTTGCAGCTGCTGTGGATGTTTGAAGGGGGTAATGTCACCGATCTAGGTAGGTGGCGACTGCATCTCCCTTGTCCATCTTTGTCCATCCAACCAAAAAAAAAGGCTCATCCCGTCCAACAGATATTCATCCAACCAAACAGAAAAATGGCTCGTCCCATCCGCCTAACCAAACAGACCACGTGGATATCTATATCCCGAAATCCATGGATATCTATATCCCATCCACCCTTGTCCTCAAACTAAACACACCCTTAGTGCATGCATGCGTATGATGTTTATAGTTTAAAAGGCTAGATCTCCTAAATCAAGCACCATAATTAAAATCCGATTGCACCATCGCGTTTCTTACAATTAATTCTTCAAAATAAGACCCCACATGGATATATTTTGATAAATTTTTTTAACATATATAACTTCCCGATATACTTTTGCAACACTCTTATGAAACACCTGTAGCATATGTATAAAACCAATGAAACACTGGATAAAGACTTTTGCAACATACATATTCCACCCCGCTATGAAGCAAAGAAGAAGGTAAGGAAGATGAACATGCGAGCAGAGGGGCAATGACGGTTGATGGAAAGATCGAGGTCGCGCTGGCTGGGGCAGAGAATGGTCACTGCCGGTAGTGGACCTCCCAGTCCGACTAATGGGCATGAAACATGCATATGAAACCTAGCGGCAACACCAGATCTAATTTTGAAACATCCAGATACAACAATTGTAATATATGTATGAAACTACTGAAGCACTCGAATACGTGTGTATGAAACATTTGGAAAAACACTTGGCAACTGTAGGATCACTGGAAGCCTAGAGGGGGGTGAATAGGTCTGCAAAAACTTAACTCGAACGGATATCAAATCCTAGGGCGGCACTGCCACACTATGAAATCTAAACAGAACTGCGCAAAAGATATATGGATAGAAAGAGTATATTCTCAACAGCTTGTTTCCAGAATTTCACCAAAGTTCACGGCTCGAAGACTGGATACCACAGAAATCCTCCAAATCACCGAATCGGGCAAAACCCTAGAACAAATCAACAACACAAGAGCAATAAAGAGACAACATCACGCGGTGATTTATCCCGTGGTTCAACTCGCCACTTAGGCTTACCTACCTCCACGTTGTTGAGGCTTGCCACAAAGGCTACGGTTACCACAAAGATTGCCATATTCCTCGTTCTCAAATCAAGAGAATGGACTCTTGAAGAGAGGGGTGATTTTTTAGCTGCACACGAGATTACAAACCTCCCTAGGCTGCCACAATGAAGTTGGCAAGCTCTAGGGCTACGCCTAGCTGGCTAGGAGCAAAGCTCCAAGGAGTAGACCTCAAGAACACCGACCAAACGTGAACCAAGTGCTCTCAAACTTTGGGAATCAGTAGATCTGCTCTCAACTCGCAAGTTGCTGCCCTTTTTCTCAAGTTTCTATGGTGGAAAGTGGAGATCCAACTTTGAGCTCAAGGTCAACAATGGAGGAGAGAGGGGAGCTGCTTTTTCTGTCTGTAACGGGCAGAAAGTCGGGAGCTGGAAGAAGAGACCGTTGAGAGGAGAAAAAGTAGTATTTATATGCTGTCGTCCAACGGTCGGAGAAAGTGCGGCACTGCTGCACTGGCAAATTCCAGCAGAAAGGTGTAAGTGAGGTATTGCTGGAATTGTCTAGGTGTGAGGATGTTGTTTCTGAGATAGGAGCACTTGATTCAACAGATTGACTGGCATCACTTAGGAACTCCTTAATAGTACGGCATCCCTAAACTTAAATTCAAAAGTAAAACGAAATTAAACCTCCGTTTGAGTTGGTCACCGCAGCTGCAAGTTAGCATTGAGTTCTTTAAAACACATATCATTATTTCACATTGATTCCCTGCACATCATCTTGATAGAAATAATTAGTTCTCTAATTCGGTGGTCATCAATACTAAAACCCACATTAGGGAGTGATTGCACTTTCAATCTCTCCCTTTTAGTAATTGATGACAATCCAATTAGAGCTTACAAAAGATAATCATAAAAAACGTAAAAAGTAAGCTTTGTATGTAAAGAACTTCTTAAAAGGTGTGGAAACGAAAATTGAATTTCTAAATTGGCATAAAAGGCCAACAATCCACATAAGATTGAAAATAGGAGAATTTCTTTACATTCAAAGGTTCTGTGGGGTGCTGCACACTGTGTCAAACAATTAAACGTGATGCATATGACAGTTCAAGACACACAAGATTTGGCTGAGGAAGCACAGAGCGGCACTGCCGCACCCTGAGGGCGGCACTGTCGCACCGGCTTCTTTAGTTAGATCACAACCAGATTTAAACAGCACCTGCACACTCACAAGATCTACACAGATATAAAATATGAAGTTCCAGATCACACAAGCACAAATATATATCCAACATGATAGATATAGAGTCGAGTAAGTAGCTAAAATATTACAAACCATAATAAAAAATAGTTTAAACTCTCAAGCTCACACACTACTAAACTGAAACTAAGCTCCAACCGCAGTAAGACGACGAAAAAGAATTTGACCCCTCTAATTTCTCCCTGTTTGGCATCAAATACCAAAAAGAAAAAAGAAAAGAGAGCTCAATCCTGAAGCTGAGACCAATCGACGTCTTCACCATCACCACCATTACCACCATGAGGGTTTCCATCATCATCATTATCTGAGTCAGAAACAACTGCCTTGCCCCCACGGTGAGTAGTGCCTGTAAAGCGAGTAGTGCCTGAAGTGCCTACACCCTGTGTTGACATCTACTAACGTCGCCAAATATAACTATATAACTTTTAATGCGAGGGGTGAGATTAGAAGATGAATGGTAATTAATTAACTTGTCATTAGAAACTAGCCACTTTTCTATTACCAACATTCTTATGCAAGAATTAGGTTATCATCCCTAATTAATAATGCTAAGAATAAATAAAGGTTTTATATATTAATCTATGTGAACTACGATCAGTTCTGTAAGCGGACAGATAATTATACCATTATATCATTTTACCTAGGAGTTCTACTAGGTTGTCGATTTATATTTATACCACTCGGAAGGACTAGGATAAACTTTAATCTATTATATTGATAGTGATGGTATACAATGGATAAGTGACATTACCGATGTCATTTACTCTACTCATAACAGGTGGAGGTCACAAGGTAAATAAAGATAATGGTGATAAGTATGATCAAGCATCATAAATAAAAGATAATCATCAGAGCACTCTCTAGTCATAGTAATAGCTAGCCAATGGATAAACTAAAGAATTAATATCAAAGGTAATTCTATAATTACATCAATGAATAACTCTAATCAGTGCAATTACATCTAGCAATCATTGTTAGACTAATCCTATATCATGATCACATGCAAAGGGCATCATCTAGTAAGGATGTGAAACAGAGTCATCATCCAACTTTGCGACCGTGCCTGCTGGCCTACATACGGGGGGTGGACTATAGAGGACTCAACGCAGCTGTCACCTACGCGATCTACCACACGACCCGGCACATCAGGGTGCACTCGCAGATAAACAAAATACCTAGACACCACGTCTATATACTGTTCATCATCTATCCATCGTCCGCATGAATAAATGCTATACGAGCAATTACATGAATTCAATAAGATCAAAGCACCTATACTAGACATATAATCAAAGTAGACAAAGACTATTGTAATTAAGAACATATGAACTATTAAGAACAATGTTTCCCTAATCATAATGAAGAATACAATAATAGAGAAAGAATTAGAATTATACCGAACTCCGCGTTCCAGACAGACGCCGGGGCTCTAGATCCGCCGAACAACTAGAACTCCTCTACTTCTAATCTAACTAGGCTAGAACTATGAACTAGGAGGCTCTTGATGGACTAGGAGGCTCTTGATGGCTTGAGAACTTGATGCCTTGAATGAATGATGGGTTGATGCTTCCAGGGGGTCTGCCCCTCTATTTATAGGCCGGTGGGATGCACGTGTGCCGTAAGATCAAACCGACTTGAAACAAGGGCCGAGATGACTCCACAAAGGCGGCGGAAGAAGATTCCAGAGGGTGGGCCGAAACCCTAGTGGGGGGGCGCCGGCCGGCCCCACCCTGGTGGGTCTCGGGCCCCGGTGCTTCGGGTGTGTTCCAGATGCTTCTAGTGTTCTCGTGATGATGTTTTCTTGGCGGTTAAGTTTCGTGGTAATCATGCTCTTTAACCCTTCTTTTATGCTTTTCTGGAATAGCCCCTGGAAAATACAGAACATGCAAAACTTGTGGAAACTGTCAGTTAAAACTCTAGACTAGTGTGTATTCATGTATCCTTTGGTGTCTAAAGTTCTAATAAAAGTTGACGTTATCCACCGTCAACACCCTGCGTGGTGTGACCTGCCTGTCTCTGAGTGCGCACCCACTGCTGATGGGAGGCAAGCGTATCATCCCAACCGGGCATGCCATACTGAGGCGGGTACTGCTGTTGCTGTGTATACTGAGGATGATGGTACCCATATTGTGGCTGCTGATAGCCATACTATGGCTGCTGGTATGGCTGGTACTGCTGCTGGAAAGGATCATACTGCTGTTGTCCTCCATCATCATCAGAGTCATCATCATCATCATTAGAATCTGTGAGTAGCTCAAAAGGAGGAGGAGGCTGAATAGGAGGTAAATCTGGAAGTCTCACCTTCTGCCTAGCCTCCCTAGCCTCAAGTCTGGCTCCATAAGCTGTAGCTGCTGAATATGTGCAAGTAGCAAAGATGAAAGTTAGAATCTTCTTGATGAAGCCCTTCTTCTTGCCCCTTCTTCTACTAGATGATGTCCCTGGAACATTTGTATGTGCCTGATTACTGCCACTTCCCTTCTCTACACCATGTGGTCTTGGCCTATCAATTTTGTACACTTGATGACCTGTCTCATGCGGGAAGCGAATACCAGAAACTCTCTCAATGACAAACATGAGATAGGGGGCATAAGGCAAGCCCCTTCTCCCATCATCCAAAGCAGTAGAGAGCTCATGCCACATGAAGCGAGGAACATTGAACCTCTCACCTGTGTGAAAGCGAACAAGCACGTTCCTAGCAAATCCATTAATATCTGAAGTTGCTCCATCCTTTGGATTTATGGTGTTTCTGATCAAATTGTTCATCACATAGTATACAGTGAGTAAGCCCTTAGCCTTGCCATCAGCCACCCTGGGATCCCTCTAAAGAGCCCTCATCTGCTCAACCTCAAGGCGAGACTCATCATGAATCTCAGAAATCTGCCTGTGCATATCACCAAAACCAAGAATACGACTGAAGGTGGTAAAATCAACTCTATAGTGTCGACCTTCAGTCATCCAGTGAATCTTATCAGTAACAGCATTGTGATAGTAAGTGGCAAGGAACTGTGCAAGTACCTCTGTGTTCCATCCATACCTGAAACTCATCAAATCAGTCAAATCAAACTATCACAAAGCCTGATAGCAGCATTGAACTTTGGCTCATTTCGGTCTCTCATATCCTGGAAGTTCACATACTGCATGTGCACAATCTTGGATTTCCTGGCACCAAGAATAGCTGTCCTATAGAAGTTGGAATGAAAAACAGTTCAAAATCTATAATCAATCCCCAAAAGACCATGCGAGGTATATGGGTTGATAGCTCTAGCCTGCTGAGTCTCTGACCAAGACTTGGAATAATCAATCTCAGGGTGAGGCATAGTGTCAACAGGTGCATGCATCTTGGGATTTTCATCTGAATCTCTCATGTAGCTGTCATCATATTCATTCAAATGATTAGGAGTGCTAAGACAACCTCTATAGGAAATAGTGAATCCCTCTAGCTACCGTCTCTCCTCATCCTGAATGTACTGCTCATGAGCGGCACGATCATCAGCGGCGTGAGGAGCTGCACCGCTGCTGGTACTCCTGCGTCCCCTCTTGGAAGGTTTCTTTGACAGCTGTTTCTTCAAAATCCGAGGGCCGCCACTTCCACCTCCTTGCTCCATCTATGCAATTCAAATGAGACTTTGATAAGAAACTGTGTAAATTCGAAATATAGAACTTGCTGCACCAAAACTTTAACCATTGAATCAACATGTACATTGTCCAGAAAACAGAGCACCTGGTGAGCAACCCAAGCAGGGCGGCACTGCCGCACCCAGCTCCTCCATCCAAACTCTGCACATTTTAATTCAGTGGCTAACTTTTCGATCCAACAACTTCTATACTCCATCACAATCTCAGAAATCGAAGTACAACAACAGATCGGGCCATGAAATCCATTTATGAATGAGACAGGGAGTGGACTTTTGAAAATCAAATCCTGGAGGAAAACTAAACCGATCCATGGGAACCTGACCCGGAGCACTTGCTCCTGCAGGGTGCGGCACTACCGCCCCTGCAGGGCGGCACTGCCGCATTGGCTAGGGTTCCCCGAATTGAGTCGGGCTTCTTCCACGATTTCACCACAAAAGCTCCTCCATGATACTACCCCTGAAAACATGAATCCACAACTGGAAATCACGCATTGCATAGATCAAGAAGGTTTATGGTTTCACCTTGATTCAAACTGAAAATTGAGGAGGAAAGAAGAGCAATCTCCGCGCCTCCACACTTTGATCAACACGAGAATGAGTAGGAGATGCTGGCCCTAGGTGCACCAATGTCGGGGAAACTCCGGCAAGACGGCGGCGAGGAACACCGGCGCCCTCAACTTCACGAGAGAGAGGAGGAGTTGGGGGCGGCGTGGTCTAGGAACGAAATAGAGGGAGAGAGATGGTAGGGCGGCCAGAAATAGATGAGAGAGTTAGGTCCCACGTCTCAGAGAAATTTGGGCCGAAACCGCTCAGGTTTCAGAGTGCGGCACTGCCGCACCCTATGGGCGGCACTGTCGCCCTGCCCAAACAGGGAGTTTCAAAACCTATTTTCTCGACCTGTTTCTATCACAAATATATATATATATATATATATATATATATATTTATATATATATATATATTCAAGATATTATGGCCAGAAACAATCAACAATAAAAACTATGGTCATATACCTTGAAAACCGCTTTTAATTAGTTATGAAAGACAATATGAAACTTTTTAAAAACTTTTCCTAAGTCGCTAGGTTGACAAACAAGTGTGTGCTACATGTCAAGCCAGGTTCCTTAAATCAAGTATATTTAGTTCATTTCTCAAAGTACAAAATCTTGACTTGTCGAGAGGCTTAGTGAAGATATCGGCTAGTTGCTTTTCGGTGCTCACATGGCGAATTTCGATATCTCCTTTGGTTTCGTGGTCTCTCAAAAAGCGATGACGGATGTCTATGTGTTTTGTCCTTGAGTGACTTATCGGGTTGTTTGCAAATTTTATGACACTTTCATTGTCGCACAAAAGTGGAATTTTGGTAAAGTAACATCAGTAATCCTTTAAGGTTTGTCTCATTCAAAGTAGTTGAGCACAACAAGCGCCGGCTGCAACATACTCGGCTTTGGCGGTGGAGAGAGCGACACAATTTTGCTTTTTAGAGCTCCAAGACACTAGGGACCGTCCAAGGAATTGACACGTCTCCGAAGTGCTTTTTCTATCTACTTTGCAACCGGCGTAATCGGAATCCGAATACCCAAGTAGATTGAACTTAGAGCCCTTAGGATACCACAAACTAAGATTTGGAGTATGAACTAAATATCTCAAGATTCTTTTAACAGCGGTTAAGTGACATTCTTTAGGATTGGCTTAAAATGTAGCACACATGCACACACTAAGCATTATGTCCGGCCTAGATGCACACAAGTAAAGTAGAGAACCGATCATAGAACGATATACCTTTGTATCAACGGCTTTCCCTTCTTCATTGAGATCAAGATGTCCATTGATTGGCATAGGAGTTTTGATAGGCTTTTCATTCACTATGTCAAACTTCTTAAGCATATCATGGGTGTACTTCGTTTGACAAATAAATGTTCCTTCCTTCAATTGCTTGATTTGAAAACCAAGGAAGAACTTCAATTCACCCATCATGTACATCTCAAATCTCTTAGTCATGATCCTACTAAACTCCTCACAAAAAGATTGGTTAGTACTACCAAATATTATGTCATCGACATATATTTGGCATACAAAGATATCTTTAGCAAACTTGTGAGTAAAGAGAGTACGATCGACTTTACCTATTTCAAAGCCTTGCTTGAGTAAGAAGTCCTTAAGGCATTCATACCATGCTCTTGGTGCTTGCTTAAGCCCGTAGAGCGCCTTTTGGAGTTGGTAGACATGGTTGGGGAACTTGGGATCTTCAAAACCCGGTGGTTGCTCAACATAGACAAGCTCTTGGATTGGACCATTGAGGAATACACTTTTGACATCCATTTGATATAACTTGAAGTCATGATGGGCAGCATAGGCAAGAAGCATCCGAATTGCTTCAAGCCTAGCCACCGGTGCATATGTTTTCTCAAAGTCTAATCCCTCTACTTGAGTGAAGCCTTGAACAACCAATCTTGCCTTGTTCCTTGTCACCACGCTGTTTTCATCTTGCTTGTTGCGGAAGACCCATTTGGTGCCAATCACATTTGTATTGGGTCTCTTCATCAAGGTCCACACTTGGTTTCTTGTGAAGTTGTTGAGCTCTTCTTGCATCGCCAATACCCAATCCGGGTCTCCAAGTGCATCTTCAACCTTAAGAGCTGTGACAGAACCGCCTAAATCACATGGCCCACAGACGCCTGTCATTGTCACTCATGACCTCTGACAGCGGGTCCGCGTCCCAAATGATCTAGAAGGTTCTGCCGGGCTACATTAGCGCCCGATTTTCTCCAACAGGATCCCATTGCGAAGTCATTACAGAATTACAACATTTCATAATAAATTACATCAGAGTGAAAATGCGGAAAGATTATAAGGTACTTAGATTACAAACCGTTTGTCCAAATACGATTGAAGTACGAATATTACAGACCATAAATAAAATAAGTAGCAGTAGAATAATGATACAACATTATTAAGTATTTAATGATAAGAACCCTGCCCACGGGTTCGGCATTACTCCTCCTCACATCCCTCCTGTACCACTGTTACACAGCAAGGGGCGAAACAAACCTCCGGCTGCTGCGTCCCTGCAACATGGGGTTAACAAACCCTGAGTACTGGGGTACTCCGCAAGACTTACCCGACTAAGAAAAAGGATTGAGACTCAGGAATGCAGGCTGAGGGGAGTCAAGGTAAGGCCGGAGCAAGAGTCAAGAGTTTTGCAGAAAAGCATTACTAACTTATTTCAATATTTTAACTCAGTCTTATTTTAATCATATCCATATATCCAAATTCCTTTTCATATATCATTATACCTTCAAAATTCTTACTCATTCTCAAAACACCTAGTTTCGAACCACTTTTCAATTGTAGGTCAAAGGATCAAGTCTCCATATCCGAGGAGCAACGACGATTCGAATCGATTAGTACCCAGCTGGGGATTCCTATCCACACTGCATATGTAGCACTTAAGCTTGCATATACCAACTCCGGCTACCACGATTTTTCTACCCCTGAACCGGTCCTGCGCCACCCGAGAACACAGTACTCCTCTCCTCTCCAGGCACGCCGGCCACGAGGGTACACGCTGCTCTCGCCATCTCTCCACTCCCAGTGCGTGGTTGTCGGTTCAAGTAGTAGAGCCACCGGAGTCAGAGCTTTCCGTAGTATGTGGCTAGTTGCAAGTTCTCGATCACAGCAGGCCTACAACGAACGGTCCCTAATTCTTTTTCCGCCGACGACAGTGCATTGGGACTCTAACCCAAGTACAAGTGTCCCAACGGTTTTCAAATCCCTTTTTCGCCGGTGGTCAAGCATTGGGACTCTAACCCAAGTTCACAACCAACCAACGGAAAATCCCTTTCCGACGGATACGGTGCATCGGGGCTGCTACCCAAGTACACAATTTTCGAACGGACTCATGCCCCTTTTTCCTTTTCTCATGATTCATAATTGTCACATTAAAATAGCCTTTTTACGCAAAATCTAAATTGATTAAGCAGGACTAAGCATTTTCGAACATTTTTATTTTTAAACAGGTTTTCGGGATATTATGTATCAAGGCAGGTAATGCATCAATATAGGAGACAAACAACTCCTAACAACCTAATGCAATAATAGACTCAAGTGATAAATAATTTTATAAAACACAAGGCGGGGCTGAATGCACCGGGGCTTGCCTTGAATCGTGTACAGTGTCGGGTCGGGATCAGTCCCGCAGATGTCAAACCCTTGGATGACTTCTGGAGTGGCCTCCTCAGTAGTAGTCTCGACCTGGACCTCCTCGGGAACGGGCACTACACGTATGCAATGATGTATGCTTAGCATGGCATGAGGGCAACAAATGAAATGCTTGAAAGTAAATCATTAATACCTTGAGTACAACTTTCCTTCACGGTAAAGTTGTAAACAATTTACGGAAGGTAAAAACAATGTTTCCTACTTTTGTTTTATTGACCATTTTAACGGTCACAAAAAGCCGCTACACAGCTTTTCTACAACTAACAAGCAACCCTACTACTTCTGTCAAGGATCACTATGGTGAAAGACCCTTGAAACCAATCAATCCAAAATCACACCAAACCACAGGGATTATTTGCTTAGATTAATTATACTACTCAAATACCCCACAACTAGTAAACAAGTGTCCTAACAGTTTCCAAATGAGTTCAAACTTACCCAACAGATAGATCTTACTCAAAAATGGTACCACATAAATTTTCATGATTTTTGGATAATTCTGGAATTTATTAAAATTGCTCAAAGTTACATTTACTAATTAATATACTGATTTTTAGTTCCCACAGAACACATCCAAACACTATATCTAGTATTTTTATAAAATACTACATGTTCCAGAGAGTACTCACAATTATTTTCATAATTTTTAGATTAACAGGAATATTCCTATAAAAATGACAAATGTAAGTACTATTCATTCAAAATTAAAATGGAAAATCCACTGGAAATCCCTCCAAAATAAGAAAAACACTTCGGCCCGAGGCGGCCCAACATCGTCGGGCCGGCCCAACTCCACCCGCGCGTTCGCCCGCGCGCGCGCGCCCAGGGACGCTGACAGGCCGGGCCCGCCTGTCAGCTCCTTCTTCCACCTCGCGCGTTCGTGCGCGTGCACACCCACGGCGGCACGGCGACCAAGTTCCGGCCGCGGGGACGCCGGGGAACTAAAGGAAAAGGGCCAGGAAGGATCGGGAGCTCACCACGGCTCTACTCCGACGGCTGGCCGAGGCTGAGATGGAGCGGAGCAGCGAGCAAGACGACGGCGGCGGCGTGCAGCGGCTCGGCCTCCACGGCGAAGTTGCGTTCCGGTGATTCTAGGGGACAAAATGAAACGCCGCTGCGAGCATGAGCTAAGGTATGACTCCTAGAGCCGGAAACGGGAAGTCTAAGGTAGAGAGACTCACCACCGCGAGCTCGACGCGAGAGAGGTGGCTGCGGCGGTGCTCCGCCGGGCCCGAAGACGACGGCGAGCGTTCCGGGACCCGCGACGCACGGAAGCCGAACCACAGAGGCACAAGTCGTGTTCAAGAACCCAGTGAGGCTAGAGACGAGTGGAATTTGGGTGAGGAGGTCGGAGCGCGGCCAATTTTTGGCTCGAAGCCGAGGCGGGTGCGGCGGTGGATGGGAGAGGGTGAGGGCACGGAGGGGGACGTCGTCGCCCTTTAAGCCGACCAGAGGGAGGGACAGAAGCGGCGTAGGGCGGCGCGCGATCTCCCGCACGGGAAACGGCCCCGGGGACACGATCCCGGCCGGCACGGACGGCGGCGCGCGCGCGCCCGACACGGCGGCGGTCGCGACTGTGCGCGAACAGAGCGGGGAGGGGCAGATCACTGTAGCACTTCAATTCTCCCACACGGTTTTTGACCAATTTCGCCAGATTTTGTATAACAACATGAAAAGGTGTAAACACCAAAGTTGTAGAGTTCCAAATTCTGAACAACTTTGATTAAGGGATCAACTCCAAATTTTGAATAATTTAGAAACTATTCAAAAGGGGGTAAAAGAGGGTTTTGAATTTCAAACTGAAATTTTAAAATTACTTTTAAATTTATTCAACAACTTGAAAAATTGTCAAAATAGAAGTTGTCCTACTTGAGGAGCTTTACAACTTTCATTAAATGAGTTTGGTCAGATTCTCAATAGTTTTTAAATTGGCATTTCAAATTTGAATTTCAAAGTGGTAATTAGGGTTTAATTTGAATTTCTATTAAAGAACTTCAAAAACACCCAAAATAAAAGTTGTTCTATATAAAAATATCTACAACTTCTATTAAGGGACCATCACCAAATTCCAAGTAGATTTTGATTTGGGGTTTTGGGGTCCGATTAGGGCCCAATTTGAATTTTTCCTTTTTGATTTGTTTTAAATTCTCAAATGATAATTCAATCACAACATCCAAGGCATTTGTCAATGAACCACTCTAAAGACCCTAAACATAATCAAATGCAAATGCTTAATACTAAACATGATGACATGTCAAAATTAATTAGTCGTAATACCCGGGGTATTACAGCCCTTCCCCCTTAAATAAATCTCGTCCCGAGATTTGATAGACGATAAACCTTAGGGTTAAGTAATTGGAAAAGAAAATGTCTCAAGTAAACCTACTCTAGTTTCTACCATAAGATAATAAGGGAAGCTCATATCGACCATAACCAGAAACTTTACATTTACAATGTAGCAAAGAACTCGGGGAAGTTTTCGGCGAGATAGTCTTCAGACTCCCAGGTGGCTTCATCCTCGGAATGTTCGCTCCATTGAATCTTGTACCATCTTGTAGTGGTGCGCCGAGTGACGCGATCCTTCTGATCCAGGACTTGGATAGGATACTCAGAGTATGTTAGGTCGGGTTGGAGTTCTATTCCCTCTATATCCACGACTTGATCTGGCACCCGAAGACACTTTTTGAGTTGTGATACATGAAAGACATTGTGTACGGCTGAGAGATGATCTGGCAATCTCAACTTATAAGCTACTTTCCCATGACGAGCCATGATTTGAAATGGTCCAATGTATCGAGGAGCTAACTTGCCTTTAACTCCAAACCGACTAATTCCCTTCATGGGGGAGACTTTGAGATAGACATAATCTCCTGTCTTACTTTGATCGGCGTAACTCTTCTGTCGCGACTGTGCAACCTTCAGGTTATCTTGTATTTGCCTCACCTTTGCTTCAGTCTCTTCCACCAAGTCAACGCCAAAGTACCATCTCTCCCCAGGCTCAGACCAATTCAGGGGTGTTCGACACCTACGACCATATACCGCCTCAAACGGAGCCATTTTGATGCTTTCTTGGTAGCTGTTATTGTACGAAAATTCTGCCAGTGCCAGACACTCATCCCAAGATTCGGTGTAGTTGAGTGCACATGCTCTCAACATGTCCTCCAACACCTGGTTGACTCTCTCAGTCTGCCCTTCAGTCTGCGGATGGTATGCTGTGCTGTGTAGAAGCTTTGTTCCAAGTGACTTGTGGAAGGCCCTCCAAAAGTTGGAAATGAATTGAGAACCTCGATCAGAGACAATGGTCTTGGGCACACCATGAAGCTTCATCAAATTCTGGATGTACAGCTTTGCATAGTTCACAGCAGTGTAAATAGTCTTGCCGGGGATGAAGTGGGCTTGCTTAGTGAGGCGATCAACCACAACCCAGACTGAGTCAAAACCTCTGGGTGTTTTTGGCAGACCTACGATAAAATCCATACTAATGTCCTCCCATTTCCATGCAGGAACAGGCAGTGGTTGCAGTTCTCCACCGGGCTTCATGTGTACAGCTTTCACCTTCTGACAAGTGTCGCTACATATCGAGCGATCTCTATTTTCATTTTGGTCCACCAAAACTTTTGCCTTAAATCCTGGTACATTTTATTGCTCCCAGGGTGGATGGAGAATCTAGTCAAATGTGCTTCGTCCAAAATCTTTTGTCGCAACTCGGGTACCTTTGGAACCACTAGCCGCCCTTTGAACCATACGACCCCTTCTTCGTCAATCCTGAAACAATCCACAGTACCAGCTTGTACTTTCTCCTTAATATGCTGGATGCCTTTGCTTCCTTTCTGAGCGGCGATTATCTCATCACGGATGGTGGTCTCAATACTAACATGATTCAAACTGCCTTGTTCAACTATTTCTACCCCCAACTTTTCTAGTTCATAGCATAAGGAAAAGTCTCGGGGCTTCACTGCCAAACAACTGCAATGAATTTTGCGACTGAGCGCATCGGCAACCACATTTGCTTTGCCAGGGTGGTAATGTACTTCAATGTCATAATCCTTGATCAGCTCGAGCCATCTTCGTTGTCTCATGTTCAACTCTTCTTGGGTAAATATATATTTTAGGCTCTTGTGATCGGTGTAGATCTTGCAAGTACTGCCCAGCAAATAATGTCGCCAAATTTTTAGTGCATGGACCACCGCTGCCAATTCAAGATCATGAGTGGGATAATTTTCTTCATGACGTTTAAGCTGTCGGGATGCATAAGCAATGACTCGGCCTTCTTGCATCAAGACACAACCCAGGCCGGTTCCCGAAGCGTCGCAGTACACGTCAAATGGCTTTTCAATGTCCGGTTGAGCCAGGACTGGGGCAGTGGTTAACAACTTCTTCAAAGTCTGAAATGCTTGCTCACACTCAGGTGACCAGGCAAACTTGACCTCGTTCTTCAATAAGTTGGTAATAGGCTTAGATATTTTGGAAAAATCCGGAATAAAACGGCGGTAATATCCCGCCATTCCCATAAAACTACGGACTTGATGTACTGTGGTTGGTGGTTTCCAATTCAAGATCTCTTCCACCTTGCTTGGGTCAACCGATACACCTTCGGCCGACAAAATATGCCCAAGAAACGGAACTCTGTCCAACCAAAACTCGCACTTGCTGAACTTGGCATACAGTTGATGTTCTCGCAACCGAGTTAGGACTACACGGAGGTGTTTGGCATGTTCTTCCGGGCTTTTGGAGTAGACCAGTATGTCGTCGATGAACACGACTATAAACTTGTCAAGTTCGGGCATGAAGACTGAATTCATAAGATACATAAAATAGGCAGGGGCATTGGTCAGGCCGAAAGACATAACCAGATACTCGTAAAGACCATATCTGGTAGTGAAGGCTGTTTTGGGAACATCTTCTGGACGGATTTTTATTTGGTGGTACCCCGATCTGAGGTCAATTTTCGAGAATACCCTGGCCCCCGCAAGCTGGTCAAAAAGTAGATCTATGCGAGGCAAAGGGTACTTATTTTTGATAGTGACCTCATTGAGGGGACGGTAATCGACACAGAGTCTGAGGGAGCTGTCCTTCTTTTTAACAAAAATAGCAGGACAACCCTAAGGGGATGAACTAGGCCTGATGAAACCCTTATCCAACAGATCCTGCAACTGAATTTTCAACTCTGCCAACTCCTTCGGCGGCATTCTATATGCTCTACGGGAAATAGGTGCTGTTCCTGGCTTCAGCTCAATGGCAAATTCTACATCCCGGTCAGGAGGTAAGCCAGGCAATTCGTCAGGGAATACATCCGGAAATTCACAGACTACCGGAATGTTCTGCTCCTCTTTAACTGTGGTTGCACATACCCTACCAACTGCTCTTTGAGGTATGGGAAGTTGGATGAGAAGTTGAGTTTGGCTATTAGGCAAGTTTACTCTGATGGTTCTATTCAGCACGTCTATGAGAGCTCTGTGCTGATACATCCAATTCATGCCTAATATCACATCTATATCCTGATCCTTCAGTACTATCATCGAGGTCGGGAATATATGCCCGCCAAGCTCTATGGGCACCCGATGTACCATCTCTTTAGTACTAATGCGCCCTCCGGGCGATTGTATAAGGAAACTTTCCTCAATCTGCCCAATCGGAATTTCATGCTTGACAACAAATGTACGATTGATGAATGAATGCGATGCACCAGAATCGAAAAGCATGATAGCAGGATGACTTGCGACAGGGAACCTACCCAGCATGACGGGTTCACCTTCAGGAATGTCTCCAACTTGCGTGTAGTAGACCTGTCCTGCTTTTCTCACAACCTTTCCCTTCTGGGCCTGCTGTTGGTGGCCACGGTGCTGTGTCTGCTGCTGTTGTCCACCAGGAGCCTTCTGTGCATTCTGATTGTATTGTTTGGGAAACGGGCAGTTGCGGGACCAATGTCCCATCTTGCCACAATTGTAGCAAGGCTGGTTGTAAGTTGCTTGAGGAGTGGTTACGCGAATGCCTGGGGCATTCGGCTGGGTGGTACTTTGTTGATTAGAAGTGTGAGAAGTAGCAGCAGTTCGAACTACGACCTGCTGATGAGGATACTGGGGACGTGTGTGATGAGTGGGATGGTATATGATTTTCTGGCGCTTTTGATGGCCAGAAGATCCAGCTGACCCAGATTTCTTCTTTTTCTTCTCTTCTTGGTGCTTGCGATCACTTTCTTCAAAAGCTATGGCACTGTTGATAGCCTCATGATAAGTGCAGTTGAGATGGTTAGACAGGCTTCGCTGAATCTTGAAGTTCAAACCCCTGACAAAACAATCCTTCTTCTTCTGATCGGTGTTAGTATGCTCAGGGGCATACTGTGACAGGTGATTGAACTGACTGACATACTGCATGACTGTAGACTCCTTTTGTTGCAGTGCCAAGAATTGATCCAATTTCATCTTCATCACCCCCGCAGGGATGTAATGTGCACGAAATGCCTCACGGAACTCCGCCCAAGTAAGTTGATGCCCTACTGGCTGTGCTGACTGTAGGTTTGCGAACCAAGCGCTTGCGGGTCCTCGGAGTTGCTGTGCTGCAAACAACGGCTTCTGGGTTTCCGTGCAGCGAATCAATCCAAATTTCTGCTCCATGATACGGAGCCAGTCGTCTGCTTCCAGCGGCTCATCCGCTTTGGTAAACACTGGTGGACGAGTGTCTGTGAAGTCCACATAAGTTGTTTCCTCATCATGGAGGCGGCCACGACGCCCCACACGGTCATCCCGATTTTGCGCAAGCAATGCCGTAGCATTAGCTAGGGCAGCAATGGCATCAGCCAAGGTAGGTGGAATTGGCGGTGCTTGTGGAATGGATCCGTCCTCGGAAGTACCAGCACCATTTGAACGGGTGTTAACAGGCATCTGTGCATAATTAAACCAAACTGAGTCTCAGATTACTTAATCAGGTCTTAATACAATACACACCATACAATACGATAGGCAGAGTACATAACCAACACTCGACACAGTTCTCAAACCATACTAAGGTTTTCATGGCAACACTGATACTACAATACCCTTAGGAGTACAAATACTGATGTCGCTAGACTTAAGGCTAATCTAGACGTCGTCTCCCACGGTCCCGTCAGAGACGACACCGTCCTCGTCAACCTCCGCCACGTGCTCCTCGACGCCCTCCTCGACGTCCTCGTCAGCGTCCTCCTCGACGATCACCTGGAGTGGCTCAATCTCCTCGTCCACGTCCTCTATGTCCTGATCCTCAGGACCAACGACCACCCCATCCTCGGGGTCCTCAACACGTGGCTGCAGGATCGGGTTAAGCTCATTGTTGAGCCTATGCACCTCCTCGTGCAAGGTGTCGTTGTAGTCCTCGATCTGCTCTACGTAGATCTCTAGCTCGTGCAGCCTCGCCCTGGTCGCGTCCTCTCGCGCCCAGGTGGCATCCCTCTGCTCGATCAGACGAGCCACAGAAGTCCGCAGTCGGTCGATCGTCGCTACGTCCTGGTAGTGCTCTCGACGAGCGGTGGCGAAGTCCTCCACCATCCTCCTCATCTCCTCCCTCATCCTCTCTATCTCCTCCTGTAGCTCAGCGCGGCTGCGGCGGGGGCGACGACTGCTAGAGGCCTCCCCGTCGCGTGGCGCCAGCTGGTGACGCGGCACACCCCTAGGTCCCGTCATCTTACGCGCAGTCTGCTTGCAGCGTGCCATGCTGGAGAAGATAAGTTGGGATTAGTGAGGTTATAATACAGGCTAGCAAGAATAGGTTTGATAAATCCTAACCCATCACCCGTTTTAAGGAGGAAGTTATTTATAAAGTGAATTAATCATGATGCATGAACCGTACTTACGAATTTAAAACCAATGCAAGCATAACCCATGCATGAATAACTTTTAACATAGGGCTAATAATAGTGCTATTCCACTGACTTCCCTAACTATAATACAGATTTAGACAAGAATGAGCAATTTGGACCAAAATAGCAATTTTAAATTTATGATCCAAAACGTTTTGAAGTTTTGCAAAGTAATACAGTAATGATTTAGCAATGGAAATGCTCTGATACCAGCTGTGACAGAACCGCCTAAATCACATGGCCCACAGACGCCTGTCATTGTCACTCATGACCTCTGACAGCGGGTCCGCGTCCCAAATGATCTAGAAGGTTCTGCCGGGCTACATTAGCGCCCGATTTTCTCCAACAAGATCCCATTGCGAAGTCATTACAGAATTACAACATTTCATAATAAATTACATCAGAGTGAAAATACGGAAAGATTATAAGGTACTTAGATTACAAACCGTTTGTCCAAATACGATTGAAGTACGAATATTACAGACCATAAATAAAATAAGTAGCAGTAGAATAACGATACAACATTATTAAGTATTTAATGATAAGAACCCTGCCCACGGGTTCGGCATTACTCCTGCTCACATCCCTCCTGTACCACTGTTACACAGCAAGGGGCGAAACAAACCTCCGGCTGCTGCGTCCCTGCAACATGGGGTTAACAAACCCTGAGTACTGGGGTACTCCGCAAGACTTACCCGACTAAGAAAAAGGATTGAGACTCAGGAATGCAGGCTGAGGGGAGTCAAGGTAAGGCCGGAGCAAGAGTCAAGAGTTTTGCAGAAAAGCATTACTAACTTATTTCAATATTTTAACTCAGTCTTATTTTAATCATATCCATATATCCAAATTCCTTTTCATATATCATTATACCTTCAAAATTCTTACTCATTCTCAAAACACCTAGTTTCGAACCACTTTTCAATTGTAGGTCAAAGGATCAAGTCTCCATATCCGAGGAGCAACGACGATTCGAATCGATTAGTACCCAGCTGGGGATTCCTATCCACACTGCATATGTAGCACTTAAGCTTGCATATACCAACTCCGGCTACCACGATTTTTCTACCCCTGAACCGGTCCTGCGCCACCCGAGAACACAGTACTCCTCTCCTCTCCAGGCACGCCGGCCACGAGGGTACACGCTGCTCTCGCCATCTCTCCACTCCCAGTGCGTGGTTGTCGGTTCAAGTAGTAGAGCCACCGGAGTCAGAGCTTTCCGTAGTATGTGGCTAGTTGCAAGTTCTCGATCACAGCAGGCCTACAACGAACGGTCCCTAATTCTTTTTCCGCCGACGACAGTGCATTGGGACTCTAACCCAAGTACAAGTGTCCCAACGGTTTTCAAATCCCTTTTTCGCCGGTGGTCAAGCATTGGGACTCTAACCCAAGTTCACAACCAACCAACGGAAAATCCCTTTCCGACGGATACGGTGCATCGGGGCTGCTACCCAAGTACACAATTTCCGAACGGACTCATGCCCCTTTTTCCTTTTCTCATGATTCATAATTGTCACATTAAAATAGCCTTTTTACGCAAAATCTAAATTGATTAAGCAGGACTAAGCATTTTCGAACATTTTTATTTTTAAACAGGTTTTCGGGATATTATGTATCAAGGCAGGTAATGCATCAATATAGGAGACAAACAACTCCTAACAACCTAATGCAATAATAGACTCAAGTGATAAATAATTTTATAAAACACAAGGCGGGGCTGAATGCACCGGGGCTTGCCTTGAATCGTGTACAGTGTCGGGTCGGGATCAGTCCCGCAGATGTCAAACCCTTGGATGACTTCTGGAGTGGCCTCCTCAGTAGTAGTCTCGACCTGGACCTCCTCGGGAACGGGCACTACACGTATGCAATGATGTATGCTTAGCATGGCATGAGGGCAACAAATGAAATGCTTGAAAGTAAATCATTAATACCTTGAGTACAACTTTCCTTCACGGTAAAGTTGTAAACAATTTACGGAAGGTAAAAACAATGTTTCCTACTTTTGTTTTATTGACCATTTTAACGGTCACAAAAAGCCGCTACACAGCTTTTCTACAACTAACAAGCAACCCTACTACTTCTGTCAAGGATCACTATGGTGAAAGACCCTTGAAACCAATCAATCCAAAATCACCCCAAACCACAGGGATTATTTGCTTAGATTAATTATACTACTCAAATACCCCACAACTAGTAAACAAGTGTCCTAACAGTTTCCAAATGAGTTCAAACTTACCCAACAGATAGATCTTACTCAAAAATGGTACCACATAAATTTTCATGATTTTTGGATAATTCTGGAATTTATTAAAATTGCTCAAAGTTACATTTACTAATTAATATACTGATTTTTAGTTCCCACAGAACACATCCAAACACTATATCTAGTATTTTTATAAAATACTACATGTTCCAGAGAGTACTCACAATTATTTTCATAATTTTTAGATTAACAGGAATATTCCTATAAAAATGACAAATGTAAGTACTATTCATTCAAAATTAAAATGAAAAATCCACTGGAAATCCCTCCAAAATAAGAAAAACACTTCGGCCCGAGGCGGCCCAACATCGTCGGGCCGGCCCAACTCCACCCGCGCGTTCGCCCGCGCGCGCGCGCGCGCACCCAGGGACGCTGACAGGCCGGGCCCGCCTGTCAGCTCCTTCTTCCACCTCGCGCGTTCGTGCGCGTGCACACCCACGGCGGCACGGCGACCAAGTTCCGGCCGCGGGGACGCCGGGGAACTAAAGGAAAAGGGCCAGGAAGGATCGGGAGCTCACCACGGCTCTACTCCGACGGCTGGCCGAGGCTGAGATGGAGCGGAGCAGCGAGCAAGACGACGGCGGCGGCGTGCAGCGGCTCGGCCTCCACGGCGAAGTTGCGTTCCGGTGATTCTAGGGGACAAAATGAAACGCCGCTGCGAGCATGAGCTAAGGTATGACTCCTAGAGCCGGAAACGGGAAGTCTAAGGTAGAGAGACTCACCACCGCGAGCTCGACGCGAGAGAGGTGGCTGCGGCGGTGCTCCGCCGGGCCCGAAGACGACGGCGAGCGTTCCGGGACCCGCGACGCACGGAAGCCGAACCACAGAGGCACAAGTCGTGTTCAAGAACCCAGTGAGGCTAGAGACGAGTGGAATTTGGGTGAGGAGGTCGGAGCGCGGCCAATTTTTGGCTCGAAGCCGAGGCGGGTGCGGCGGTGGATGGGAGAGGGTGAGGGCACGGAGGGGGACGTCGTCGCCCTTTAAGCCGACCAGAGGGAGGGACAGAAGCGGCGTAGGGCGGCGCGCGATCTCCCGCACGGGAAACGGCCCCGGGGACACGATCCCGGCCGGCACGGACGGCGGCGCGCGCGCGCCCGACACGGCGGCGGTCGCGACTGTGCGCGAACAGAGCGGGGAGGGGCAGATCACTGTAGCACTTCAATTCTCCCACACGGTTTTTGACCAATTTCGCCAGATTTTGTATAACAACATGAAAAGGTGTAAACACCAAAGTTGTAGAGTTCCAAATTCTGAACAACTTTGATTAAGGGATCAACTCCAAATTTTGAATAATTTAGAAACTATTCAAAAGGGGGTAAAAGAGGGTTTTGAATTTCAAACTGAAATTTTAAAATTACTTTTAAATTTATTCAACAACTTGAAAAATTGTCAAAATAGAAGTTGTCCTACTTGAGGAGCTTTACAACTTTCATTAAATGAGTTTGGTCAGATTCTCAATAGTTTTTAAATTGGCATTTCAAATTTGAATTTCAAAGTGGTAATTAGGGTTTAATTTGAATTTCTATTAAAGAACTTCAAAAACACCCAAAATAAAAGTTGTTCTATATAAAAATATCTACAACTTCTATTAAGGGACCATCACCAAATTCCAAGTAGATTTTGATTTGGGGTTTTGGGGTCCGATTAGGGCCCAATTTGAATTTTTCCTTTTTGATTTGTTTTAAATTCTCAAATGATAATTCAATCACAACATCCAAGGCATTTGTCAATGAACCACTCTAAAGACCCTAAACATAATCAAATGCAAATGCTTAATACTAAACATGATGACATGTCAAAATTAATTAGTCGTAATACCCGGGGTATTACAAGAGGCTCCAAAGAGGAAACAAACGTGTAATGTTCACAAAAATTTGCTAAATGAGAACGAGTCATTACCCCTTTCGAAGGCTCCCAAGGATATTGTCAATGGGGTGATCCCGTTGAATCATTTGACGTAGCCTTGGATGCTCAACACATTCTTGCTATTCTTCTGGCTCATCACAATCTTCCAGATCAAATATTGGAGCAAGATCTAGACCATGGTCCAGACCTGACTCAGTTCTGGCTGCTGAGGAGGGGGCAGCACTGCCGCCCTCCTTTTCTGTAGCAGGGGTGCCCTGCTCTTCTCTGGTGAGTGCGTCAGTGGAGTCTTGTACAGCAGCATCTTGAGGCTCCCCCTGTTTTGCTGCAGGAATTTCTTGTGGTCTTGTATCGCCAATGGTCAATTGCTTGATAGCATCACAAGGTGGATCCTCCTTATCTACAACACTAGAGTCAACTTGCTCTACTTGAGAGCCATTAGATTCATCAAATGTCACATCTGTCGCTATTTCAACTCGACCGGAGTTTTTGTTGAAGACACGGTAGGCATGCTCATTTGATCCATAACCAAGTAGAAAACCTTCATCAACTTTAGGTGCAAATTTAGAGGTTTTGGGTTTCTTGTTAAGTATGAAACATTTACACCTAAACACTCTAAAGTATGACACCTTGAGTTTGTTACTGGTGAGGAGCTCATAGGAGGTTTTCTTCAACTTCTTGTGTAGGTAGAGACGGTTGATGGCATGACAAGCGGTGTTGACGGCATCACTCCAAAAGATGTCCGGCGTCTTGTATCTATCAAGCATTGTCCTTGCCAAATCAATGAGCGTTCTATTCTTCCTCTCTACTATACCATTTTGTTGAGGGGTGTATGGAGTTGAAAACTCATGCTTTATGCCATCTTCATCAAGAAATTCCTCAACTAGGGTGTTCTTGAACTCGGTCTCATTATCACTTCTCACTTTCTTGATGGAGAGATCGAATTCCTTTTGTGCCCTCCTAACAAAGGTCTTCACCTTCTCTTGTACCTGGCACTTATCATAGACAAAGAACACCCAAGTGAAACGAGAATAGTCATCAACAATAACTAAGCCGTATTTGTTACCACCAATGCTAAGATAGGCAACCAGCCCAAAGAGATCCATATGAATCAACTCCAATGGTTGAGTGATGGTCATGACGCTCTTTGGTGGATGTGGTACGCTTACTTGCTTTCCGGCTTGGCAAGCGCTGCAAATCCTGTCTTTCTCAAAGTGAACATTGGTTAGTCCAGTAATGTGGTTGTCTTTTAGAAGTTTGGCTAAATTCCTCATCCCAACATGTGCTAGGCGGCGATGCCACAACCAGCCTATGCTAGATTTTGCCACTAAACAAGTCTCAAGGTTGGCTTTCCCTTTGTTGAAATCAACTAGGTAAAGCTTTCCCTTTAGTTGACCCATAAAAGCAATAGTGGAATCCTCCCTTCTAGTGACTTCCACACCCTTATCCGTAAAGAGACAATTGTAGCCCATTTCACACAATTGTGACACGAACAACAAATTGTAACTTAACGAATCAACATGTAAAACATTAGTAATTGAATGTTCATGAGTGATTGCAACTTTACCAAGACCTAGCACACCTCCCTTGGAATTGTCTCCAAAGACAATGTTTTCATTTGAATCTTCCTTGGGTCATGTGATTTGTACATCTACTATCAAGCACCCAACTTGATCCATCGGAGGAGTATGCCTACAAAACAAGTTTAGTTTCTTGATTTAGGTCCCCAAATGTTCTTGGGGCCTTGCATGTTAGTTACAAGAAACTTAGAAACCCAAATAGAAGTGTTATGATAAACATTCTTTTCTTTGCCAATGTACTTGGCAACCACTTCACCCTTGCTGTTGTTCTTCAACACAAAGCAAGAACTCAAGCTTTGTCTAGGTGCAACGGTCTTTGGTTGATACGAATACTTGTTTGATTACCCCTAGATTGATTTCTTGCTTTTCTGTGGAACCTGCTTCGGCTGGGAGACATTCTTGCTGTGCTGATTATTGCTAGAGGCAGTGGAAGTGACCCTCCCTTTCTTTGGGGGAGCGGCACTGCCGCCCTAGATAGGGTGCAGTGCTGCTCGAGGAGCTGATCGTGCTGCTCTCTGTGTAGGTCCCTCTGTACTTCGACTGCTGGTAGAAGTGAAATGCACACATTCATAACCATTTATTACCTTTCTCCCATTTGTTTTACCTCCTTGTTGGTGCCCAAGCCCGGTCTTGATGTATGGATGTCTTCCATCCTTGAATTGTGGCTTCTTTGGTTGACTCACTTGGCCACCAACATGCTTGTTCTCAGATTTGCTCTCTTTGGCAATTATCTCATTGAGCCTAGCTATTTTCACCTTCATAGCCTCCATGTTTGTAAGGTTAGTAGCATAGATATCCAAATCAAGATCATGACATTTTCCACATCCTTTACTAGTGGAGGCAATAGAGGTGTTATTTGTTTTAGAAAGATTTGAGGTGCTCTCGCAAAGAAGGTTATATTGCAACTCAAGTTCTTTATGCTTTTTACATAAGACACAATACTTTTCATCAAGTGCAATATGAGCCCTTTTAGTGAGTGCATGGTCCTCTTGCTCTTTGGCCAAAGCCTTGCGCAAGGATTCCACCTCACTCCTTTCCAAAACAAGTGCTTCATTGTTAGCAATATAGAGATTTTCTTGTTTGATAAGAAGTTCCTCTCTAGATTCTAGCTCGGCTTGAACACTTTCTAAATTTTTCATTAGTTTAGAGATGAAGAATTTAGTTTTTGGGTCCAAGTTCTTGGTTATATTATCTAACTCCTCATCACTTGAAACTTCATCACAAGAGCTTTCACTAAGTTCGCTACTAGAGATATCACTAGGAGGAAGTGAATGTTTGGATTTAACTTTTACCTTCTCACCCTTTGCCATGAGACAAATGTGAGAGGAGTAGTAGTCATCATCATCGGTCAAGTTGTTGAAGAGCTTGGGTGGTGAAGATGTCTTTTGGATGGCCACGGTTGTAATCTTCTCATCTTCATCACTTGAACTATCATATGTTGAGTCTCATCCATGACCAATGTGAGCTTCTCCCATTATTTTCTTGCTGTCCCTCTTGTACCTTTGCTTGTTTCATCTTTTGTCCTTGTTGTTCTTGCCATCTTCTTCAGCATGAGGATATTGGGCAATGAAGTGCTCGGTGCTACCACACTTATAGTAAGTTCTCTTCTTCTTGTTGGAAAATCTCTTCTTCACAGGCTTGTAACCTTGCTTCTTCAAACCTTTGCCATACTTGTTCACAAAGAGAGCCACATCTTCTATTTCCTTGAACTTGGTGTTGTCATCTTCACTTTCACTTGAGGATGATGTAGATTCAACTTTTCCACGAATTTGCTTGATTTCTTTGCCCTTGCTTGTGCTTGCTTGCTTGCTACCCTTGTACTTGTTGCTTTGACTTGGCTTGTTTGGCTTGCTTGCTTTGAGTGCTATTTCCTTCACTTTTAAGCCTTCCAACTTGGCTTGCAACTCCCCAAGCCTTCTTCATTCATTTGCTTCTTCTTTTTGCATGTCAAATGTTAAAAGTCTACCAAGTACATCATTTGGTGTGAATAGCTCAAACTTCTTCTTGTCCCTAATTAGAGTGACCACGGTCTCATTTCTAGGTGAGTAAGCCTCCAACATGACTTGCACCACCTTGTGATCATCCAAGTCATCACATCCATAGCCTCTAATCTTGCCAACAAGTGTCATAAATCTATCAAACATAGCTTGTGGACCTTCATCATCCAAGATCACAAGCCTATTGAGCTTGGCCATCAAGATAGAAATCTTTGCTTTTCTAACTTTGTCAACACCCCCATGAGCAAGATGCAAAGTGTCCCAAATCTGTTTTGCCACGTCAACTCCCATCAGCCGGTTGTACTCATTTCCATCCAAAGCACTAAGTAGCACACTAGTGGCTTGCCCATTCAAATGGACAGCCAATAGCTCCTCATGTGTGGGCTGCTCGAGGTCGACGGGAGGCTCAAATCCATTGCATACAATCTCCCAAATGCCGGGATGAAGACCTATAAGATAAGCCCTCATCAAGTGCTTCCTCTTGGCAAAATTAGTCCCATCGAAATGAGGTAACTTGCCCGCGGGCACATTGATGAAAGACTTGCGATCACGGTTAGTCATAAGAGCATAGTTAAAGGATACGGCCGCATATTTCTTCTTGGTGGTGGTGCTGCCCTTGTCCTTCTTGGAGGTATGATAGGAGACATCATTATCGCCATCATCGGAGCTACTAGAGAGCTCACTAGATGACGTATGCACCACCTTGGCCTTCTCTTCCTTCTTCTTCCTAGCTTCTCTTCTCTTCTTTCTTTCTTCACGCTTGAGTCTTCTTTCTTCTTTTCTTTTCTTCTTTTCAGCTAGCCTCTTCTCCTCTCTTTCTTGTTCACGTGCTTCTCTTCTTTCTTTCTTTTCGGCCTTCCTTCTTCTTCTCTCTTCCTCATCTTGTTGCCTTTTGTCAGGGTCGGAAGCAACAAGGGGAAGGTCCTCCTTTGCTGTGGAGGCTGAGAGCTCGCTACTCTCAGTGTCGGTGTCGGTGTCGCGAAGACCCATCTCCTTCGGGTCAACTCGAACGGATCGAGTTGAACTTCCTCCGGGCTCCATACTTCACGCGGTGAAGCGTATACGAAGCAACAGGCTCTGATACCACTTGTAGGATCACTGGAAGCCTAGAAGGGGTGAATAGGCCTGCAAAAACTCAACTCGAACGGATATCAAATCCTAGGGCGGCACTGCCACACTCCAGGGGCGGCACTGCCGCACTCTGAAATCTAAACAGAATTGCGCAAAAGATATATGGATAGAAATAGTATACTCTGAACAGCTTGTTTCCAGAATTTCACCAAAGTTCACAGCTCGAAGACTGGATACCACAGAAATCCTTTAAATCACCGAATCGGGCAAAACCCTAGAACAAATCAACAACACAAGAGTAATAAAGAGACAACAGCACGCGGTGATTTATCCTGTGGTTTAGCTCGCCACTTAGGCTTGCCTACCTCCACGTTGTTGAGGCTTGCCACAAAGGCTAGGGTTACCACAAAGGTTGCCCTATTCCTCGTTCTCAAATCAAGAGAATGAACTCTTGATTTGAGGGGTGATTTCTTAGCTGCACACGAGATTACAATCCTCCCTAGACTGCCACAATGAGGTTGGCAAGCTTTAGGGCAAAGCCTAGCCGGCTAGGAGCAAAGCTCCAAGGAGTAGACCTCAAGAACGCCGGCCAAACGTGAACCAAGTGCTCTCAAACTTTGAAAATCAGTAGATCTGCTCTCAACTCGCAAGTTGCTGCCCTTTTTCTCAAGTTTCTATGGTGGAAAGTGGAGATCCAACTTTGAGCTCAAGGTCAACAATGGAGGAGAGAGGGGAGCTGCTTTTTCTGTCTGTAACAGGCAGAAAGTCGGGAGCTGGAAGAAGAGACCGTTGAGAGGAGGAAAAGTAGTATTTATACGCTGTCGTCTAACGGTCAGACAAAGTGCGACACTGCCGCACTGGTAAATTCTAGCAGAAAGGTGTAAGTGAGGTATTGCTGGAATTTTCTAGGTGTGAGGATGTTGTTTCTGAGATAAGAGCACTTGATTCAACAGATTGACTGGCATCGCTTAGTAACTTCTTAATAGTACGGCATCCCTAAACTCAAATTCAAAAGTAAAACGAAATTAAACCTCTGTTTGAGTTGGTCACCGCAGCTGCAAGTTAGCATTGAGTTCTTTGAAACACATATCATCATCTCACATTGATTCCCTGCTCATCATCTTGATAGAAATCATTAGTTCTCTAATTCGGTGGTCATCAATACCAAAACACACATTAGGGAGTGATTGCACTTTGAGAAACTATTTACAAATATACACAACATTCATATAAAATAGTTGCAACTATACATATGAAACATATGCAACATTCAGATGAAACACTTACAAACATTCACTTAGAAAATGAGATGAAACATTATAAACATACATTTAAAACATAGGTCCGAAAAAATGAAACATTTTAAACAATACCCGCAACATGTATTTTAAAACACTTGTAACATACGCAATATTTTTATCTATTTATATAACATACCTATAAAGAAAGAAAAAAATAAATGCTAAAAAATAAAAGGATATGAAAGAAATGGGAAAAAAAGAGAAAATAAAAGAAAAAGAAAAAGAAAATGAAAGAAACAACAACGAAAAAAACAAAAAAAGGCGCAGGGGGTGAGCTGCCCACGTGCTAGGAGTCACGCGAGTGGGACGCGCGTCCGGCCGGACGACCAAAGCGTATACGTCTAGATAAGATGAAAAATTTTAAGTAACGCTTGTAATATGTATCGGAAATAATTGTAACACATGTAACATCACCAATATACTTTTACCACATACACAAAGAAATAAAAAAATATATAAATATTTTAAAAGAAAATGGAAATAAAAAATAAAAAGAAAAAAGAAAAAATGAAAAATGAAAAATGAAAAACGAAAAAAAACACGCAGCGCGCGGGGGCGAGCGGCATGCGGCTCGCGCGTCAGCGCGGAGGTGGGTGGAGGCGAGCGGTCCGGCGGGGCCTAAGCATTACCGGAAAAAAAAAGTAAAACACGAGAATTCCAAGTTCCCAGCAGAGACCGCAGGGAGAGTAGAACCTCGAGCAGCGCGGCCATGGCGAAGCAGGGGGCGAAGAAGATGAAGGACGAGAACAAGAAGCGCTTGGACTTACTCCTGCGCATCATCCTCATATCCAACGTGAGCATCCGCCTCCAATCTCCCCTCCCCTCCGTCGCGCGTCGCGCGGGACAGATCCGCGAATCACTTCTTCGGCCCGTATAGATTGCTGCCGTCTAATTTGTTGTTCGTACAGCTCGCGGGGTGATGTTGTAGGCGAGACTTAGAAGAATTGGAGTAACTATTTGAAGATTCGAAACTTGGAAGAATTGGACTAAGTGTTTTAAGTATTGCGTGCTCAATTTTTTTTTCACTCTTTCATGTAGGGCCGGAAGGGGATAACACTCTGCCTAGAACCAGATCTGGGATGCCACTTCGCTGTGGCGGGAATAAAATTCCCTGAGGATGAAATTAGGTCGACATTTAGCTTAATTTAGTTTGGCTCAGTGGAATTACTCATCTGTGCATCTCCTAGTCGACTACGGTAGTATTGTTGTGATGTCAGGAGTTCAATTGAGAGCTATGACATGTTCCTGATGCATACACTATTACAATCCACAAATGGCTGAAGATAGTGAATTGATGAACCTACCAGTTGAGAGCTCATGTCGGGGGTGGGGGGGTGTTGGGGGGGGGGGGGGGGGGGGGTGGAAACTATGCATTTTGTAATTTAATTTGGTTATTTTTCTTGTGTTGTGTTGTTTATCATGATATTTTGTAGTGATTGATTATGTGATTCAAGATGACTATACTTTGTGGATGTTTCCCTCTATTGCGTTTGTCTTGACCTGCTGGAAGTATGCCACCAGCTAATTTGTGTTTGTAAGGACTAGCTCATATATGTTTTTTTGCTCTACAGGCTATTTACATAGTGGTGAGGATGGCTATAATGCATTCATCCTTCACCTGGAAGCATTGGATTGGCCTTATGGTAACATCGGCCGCATATTTTCTTCCATATAAGCAACTTGCCAGTATGGCAAAGCCAGTTTACTCTGATAACGGAGAACTACTGGATGGTGGCTTCGATTTGAGCACTGGTGGGGTTTGCGAGTAAGGAACTGCACTAGACAGTGTACCAGTCATCTGCTACACCAACTTGCATCTATGGAACCTTTTGTTTTGACTCCCTTCAAACTGTTGAACCATATTCTTACTTCTTCTCATGCAGGTATTTATATGATGTGATCTACATCACTGTCTTTGTGCAGCTGATGTCCATCATTTCTGAAAAATTCTGGTGGACATATTTAGTGGTAAGATAATGCACACATCATTATATTTGTATTTCTTTTTAGTTACTTTATATTGCTGCAAATAGCAGGAAATATGAAAAAAAAAAACCTTTTGGGCCCAATTTCACAACATGCTTCTGGTTCTGCTTTACAACATTTACTCATTTTAGCTTAACTAAGCTGTTAGAAATGGGAACACTGCTCAATTACATTAGCGGATCTGTGTCTAACTTGTATTTACTTTCTGCTAAAAACTGCTTTGCAACTCGGTAGCAACTAGCAAGCAAATTATTATGTGGTTTGAACAGCCAATGCATATTACTACCACACCACTAATCACTGTTTATTGCATGTAGCCATGTTCTTGTATTGAGCCATTTCCTTATTTCAAGAGAGCTCGTCAATGATTGCAAACTTATTGTTTTGCTTAATATTTACCCATTCATTTGCAGATTCCAGCTTTTGCTGGATACAAGATTTTTGGTTTGTTGAGAGGAACATTTTTCAGTGGTGGCTCAGAGGTAAAAAAATGGATTGACCACTGACAATTTTTTTATTAGAATCGTTTACTATAACATAGCTTGCCATAAAAAAAATCTACAACTTTTGGTTCCTATTGTAGGAGCATACATCTATTTTGACATCATGTTGCAAAAACCTGCAAGTTACTTCTGCTAGCGCTGGTAGTTTTAGGTTTTTAAGAAAATTGTAGTTTTTCACAAGGTATCAAAATAATTGCAGGTTTCTGCCATAGGCCTCAAGATGTAGCTTTTTGCAACCTATGTCAAATTCCTGTTTCAAATTTACGCAGACAAAAACACCTGTATTTTTTTTCAAAAAAAAACTTTTCATTATGAGATATCAGAGAAATATCATATCTCTGTTTTCAGGGTGAAGTTGAAGATGAGAAGACCCGAAAGAAAAGGGAGAAGATGGAGAAGAAGGCATCTAAGGGGAAGATGATCAAAACTAGGACTCGCTGATATGACAGCTGTGCCCTGTTGCTTGAATGTTAGGTTGGTTTATCATAGCCGTCCAACTAAATTACAAGCTGTTTGTCAAATATTCTATGGTGAATTCGTGATAGTGTTCAGTGGTGACTTGTTTCAAACAGATAGTATTACGTAGGAAAAATGCCAGCTAATCTCCAACTTGTCTGATCAATAAGAATTTCCTGTGTAATTCCTGACTCTTTTTTGACCCATAAGTCACATGCCAACATTGTGGCATAGCAAACAACGGTGAACTTTTTACTGAAAGCTGATAAGATGCTGTATCGAGGTAGCCACTGTTGTCATGTGGAATCCTCCACTATGGTTCTCTGAAAGGAGTGAGAACTGGGAAGTACTAATCTATGCCTGGTTGGTAATAACCAACTAAAATTATTTTGGTGACAAACAGTAAAACGCTATTATCTTCAGTATGTAGGGGCATTCTAAAGCCATTTTGAAAGCTGTCAATTTACAGCTAACTGTTAATGACGCTAATTTGTAATTTGCAGAGAACAAGTATTTATCTTTGTGCGTCACCGTTTTCATCTGTAGTTTCAAAAAATGCTGCCTTAACAGGTGCGACGAGTTTCAGCTTGCACGGTAATACACATGCACGCTTCTTTATTGACCATATATATAAACCCACCCATTATAGTTATGATTGATGGAGGGAGTACTCCGTCCACAGTCAAAAAGTGGGTACAAATATTCCAAGGTGGCTGCCCAATAGCATTGCAATTTGCAAGAGAGCCAAACCCACGACTTCTAGTCAAGTCGTCCATGAGACCAATTCCCGCCTCATCATTGCAAATGCTTTTGTGGCATTTCACTCTCTTCTACCTGCGTCTCTATTTTTAGGATCGCTCCCAGATGACAATGAGCCCAAACGTACACTTACCGCAAATCTTCCTTTCGATCTCCAGGCCTTCTTCCTCCATGCGGACATTACATTTGTTCTGCTTCTTCCTTTTGTGACGTCCATGTTTGGCCATGCCAGTGCCACCAGGAAGCAGCCATGGCTCTGCCGACAAGCTCAGCCTTCTGTCCTTCAAGTCCCTGCTTCTGGACCCAGCCGGCTTGCTTGCTTCATGGAACTCATCCAATTACCTTTGCAGCTGGAGGGGAGTTGTCTGCGGCCTTCGGCATCCTGAGAGAGTCATTGCGTTGCAGATGAACTCTTTCGGCTTGGCGGGGCGTATCTCTCCATCGCTCGGCAATCTCTCCTTCATCAGGGAGATCAATCTCGGTAACAACCATCTTGAGGGGCAGATCCCTGAAGAGCTTGGCCAACTAAGACGGCTCCAGGTTCTGAACCTCACCTGGAACCTTTTGGAGGGAAGCATCCCGGAAGCTCTGGGAATGTGCACTCGACTCTCGTATCTTAACCTTGGGGTGAACCACCTTCAAGGCGAGCTTCCGTCAGAGATAGGGTCTTTGAAAAATATTGTCTCCTTAAGGCTTTTCCATAATCATTTGTCAGGACAGATCCCACAATCCCTAGCCAACCTATCGTCGATAAAAATGTTGGACCTTGGAAATAACACATTTTCAGGAGCTTTTCCTTCATATCTTGACAAGCTACCTCATATCTCCCTAGTTTCCTTTGAGTTCAACAACCTTTCCGGAGTCATCCCTCCTTCATTTTGGAACATTTCCAAACTGATAAGCTTTTCTATGGCCGGAAATATGCTTGTTGGGACAATACCTCCAGAAGCATTCAACAATCTTCCACTTCTCCAAGTATCCTATATGAATTTGAACCAGTTTCATGGCCATATACCAGCATCATTAGGTAACGCTTCTGATCTATCGAAAATCCAGCTCAATGTCAACTTCTTTAGCGGAACTGTTACCCCAGAAGTTGGGAAATTAAAACATCTCCAGCACCTAGTGTTATATGGAAATTCCTTAGAAGCTAATGAGCCCATAGATTGGAAATTTATTACCTCATTAACTAATTGCTCCCAGTTACAGTATTTACTGCTAGGTAGTAATAAGTTTGCTGGATTGCTTCCTGGTTCAGTTTCCAATCTGTCTTCTTCGTTATTAGGTCTTTACCTTGGAGACAACACAATATCTGGGAGCATACCTAAGGGAATAGGAGTAGGTAATCTTATCAACTTACAGGCCCTTGACTTGAGTATGAACCATTTCACTGGGGCTCTGCCATCTTCCCTGGGTATGCTTCAAAGTTTGCGTGGTCTCGGTGTGAGCAATAACATGTTGAATAGCTCAATCCCATTAGCTATAGGAAATCTCACAAGGCTAAATTATTTGGAAGTATCATCAAACAAATTTAGCAGTACAATACCCAGCACTCTTGGAAACCTGACAAACTTGCTAGACCTGCATCTCAGCAATAACAACTTCATAGGATCAATTCCAACTGAAATATTCAATATACACACACTCTCTATCATTTTGGATTTATCCTATAATAAATTGGAGGGATCAGTGCCAGAAAAAATTGGAAATCTAAACAATCTTGTAGAGTTGCATCTAGAATCTAATATGCTATCAGGTGAAATTCCAGCTGCCCTAGGAGATTGCCAACTTCTCCAAAATCTCTACTTAGAAAATAATTTCTTTGGAGGTAGTATTCCGTTTATGTTGAGTAAAATAAAAGGTTTGGAAATTCTTGATCTCTCAAGCAACAATTTTTCAGGTCATATACCTGAGTTCTTAGGGAATCTAAGCTCACTCTATTACCTTAACCTTTCCTTCAATAACTTTGCTGGTGAACTACCTAGTTTTGGTATTTTTGCAAATGGTACTGGACTTTCTATCCAAGGCAATGTAGCACTCTGTGGTGGCATCCCTTATCTTCATTTGCCTACATGTCCTTCTGAGTGGACAAAGAAAAGATGCAGACTCCCGGTGATTCCTATTGTTATTCCTCCTGTTGCAACACTAGGGATGCTTTTGCTGCTCTATTTTTTGCTTACTTGGCACAAGGAAAAGTCAGTTGAAAACCTTTCCACTGGGTCCATCCAAGGCCATCGACTAATCTCCTATTCAGAGTTGGTAAAAGCAACAGATGGTTTCTCGACAACCAACTTGCTAGGTAGAGGAATATTTGGGTCTGTGTTCAAAGGAACACTAGAAGAAAGAAGTGGTGAGGCTGCAACTATTATTGCTGTAAAAGTACTAAAACTTCAAACACCTGGAGCACTCAAAAGTTTTGAAGCTGAATGTGAAGCTATGAGGAACTTGCGACACCGGAACCTTGTGAAGATAATCACATCCTGTTCAAGCATCGACTCCAAAGGGGATGATTTCAAAGCCATTGTATTTGACTTTATGCCAAATGGTAGCCTAGAAGATTGGCTACATCCAGGTACAAGCAACCAGCTAGAGCAGAGGTGCTTAAACCTCCATCAAACAGTGAGCATAGTTCTTGATGTGGCTTATGCATTGGATTATCTTCACTGGCATGGTGTTGCGCCAATTGTGCATTGTGATCTTAAGCCAAGTAATGTACTTTTGGACACTGATATGGTAGCACATGTTGGAGACTTTGGACTTGCCAGGATTCTTGCTGACGGATCCTCTTCTTTCCAACCTTCGACAAGCTCCATGGGATTCAGAGGGACAATTGGATACGCCCCACCAGGTCAGCCTTAAATGTATGTCAACTTATATATATATATTTTTTTTGCGAAAGATCAACTTATATTTATTGAATATGATATATCTAGAGTAAAGAATGCATTGCACAAAATACCTTTGAACCTCATGCTAATCAGTGATACTTTAAATTATTTTCTTGATATCTGAATTCGCTTGTTGAGTTTTCCTCTCTTTTTTTCCTTGAACGAACAACTTACTAATTGTACATGATATCTCTACGGCCAGCCAGAAAACGGTTATACGTGAGAAAAATATCAAATATTCCCCAATAGTTTATCTCATAATATCATTGCTCAATGAAACACTCTCATAACATCATTGCTCAATGAAACAGAATATGGTGTTGGGAATATGGTTTCAATCCATGGAGACATCTATAGCTTTGGAGTTCTTATCCTGGAGATGGTAACTGGGAGAAGACCCACGGATATTGCAGTCGAGCATGGACTGAGCCTTCGAAATTATGTTGAGATGGCCATTGACAACCAAGTTATGGACATTATCAACATGGAGTTGGTGGCAGAGCTTGAAAATGAGAATGTGAGAGTAGATGGTGCACCGACCAGAAAAAACATGGCCCTTGTTTCATTACTTAAACTTGGGATATTATGTACTGAGGAAACGCCATCGACTAGGATGTCAACCAAAGATATCATCAAGGAGCTGCATGAAATAAAAAAGGCCCTCGGATAATAATACGGAGAATAAAAGCACAAAATTAGAAGGCATGTACCAACTACCAAGTATTCTTCACTAGATTCTAAAGGAGAGTATGGGTGCATCTCTTGAAATTTAGAGAATAATATCCTTTTATGTATGGGTTTCAAATTTCAATTAACTAGAAATATACCCGGTGCGTTGCCACGACACTTTCTTAAAAATAAAACCATTGCATGCATGAGTTAAATGTATATGTTCCAGATTGACCAGAGAACAATAGAAAAGATAAAAAAAAAAAAATTGACATTATTTACTGCAATGAAGCGGTAACCACTCATCAAAGAATTCCTGCAAAGTATCACGAGGCCTCTCCTAACCCAGAGCCTCCTTAAAACAGGCCCAAATAGTTCTAGCCATGATACACCCAAAGAAAATATGGTCCTCACTTTCAAAATCACCACATAGGCAAATTGATTCCCGACTGTAGCTTACCGTGCATGACCAACCACATAAAACCTTTAACTCAACTTGTCTATTTTTTACCCATGTGATTTAGGCTCTTTTGTCAGCTGGGTGACAAAAGGGTTTGTAACACCCAAAGTTATAAAAGCACTAGAATAGGCTGATAAAAACTGCACCCAATATAAATTAGAAAGAACCAAATGCCAAATTTATTCTATAGAAAGCAAATTGAAAAAAATTCAGATTGATAGTAAAAAAACAAACAAATTACAGAATTCAGATAAGCAACATTCAAAATGAAGCCAAATTTACACCATTAATATAAAAATATATTACTGTAACAGATCCACGGTCACCACCGCCAGTGGTGGTGCTGATCCATGGGTTCAGGCCGGACTCGACGTGGCAGTGGGCGGCGCAGGCGGGGCCGCTGTCAGCACCACTTCCACCTGGTGTTGCCGACATTGCTCTTCTTCGGCGCGTCCACCACGCGCTCGCCCGCGTTGTCTGGCGCCTCCCAGGCCGCCACGCTCGCCGCGTTGCTCTCCGGCCACCATCTCCCAGGCCTCGTCGTCGCCGCCGGCCGGACCTTGCACGTGGTGGCACCAGCTATGGCAGCCTCGGGCGTATCACCTCTCCCGGGAGCTGGACCTGCAGCGGCAGCAAGGCGGCGACGGCGTCCGCGTCGGCAAGGTGGCGCTATAAGATTCGGACGCGTGAAAGGGTGTCGACGACGACCGCGCGTTACCCAATCTAGTAAGGCCGTACAGAAGGTGCCCACCAAATCCCAAATGGTGGAGCCCAGACAAAAATCGCACACGCACAGACGACATCCAATGGTCCATAAAACAGGTGACACCAGCGGTAGAATTGCCCGGGCAACGTATAGCTTTCTGGAACCTTTAACTTCATTGGGGCTTTGGTCCTCCACAACTTAACATTCTCCTATTAGTAATACCCCTAAAAGTCAACCTCCTATACATGGATTAGGCTGTGTATTGACCAGACTACCAAGAAAAGGTAACTTGCCCCTCGGAAATCGTTATCTTATCTAAAATAAGTTAAATAACCATCAAACTTTTCCATTCTTTCATGTCATTCTCCCCTGAAGGCCTTCTGAACTCAACTCTCCATCCATCCCCAGCCCAACACTCACTGACCAAACAGTTGCCATCTTCAGTCTTTACAGAGATCTCAAAAGGAGTTGCGAATTATTGGCTATGTTCGCTTCAACTAAACAACACATATTTTTCAGCTCTGTAACAGTACTTTCCCTCACAACAAATCAGTTTTAGCCCAAACCAGCTCAGCTTTTCAGCTGAAGCGAACAGAGCAATTGTCGTTTTTTTTTGTGTCATAGTTTTTTTTAATCGGTGGTTAACCTTTTTTTCGCTCCCTTACACTTACACTTCTACTGTGTACTGCCATTTTTACAAGTTGAGCCTAGTATCAATTCAATTGTACCGTTGTTTCGCTTGCATCCCTCTCCGGCTGCAAAGCAGACAGTAGACGGTGCCGGCGACGAAAAAACTGACGAACCAGGCATTGTTGTACGACGTGACAAACGCACTGGAGACGCTCGGCAGAACCCCAACCTTGTGCAGAAATCCCGGCACGATCGGCGCAACTCCGGCCGCCATTGCAACCATCGCAGCGACATTGAAACCACCCTGGAAGTAGTAAGGGCCGCCCCTGTCTTGGGAGTAGAGCGCGTCGACGTCCAAAGCGGTGCGCCGGACAACGTAGTGGTCGGCGAGGACGACCCCTCCGATGGGGCCCATAAGCGCCGAGTAGCCGAGAAGCCAGGTGTAGACGAAGCTCTCGCTGGATCTGAGCAGCCGCCATGGCTGGAAGGCAATGCCGAGCAGCGCGGTGACGAGCGCCCCCCTGGCGAACGTGAACCTCCGCGGGCTCATGCTGACCAGCGCGTTCGCCGGCGCGACGACGTTGGCGGCGATGTTGGTCGTGATGGTGGCGAGGCCGATGCCGAAGATGGCGAGGAACGTCGTCGCCGGCCCCCCGATGCGGCCGAGGAGCTCGATCGGGTCGGACACGACGTGGCCGAAGATGACCTCGGTGGCGGAGGTGATGGCGAGCCCGGCGAAGGTGAACATGCCCATGAACACCGGCAGCCCCGCCTGGCCGAGCACCTGGTCCGCCTGGCTCCGCGCGTACCGCGCGAAGTCCGGGATGTTGATGGCCACCGTCGCCCAGAAGCTGATGTTGGCCGTGAGCGACGGGAAGAAGACCTTCCAGAACTCGGCGCCCGTCAGCCGCGGCGGCAGCGCGAGGATGCGCCCGAACCCGCCGGCCGACGCGTAGGCCCAGGCCAGCAGCGCGGAGGTGAGCACGATGAGCACCGGCGCCGAGAACTTCTCGAGCTTGCGGATGCCCTCCATGCCGTGCATGATGACGCCGAGCTGCGCGGCCCAGAAGGCGAGGAAGCACGCGAACTCGAGCGGCGCCGCGCCGAGCCCGGGCACCGGCGCCAGCAGCGGCTGGTAGGACTTGAGCCGGGACGGGAGGAGCAGGAAGATGGCGCGGCCCCCGATCCAGGACTCGATGCCGAACCACCCGCAGCCGACGAGCGCGCGGAGGACGGCCGGCACGTGCGCGCCGCGGACGCCGAAGGCGGCGCGCGCCAGCACCGGGAACGGCAGGCCGTGCGTGACCGCCGGCGCCGCCGTGAGGACGAGCGTGGCGAGCACGATGAGGTTAGCGAAGGCGACGGTGGCCACGCCCTGGAGCGCCGACATGCCCAGGTCCACCAGGCTGCCCGCGAGGTAGTAGGACGGCACGCCGACGACGAGGCCAACCCAGAGGCTGGCGAGGTCCCACGCCGTCATGGTGCGTTCCGAGGGCGGGGTAGGGGAAAGGTCCGACTCATCCGATGCCGTCGACTTGGGGCTCGCCGGCAGGAGCCGCCGCGGGCGGGAGGCGACCGTGACCACCGCCGCTAGGCCCGGACTCCGCGGGAGAAGTGGCAGCCGCGACGCCGCCTGGGACCTGGAGCTCGCGGCCACGAGCCGGCGGTGGTGCAAATGCTCCGAATGGCGCGAGGTGAAGAAGACCTTTGACATCGCCATGGAAATGGCCATGGCCAGTGGGCCGCCGGGCCGGAGAACGGGTGAAGCAGGGGAGGCAGCAGAGGATGGAGATTGGACACCGGTGCGCGAGGGGGAGGAGAGGATATGGGGGATCTTGTTGCTTGGTTCGTTACTGTGTGTGTGACTGTGCATCGGGGCCCCACTGCTTCCGACAGCGAAGCCTGATTCCATGTGGGCTCGGTTGCCGTCGGATCGTGACTACGAGAGTGAGGCCTCAGCCGTGCGATGGGAATCAGAGGGTAGAATGAACAATCAGCTGGAGTAGTTTAAGATCCATTATTAGGTGCGTGTTGGCGACGCTTTGCCATGAGGGTGACTGGTTGAGGATTCCAACGAAACTCTCTTTAGACACGATCCCAACTTGCCAAGTCCTTCAGCATGTTACACACTTCGTAGCCATGTGATAGGCCAGCCAGTTTATGCTTACGACCGGATCTCATCTCTTGGACACTCTTGCCATATCATTCGTCTAACATCTCAACTTGTGCTTTGTTTATCGTAGAGGTTAAATCATCAGTATCATACATAAGCACAGTGGGTGTTGAAAATCTGGAGGTGAGCTCTAACTTTCTTTATTTTTCTTTTTCTTTTTCTTTTTTTCATTTATATTTCTTTTAAAGAAGACGATCACAATTAGCTTGGGCCAGTACCATGCTAGCAAACTTCTTCACGGGCCAAATGACGAGCCCACTCAAATGAAAGGAAAGTCGGCCGTCCCGCTGGGCCTGGGAGAACACACCCTGTCACACGAAAACTAGTTGCTCCAAAATTCTCAGCAAATCCTTCGGGAAAAAAAAATTCTCAGCAAAAATATTCGTGCTGAAAAGCAACTAATCTCATGCAATCTCTGTAGGTTCAAATTAAATCTCAACTGATATTTACACTAATCCATGAAAATCGGTTTTCACATAAAACAGCAGTAAGTGAAGAAATTAAACTAAATTAAATAAGCATACAAAACAAACCAAGGTACTAATAATTATAACACGAAAAGAAGGCAGCGATATATAAATAAACTCATCAACCAACCAATCCACACACGGCCGAATCCTCGAACCATCTCACACGCAGAGGCGCAGAGGCAGAGGCAGAGCATCGTCGTCGTAAAACTCATATGTGCACGTGGCAGTAGACCCGGTCGAAGGAGGTCGGCGAGGCGAAGACGATGGGCACGGCGGGGCAGCTGGCGCGGACGGTGTACTTGCGCGTCCTCACCACGCCGTACCGGAACCGCACCTTGGCGACGACGTGCACGTCCACCGTCAGCTTCCCCGCCGTGCGCTCCTTCTTGATGCCCTCCTCCACGTCCCGCGGCAGCGGCGGCGGCGCCGCCGCCGCCCGCGCCACCACGTCGACGCGGGTGTCGGCCTCGGGCTCCTGGAAGAAGCCCGGCGCGTGGGCGCCGGCCAGGTACGCGCCCTCGTACCAGACGCCGACGTCGACCCAGCGGTACGACACGCCGGCGCGCTCGTTCGGGTTGGTGGCGCGCAGGGTGAGGTCGAACGCGCCCGCCACCCCGCCGGCGGCCGTGAAGTTGAACCCGTTCGTGGCGGCGTGGTCGACGGAGATGTAGAGCTTGGACGGGTGGAGGAAGAGCCACAGGAGCACGATGACGATCACCACCACCGACGCCGCCAGCGCCGTCGCCGCCGCGCACCGGAACGTCGACGGCCGCGTGCGCCGGTCCGCCATCTCGATCGCTATCCAACGGACCACAGGCCGCTAGACCTTTTCGTGCTTGTTGAGGAGGGAGTGCAGTTGTTCTTGATCGACGTCGTAGCTCAGCTGCTCGTAGGTAGCGATTCATCACGAAAGCTGCAGTGGCCTCTCTATATAGTGAGCTCTAGCTAGCACGATACTTTGAGTGGCGAGAGGAGCGTTCTACACGGGTCATGACGTACAGGCTGTAGCTGGAGTGGCCCGGAGGCTTTCGTGCGCGACGAGAGAAGCAGTACGCGAGCCGTGGCCGCGCAGAGCGAGTTCTTTTCTCTGTTGAATGGCGCTAAGCTATGTTCGTTCATAATTCCTAGTGTGTTTGGGCGCTTTGGATGGAGCTGTGGTTTTGGAATTCTTCTAGCTCACTCCTACTACTTTGGAATCGATTCGAAACTAGGGCACCCGGGGCACGAGTGGATGCGTATCTTAGACTAAGAATGCGCTCTCGCGCTAGGATCTTCTTCGCCTTTTCGGTGAAAAGATGAGAGTTGTAGAAGAGCCAAGAGCCAAAGAATGTGCAGAAAGTAACCCGAGAAGAGCGCCTCGCCCCTTCCTGTTACATACCCGTATAACTTTGACAAAGACGAGAGCACAAGTAACTATAATGGCTCTAGTTCCGTTGGATTTTAACAAGGCTTGGCATAGCTTTATTCAATTAAAATCAAATGTATCCGCCAAGACAAAACTAAATGCGGTAATATTTTCGACTGAGGTAATTGGATTGTACGATGATAAACTACTATTTTCAAATTGCAATTGCTAACTATTATTCCTGAGCTCAAATCCACTGCCTAAGATATCTTTCGAATTTGAGCTCTTATTGTGTTTTTTTTTGCGAATTACACAGTATAGACACAGACGCTCACAACGCGCGTACACTCAACCCTGTGAACACACGCACGCAAACCTCACCCCTATGATTAACCATTTGAACAAAAAGAGGAAAATAGAGGAAAAACTGAAAGTATGGGTCCTAATTTTGGTGAAATAATATTGAGTTGTGACCATAGGGGGGAAAACACGATCAAAAGTAGGAGCCCTAAATCAAAACTAGGAGCCTTGATTTGGGAAGTAAAGTTGCTCTTAGCCTATGAACAATTAACGGTTCACCTGGTGATTATTTGAAGATGATGACGTGCTTTTTTTTTTTTGGAAACTAAAAACTTGAAGATCAGCAAGTACACTCTAGTACACGGTCAAGATCGTACAGCACAAATGCATAACTTAGTAGGCATCACAGTCCGTACGTATACCTGGAAGTCATGCAAGAACGCCACTGCAATGTATTAAATCCAAATGAAGGCTACTCATAGAGTCGAAACAGATATCTGGCAGAAACATGAGGTACACAATATACCATTACCTCATGGAATGATGCAGTGCAACTAAAAACTGAAAGCACATATGCACAAATGCCGCATCATATAACCCTAGGTGTTTCAGCAATCTAGCAACCGAGAGCATACAATACTACGGGGGCATTTGTGAGGTGTCGAGAGATTCTTCGTTTCATGGTTTGCTAACCCTTTATTGCAGAAGTCGCTGTCAACAACAAACATCCTAAATCAGCCACACAAAAAAAGGTGAAATACTCCAGTCTAGCGACAATTGCACAAAAAAAAAACGCTAATATCCTGTAGAGTTGCATAAAAAATAGCAAAAAGGATTTGACTAGATAATGACTGCTCTGCAAAATGGGATTTCTGACTAGATCACCAGATTTGGCAATTGTAGTTTGTGCCAAAGCTGTTCTTGTACATTGAATATTCATTCACCTACAGGGTAAAATCGAACTGAGTTAGATATAAGGAAAATTACATAATGAGAATTTGTTGGTAAGTAAAGAAATGAATTGCCAGAAAATGGACCGCTACTCAATACTGACAAGTTGCACTTTACAAAGTCGAGGATAGCAGATGTGAAGGTAGTGATGTTACACATGTAAGTGCAGGAAACTTGCTGAATGCAAGAGAGAGTCTAGTAGAAAATAAAGCACAGTTTCCCTTAGAATGAATAATATGTCAGATATCATGTTCAATTTTTTTTTTCTCGCAAACAATATCATGTTCAATCTTATGTGTCTTCAGCACTACAGTGTACTCCCTCCATTCCAAAATTTAGGTTGCTTTAGTTTTGTCCTAAATCAAATTTCTCTTACTTAGATCAAATCTATAGAAAAATATATTAATATCTATAATATAAACACACTAATAGTACCAAGAAATATTCATGATGGATTTAATGAAAGTAATTTGGCGTCACTGATGTTGTTGCATTTTCTTGTAAGCTTGTTAAAATTAGAGAAGTTTCACTTAGGACAACAAAAATGACTTCCATTTTGGAACAGATGCGGTAGTTGAAATTCCCTAGTTCAGCTGTCTAAAAAAATAGAGTACCAACTCACACTTTTTTCACATAGGCACTGTCGAAAACTCTCAACCTATATTCTGAATTATTTATCTAATAAACATACATTTGGAACTCAATTACTTGAGTGAAGGTCATACTCGATTTATCATCTATTCCCCAACACAAGTCATTCCCACATTATCTTACTACAGTACCATCAGCAAATTAAATTTTTCTGCTCTTACCACAAACATGTTCAGTAAGAAATTCTGTATGCCATGTAAAGCATTTCGCACGAAAATGTGATAATTTGTTACAAAACATCTGATCGTCATGGGTTCCTTTTTATAAATGAAAACTTTATCCCAAATAGAACGCAAATCAATGAAGAAATTTGACTAAACTGTCCTCACCTTATGTGGAGACAGTTTACTCCCTTGAATTCTCAGCGAAGTTTCTCCTTCACTGAGTGCTTCTTGGCCGCTTCCCGCACCTTCTCAATATATCCTTCAATTGGTGGTGTGAGTGTTGCCATGTACCGGTTTGCAGGGAACGGTGTCATGTCAGGTACCATAGCAGCAGCTCACAGCTTCTCAGGGAGAGCATCAATGGCCTCCTTTTTTAGGGTTAGAAGTATTGACTCTGCTGTTTGCCTTGCACGGTGCCGCCGCATTAGTACACGACTGTATTCTTTGGCAAGTCGCCGACCATCCTCGACTGTGAGCTCATACTTGGGGATTGCCTCCTCATCAACTAGCCCAAGACTGATATAGTCAAGGCCTGGTGGACCCATAAGCACACGGTCTCCGTCATCTCCACCAGTACCTTTGGATTTGGCTTTAGCTTTGGCCTTGGCTATATCAAGCTCACGTTGCCTCTCCTTGGAGACAAGTCCCAGTTCCTCACGTTTGGCCTCGCGAAGACGCTCCTTGGGGGACAAGTGCCGCAACGGAGTAGATACATTGAGACAAGACTGAAATCTGAGTAATGCGCTCAATGGCCTCACGACGACCACGACCGCCACCGCCACCACCAGTGGAAGGCGCCCCTTTCTTCGCTCCGATGGTGGTACGCTTCAAAGGCTGACCTGCTTTGAGCTTAGCCTTTCCTTTGGCTGTGCCACTCACTGGTGCACGCTGTTGAAGCTGGTGATGCTGACTGGTCACACCAGATGCCAGTGCTGGGCTTATAGTTAGTGTTTTGAGGCGCCGAAACATAATGTCGCGTGCACTTGAAGCCATTCAACTACCTGGTGTCTAATGATGTGGTGCATTCACATCTTCCATGCCCTCATCAAGCCCTACATGTGGATAAGATGGAAATATAAATGAAAAAAAAGTCATAAATCATAAAAACGATTAAATATTGAGCATACATTCTAATTTGAATATAGCATGACATTAGCATGCGTTTCTAATTTGATAACAAGTACTACTACTTGACAGTTCAAGTAACCTCTTGATCTGGACCAACACGACAACACGTCGAGGATAAAATGATTGCAAAGTCTTGGTCCTCTTCCTTGCGAGGAATATGAAAATCCATCGTCCACGTTTCTAATTTCAGTTTTCATTCTTCAAACCAATTGAAATAAGGCAAATTGAGTAGGGAAACTCACATGGAAAAAATTATGCCGTATCAAGAGCAGGACAGCAGGGAGACAACGAGGGACTGTGGGAGTCAGATAGGCCCGGCCGGACGGCTCACAGCCGGGAGCCCAGGACGACCCGACGGGGCCAGGGGCCTGGAGTCGCCGTCGGAGTCTCGGCCGGCGGCAGCCAGCACGGTGCCTACGTGGAGCCGCAGAGGGCGGTTGACGGACGGCACGGTGGCCGTCTGGGCGGCTGGCGGCGCGACGAGCTTGGCGGCTGGCGGCGATGGCGCCTGGCGCGCCACCTTCTCCCGTGCGGCGGCGGTCAGGTCTCGGCTCTCTCGCTCTTTTTTGAGAAAAGAAGTCTTGTATTGGGCCTTCGGTTATCGGCTAACAACACATGGGGAATAAAGAGTTGTTGGGCCAATGACTAGGGCCTGGGCTCTTGCTCGGTTACCCTTATCTTTTTGCACCATTCTGACATATGGAGTACCGGATAGGCAGACACGTTGACCAGAATAGCTTGGCATGGAATGAAACCCAAGAAGCGCTCATCAACCGCGAGACCGTTTCCTGTTTCTCGGGGTTGATTGATTCTCCTTCCGGTTGGGTCTGGAATGACGACGGAGAGCCTACTCTTTCCTTAACGATTAGGCCCGGGCGTCCGGACGCGCCGGCTCCCGCGCCGCGCGTGCCTCCCTCACCCCGGCGCTCACCCCCGCCCCGCAGTAAAAAAAAAGAACACCTCGCCCCCCGCGCCCGTACCGGGGTGCACGCGATGCAGCCGCGTGCTGCCGTCCCCCGTGCACCACGGGCCGTGCGTTTTTCTTTTTTTATTTCTTTTTCATTTCATTTCCTTTTTATTTTTCATTTTTTTTTCTTTTCCTTTTTTATTTTTAAATTTTAATTTTTTTTTTGCTTTTTGCTTTTTTATTTCTTTTTATTTTTTTTATTTTTATTATTTTAACATTTATATATTTTTGTTATTTCTTTGTATGTATGTCGCAGAAGTAAATCAAGAATGTTGCATATGTTACAAGTGTTTCAGGGGCATATAGCACGTGTTGCTCAAAATCTTTGTCTTTTTCTGGACGTACATCTCGTTTTTGAAATAAATGTATACAAGTGTTTATTTAGATGTTGCGTATGTTTTTACATGTATTGTTGTAAATTGTTTTATTTGAATGTTGCGTATGTTAGTGAAATGATTTGCAAGTGTTTTTAGGTGTTTTTTTAAATGTTTCATACACCTGTTTCGAGTGTTTTAGTAATTTCATATATATGTTGCAAGTGTTGCATCTAAATATTTCAAAATTAGATATGGTGTTACAGATAGTGTTTCATATGCATATTTCATGTCCATCTGTCGGATTGGGTGGTCCGTCACCGACGACGACCAATCTCCGCTCTAGCAAGCGCAACCTCATATCTTCACAGGAACCGTCATCGTCCCTCTGCTCACGTGCTCATCTTCCTTACCTCCTTCTGTGCTTCATAACGGTTATCATCCATCCTCGGCAGCTCCGACACTCGATCTGGCTTGGCTGGCGTAACCTTCCATCAATCGTCGTCTACCTCTTCTATCGCCGGCTAGCCGGATCGACCGTTCCCTCCTCTGCTATGCGTTGTCTGGAAGAAGGGTGAAACATGCATGTTGCAAAAGTATCTATCCAGTATTTCAGTAGTTTCAGCAGTATATTACATATGTTTCGTATGAATGTTGCAAAAGTATGTTGGGATGTTGTATATATTGCAAAAAATATATCAAAATATATCCATGTAGGGTCTTATTTTGAAGAGTTTATTGCAAGGAACACGATGGTGTAATCGAATTTTAATTAGGGTACTTGGTTTAGGAACTGTTGTTTTTTTTACTACAAAATTCATATCACGTACTAGTATTCTGTTGGGATGGTATGCATGCATCGGAGTGACCGAGTGGTTCACAACTTACGGTACCATGCGAGCATCCGGACGGGGTATGTTATGCATCGGAGTGGACGACATTAGGCGGGCGCGACATCAGGCAGGCGTGTCCGTCCGGAGGGCTTTTATATTTTTTACCATCCTCCCGAATGATACACATTCAAATAGCATCGTTCCAAACTTTCTTACAAATTTGCCACCGGAGAGAAGGCTTGTCTTTCAGTTTTGCCAAAAACCTGGACTTTGGCCTGCGTGGCGTGCCACGTCAAGCAGCCACGGTGGACACCCATGGCGCAAGGACACTAGTGCCACTGCCCTCTGCAGCACTAAAAGTGGAGCTGCCCTCTCTCTCTCGTGCATCCATTCGAGCTGGGAGCTGGAGCCGGCCCGGACGCAGCGGGCCTGGCCGCAGCCGCTTCACCATCCTCGCCGCCGACGTCGTCGTCCTCGGAGCTGGCCTCGTCCTCCGCCTCCATCCGTCCTCATCGTCGGGCCCCCCCTCTCCGGATGCACGGTACGCCAATGCTCCGCCCCCTCTCCTCTGCCTCATCTCCCGCGCCAACCCTAGAGAACTGAATCTCATCTGCAGATGTTTGGTTAGGGGGAATCTTCTGCGGGTCTGCGTAGCAGGACTAGGGGGAGGTCACCACCAGAAATGGAGGTGGCTCGGGTCCGACGACCGCTGGGTTAGGAGACAGGGCTCCCTCTCATCATGTGCCCAAAGTGCTGTAGGGCCAGGGTGATTGAGCTGAAGGCCAAGACTGATACGAACATGGGACGAATTTTCTTTAAATGTCCCTACAACATTGAAAATGTAAGCCAATGTGCTTGTTTCAATTTTATGTGTAAACAGAGCAATGGATTTGTGAAATTTGTTTTTTTTTGTTGTGTAGATGCCAGGGAGGTGCCGGTTCTATGAATGGCAGAAGGAGTACCTGGAGGTGCTAATCAAGAAGGCCACAATTGTGATAAACTTTGGTGATGTCGAAGACGGGCTAGAAGACGTGATTGAAGAAGAAGTTACTTCTTGTTTTGCAAATGCACGTTTTCGTGATGAAGCACTTCAAACCTCAGCACTAGCAGAGAAGATAGAGAAGCTGGCCTAGGCAGTGATGGCGTTGGCTTTTGTGTTAGTTGCAGTAGTAGTGTTTGTGTGTGTTAGGAAGTAGCAGACAATTTGTTAGACTTCCTCACTTCTGTGTGTTTGTAGTGAGTGATGATCAATGTATGTTTGCACTCATTAATGAGAGCTATGTTGCCTGCTGAATTACAAATATCTTGTTAATGCAATGTTGTCCAACTTGGCAGATTCAAGAATAAGGGCACACAAACTCATTGACCATACCAGGTTCACATTTAAAAGATTAAACATAGTGCCATACATTGTCCAGTGCCATACATGACATGCCAAACATAAGGATTAAAAGATTAAAAGATTACATGACATGGCATTCAGCGGCCATACATGAGGATTAAGGCTACATTATCCAAAATACCATAGTGCCATAGGTTTTTACATGACATGCCATTTAAGGCTGCATTCTCCAAAATAACACAGTGCCACACATGAGGATAAGGCCCAAAAAAACCAAGTGCCCAGAAGACAGTGTTGTTGTTCACTTCTTTGCTGGGGACATCTTTATTTTTGTGGCCAGCTGCTTCTTTCGTGGCGTTATCTTCTTGGCAGGCTGTTCAAGGAATTGAGGAACACCTTCTGGTGATGCTGGCTCAGGTGGCACAACAGCAAGTGGTGGTTGAGTTGCCTCTAAGGCCAACCTCCTCCTGGTCATGGGCCCTAGTGATGTTTGAACTGCTGGTGCCTCTTGTGCTTCACTTGCTGCTGCTGCTTCTAGTTCTTCCCTTGCTGCTGCCTCTAGTGCTTCCCTTGCTGCTGTTGCTCTAGTTCTTGGAGTTTGAGGTGGGACTGGTTTGCTGGTAGGACCTGCCTCTGTCTTCTTGAGTTTCTTCCTTCCAGCCTGCACCTTGCTTTTCCTGGCTCTCTTCCTGAATGTCAAATAGAGGTACAAGTTACAATTACATTAAAATAGTACTCTATAGTGAAGACATTAGCTTTACAAGTTAGCTCATGTACTACCTTTTCTTAGTACCAGTCAAAAAGCACCTCCAACTTCCACTTTTGTGGCCTAGTTCACCACAGCCAGTACATTTGACCTGCCTGGACAATTTTCCTGACCTCTCTGTTGCAGGCTTCATCCTATTCTTTCTTTGTCTTCCAGGACCCTTTTTCTGCTTTGCCACAGGTGGATGCAGCTTGAATCCTTTGTCAACTTGAGGCCATTGGCTTTTGTCTGTGATGTTGGGGATGATCCCAGCATATGCTATCTGGAACTTCTCAACAGAGAAGGCCATGTCCACAAATTTTTCCATGTTTGGCTGCCTATTAGTTGTGATGACAGCAAGTGCATGGGAACAGGGTTTTCCTGTAACTTGCCATTCATTGCATGTGCAAATGTGCTGCTCCAAGTACACTACATGCCTTCGGACTGCTTCATCCTTGTATATCTCAACAACTTCAGCCTGTTCTGGGTGTCCCTTACCCACCTTCAAGTGACCTAACCCCCTTGTGACAGCATTTAGTTGGTGAATCACAGCTGGTAGGATTGTCCCTGAGAGTGATATACCAATTCTTCTTCTTTTTGCCCACAACAGCATAGTCTTCTCCCTAATTGCATTAGCTAGGAAATCCACTAGTAAGTCCTTGTGCTCCTTAATCCAGCTATTCCAAGACTCAGCCAAGTTGTTGTTGATGTTCCCCACCTCAGCAGTTGTAACATTAGAATTACCATGAGCAATAGACTGACCAAAGTCATGTGATGCAGCAACACTATGCTTATGCACTTGGCTACCTACAGATTGGTACCCCTCCTCGTCGACCACTTCAACCACAAGCTTTACTACTCTAATATCGAGTCGACTATCTAGCATCTCCTTGAATTGCTCATTAGTGGTCACCTTCCATTCAGAGTCACCTTCCACACCCCAAACAATTATTGTCTGACTATTACCCCAAATGATTTTGCTAGCCATATCCTCTCTAAGCTTGTCCAGTGAATACCCTCTGTGCACATCAAACCATAGCTCATGATCTTGCTCATCCATATCCATGGGACCATAGTCAAGTTCAGCTCTGTACTTAGCAGACCTAACCATTACTCTAAATCCATTGCCAGGATCGATCCTAGCACAAAGATTTGAGAGTTAGGACATCCAACTCCGCAACATTCACACTGAAAGCAACACATCATATATCCATTTAGTAGAAATCAACGGAATCAACATACCAAGGGGGCGGTTCAGAGGATGACATCGTCAATCGCAATCCAACAAAGCGATTCTAGTGGACAACCAACTCTACGAATCAAACACAAAACGCACAAATCAAATGAAAACCCTATCGATTGAATCGCCAAACCCTGGGTCTCCAAACCCTAGCCAATATCCATAGTCACGGGCGCGGGAGATGAGGTAGAGGAGAGGGGGCGGCGCATTGGCGTACTGTGCATCCGGAGAGGGGGGCCCGACGACGAGGACGGATGGAGGTGGAGGACGAGGCCGGCTCCGAGGACGACGACGTCGGCGGCGAGGACGGTGAAGCGGCTGCGGCCGGGCCCGCTGCGTCCGGGCCGGCTCCAGCTCCTAGCTCGAATGGATGCACGAGAGAGAGAGGGTAGCTCCACTTTTAGTGCTGCAGAGGGCAGGGGCACTAGTGTCCTTGCGCCATGGGTGTCCACCGTGGCTGCTTGACGTGGCACGCCACGCAGGCCAAAGTCCAGGGTTTTGGCAAAACTGAAAGACAAGCCTTCTCTTCGGTGGCAAATTTGTAAGAAAGTTTGGAGCGATGCTATTTGAATGTGTGTCGTTCGGGAGGATCGAAAAAAAATATAAAAGCCCTCGTACGGACGTCCGGGCGCAGGCGGTGCTTTTTTTTTAGTGCACCTATTGTTTCCTTTTGCCGCGCTCTTATTGCAGGGGGAAGCGTGCGGGAATTCTACCTCGGTTTTGCGCCGCCTAGTGTCGAGTCTGCTGCCGCCGAAGGTGAATCCGCCAGCCAACTTCGTCCTCGCTGCTACATCCCGACCCTTAAGGCTACTTCTATCCCTTCTCCATCACCCCATTTGCCTGATTAATCTGTTATTTTGGCGCCGCACAGGGTCCAATCTGCCGCTACCGACGGTGAATCCACTCGCCAACTTCCTTCACGCTGGTAGATCCTGCCCCAGGGCTTATTCTCTGCCTTTCCTTCATCTTTTGCGTGATTAGTCTGTTTGTTTTCGTTCCTTTTTTTTGTCTGTGCGTATTTGGTTTTAACTTTGCGATCTATTCCATGCGAATATGAGGTTCATGGTTACTATTGTACTCCCTCCGTCCCAAAATATTTGTCGCCGTTAGCATGCGTGTCATAAGTTCGACTCAATTGGTAGAAAATACGTGTCACATTTGTATCTCTAAATAAATTTATTAAAAAACTAGATTGAAAGATCTTTCTAATGATAAATTACTATAATTATTAATAATTTTTAATATGTATTTAATCAAAGTTGTTTCTCGGAAAGCGTAAGCGACAGACATTTTGTGACGGAGGGAGTACACTGGGTGGCGCATCCAAATGATCTCGCAAGCCAACCATATTTTTGGCCATTGTTGGTCCTGCAGTGCCATATGTCCACGACGCTGGGACTAACTATGCGTTGTTTCTTCTCTGTTAGACATGGATCTGGCAACTTGACGTCGAAGGCTGATTATTAGGGGAGCAGCATTAGTTGCTGTTGTCAGTGCTTGGTTTTTTTGTAAGATTTAGGCGCATGTCCAGGTCTAGGATGTCAATTTCTTATGGCCCCTTGTCTCAAAGGGACCAAGAAAGGGCAACCTATGTTTCATCCATCATTTCAATGACAGCAACTGTGTAGAGTTGCTGAGGATGAAAAGAGCATCTTTTTTCCATCTATGTGACCATTTTCAAACTAGGAGTCTGCTTAGGGATAGTATCCACAGTAATATTGAAGTAATATTGAAGAGCAAGTGGCCATGCCCTTGATTGTCATAGGCCACAACCAGAGGTTTCGAGTTATTTAACTGTCCTTTAGGAGGTCCATAGAAACCATTAGTAGATAGATGATCCTCCCGCCACCAAGTGCTGGCCCTGCTAAGATTCAAAACAGTAGAAGGTTCAAGCGTACTTGTTGTGGCTTAAATAGGTCATGCATTAATGTATTAGCAGTAGCTGTTTACTTATTGTAAAACAAGTTTTAATTGTTGGACAACCTTTAATTACAGAAGATCGTATTGTGTCATTAATTTTAGAATGGCTTAAGTGATGAAAATTAAATTTGCAACACCATTTGAGTTTTATGTACACAGGCTATGGGGGTGGTAAGGTCACCCAACCTGCTGCATGCTTAGGCCAACACAGAAGGTAGCAACCATCCAAACATGCCGCTTCGTGCTAACCCAATGCAATGCAAGTGATAGGAAAGCATCCAATCACAATATCTCTCTAGCCCAGCTTCAATAAAACGACCAACCAAATGTACCTTGCTTGCATTGCAAAGGCCTGGCCGAGACTAGCCTAGCTTATCCACCTTGCCCAGCTAGATGAATGCATCTATAACCAAACACAGCCTAAAACTCTTTCACCCAAGGAGACTGGTACCGATCTCGATCTGAGTTGACAGATTGAGACTCAAGATATATTTGAGCTCTGATGTCAAGGAACCGTGCCAGTAGCTTTGTAGTTTATACTGAACTTGCTGTATCCTTGCTGGATCTTTTGATTTGTTTATTTAGTCGATAGCACCCCTGGTTACATGTTTCTGTGATGGGAGACTGTAATACCTCTGGTATTGCAACATAATTAATCTGCCATGTCATCATACTTAAATTTAAACACCTGCATATGATTGTGCTTAGGTCCTAGAGTGATTTGATTTCAGCTAGTATTGATTGTGTAATTAAGTCCTTAATCAAAATCAAAAATATAAATTGAATAAAAATCAAAATAAACCCTAAAGTTGACCTAAAACCCCAATTCAAAATCTATAAGGAATCTGAGAAAAATGTCTTAATGAAAGTTGTAGAGATTTTAAAATAGGACACTTTTATTTTTGGAGATTTTGAAGTTATATTATAAAAATTCAAATTTAACTCAAATTATTATATTGAAATTTACATTTGAAACTTCAATTTCAAAAATATTAAGAATCTTCAAAAACTTCCTTAATAGAAGTTGTCAAGCTCTCTGAGTAGGACAACTTTCATGTTTACCAATTTTCAAGTCAAAAGTAGTTTTAAAATTTCAGTTTAAAATTTAAAACCTAATTCTACCCCCTTTTGTATAAATTCAAATTGGTGCAGAATTTGAACATGGTGTAAAAAGTAAAGATGTTCTAAATAAAATTTGGCACAACATTTATTTTTTGAGCACCTACTGTAGCTGCACGGTTTGGGAGGAATTTCAAATTTTCTAGCTGTTGACCCCTGTCTGCTACAGTACCGGGCCCCCCCTCCCTGTTCCGGCCGCGTGGCCGCACGTACGCGCGCGTGCCGCGCCGCACGCCGGGATTGTCCGGCCGGGGCATGGTCCCGTCGCCATCAAGCCACGACCGCCTGAGGGCCCCGGACCTCTCCCGACCTTATCCCCGAGCTCCGACGGTTTAAAGGCGACGGCCGCGTCCGTTTTCTCCCCTCCCACTCCCGTTCGGTCGCCGGCCAAATTGCCACCGCTCCGACCACCTCCACCTCTTCCCTCGTGCAGTAGTCCGATTAAGTTCTTTGCGCGTCTTCTGGACCGTTTGTGGTGGTAGTTTGCGGTCGGAGTGCGCCGCGCGTTTCGTTTTCTTCCTCCGCTCCGGCCGAGCACCGCCGCGGGCGGCATCGACGCGGCTAACCCGTCTCGGTGAGTTCCCTCTCCGGTTCGGCTTGCTTTTTGTGCTCCATTCAGTGTCGTGATGCTCAGATCCCTGCGGGTTCCGTGTTTGGCGCCTTAGGTACCTCGGAACAGGACCTCGCCGTGGAGCTCGCGCCGCCCCGTCAACCTTTGTCGCCGTTCTCGTCTACCCGTACCGTCGCAGTGCGAGTCTCCTAGCCAGACCAAACCGTGGTGAGCCCCTGAAGCCTTAACATTATTCATCTCGGTCGTTTATAGTTTGAGCTCGCCGGCGTGTGGCTTGCCGCCGCCGCCGAGCCGCCATTGTTCCCGACGAGCTCGTCGCCGGGCGTATTGGGTCTTCTGGGGGTATTGGAGTAGCGTCCTAGGGCTGTTCACGTCATTCGGAGGTGTTTCCCTCACCAGAGGGGCCGCCGGGAGGAAGAAGACGACGGGGAAGTGAGAGGCTGACAGGTGGGGTCACCCCGTCAGCGACCCGGTAAGGCGCGCTGGGCCGTGCTGGGCCTGCTCGATGGATTGGGCTGAATGCCTTTTTCTTTTTCCCGGCCGATTTAGTAGACCTTTTCTCTTTTTAATTAAAATGAATAGTATTAGCTTTTAATCTTTTTGTGTGGATTAATCTACTAGACCAAAAATTATGAAAATATTTTTGGATACCCTCTGTGATGTGTAGAAGTTAATAAAAATATTAAATACATGATTTGAGTGTTTTCTATATTAATTAAAAATCAGCACATTAAATAATAATAGGAACTTTGATGATTTTTAATAATTTCTGTGTTGTTCCAAAAATCATGAAATTTATTGTGCCACTGTTTGGTACTGAAATCTATCTGTTGGTGGGTTTTGGCATCAAATGGAAATAATTAAACATTTATTAAATTATATGTTAGTTTAAATGATCAATAACAGGGATAGGAAATGGAATAGTTATTGGATGGTGTGATTTTTGGATTGATTGAGATTCTAGGTCAATCACCTTTATGACCTAGGGCATTGTGAATTAGAGTAATCATGGCTAGCCTATGGTAGGATCTTGATCACGTGTGTGCATTACTTATTATTTAATTTTTTATCTGTCATTTCATGTGCATCACATTCATACATTCATCCATTGCAAACGTGTAGTGACCGAAAATCCGGAGGTAAAGTCTGAGGGTCCATCTGAGGAGACTGCTCAGGAAGTTGTGCAAGGATTTGATATTTATGGTACTGACCCGGACCCGACACTCTACACAATTCAAGGCAAGCCCCGGTGCATTTGCCCTCTCCTTGTTGTTTAAAAATATTTATTACTTGAGTTAATTGAGTGCATTAGGTCAATAGGAGTTGAGTGATAACCAATTGATGCATTTCCATCCTTGAATACCTGACAATACTTGAAAACCTGATTTATTAAAAAGGTATTGCAAAATGCTTAGTCATGCTTAATGATTAGTTTTGCGAAAATGCTATTTTGAACTATGATGAGATTAATCGAATGAATCACTTTATGGAATGGTATGTCCTTGTTGGTTGGCAGTGTTCCTAACTAGTTCATTGTCAACCACAGGGATGGGTTGTTTCATTTGGTCGACCATCTGTTGGGTTGGAGTCCCAACGATCCTCGTCATCGGAAAGGGATGTGAAAACCGGGTAGTTACCAGTGTACTTGGGTTAGAGTCCCAATGCATGGTTTCTAACGGAAAAATATTAGGGACCGTTCGTTGTCAGGCCTGCTGTGATCAAGACTTTGCAACTAGCCACATACTACGGAAAGCCTCTAACTCCGGTGGCTCTACTGCTGGAACCGACAACCATGCACTGGGAGTGAAGAGATAGCGAGAGTAGCGTGTACCCTCGTGGCCGTCGTGCCTGGAGACGAGAGGAGTACTGTGCTCTCGGGTGGCGCAGGACCGGTTCCGGGGTATGAAAAGCCGTGGTAGGCGGGGTTGGCGTATGCAAGCTTAAGTGCTACATACGCAGTGTGGATAGAGATCCCCAGCTGGGTATTAATCGATTCGAATCGTCGTTGCTCCTCGGTTATGGAGACTTGATCCTCACCCCTACATCGGATAGTGGTTCGAAACTAGGATTGTTTTAGAATGGATAAAGCAAATGAAAGAATGATGAAATATGGGAAAGAACTTGGAGGCTTGGTTAATAATGAATAGTATCATTGAAATAAAACATTGAGATAGAACTAGTAATGCTTTTCCGCAAAACTCTTGAACTCTTGCTAAAGCCTTATCTTGACTTTCCTCAGCCTGCATTCCTGAGTCTAATTTTACACTTTTAGTCGGGTAAGTTTTGCGGAGTACCTCATGTACTCAGGGTTTGTTGACCCCGTTGCAGGAGAGCAGCAGGAGACCGAAGTTTGTCTCGCTCCGTGCTGTGTCACCATCGTCCAGGAGAGTGAAGAAGATTAAGGTTAAACCTTTGGGCAGGGTTCATGTAATATTAAACTATCTGTCGTACTGTTGATCCAAACACTACTGCTACTTTTTTAAATTTATGGTCTGTAATAACTGCACTTAATTTTATTCAAACACTGGTCTGTAATATTAAGTACTATTTACTCTTCCGTAAATTCTACTCTGATGTATTTTGTTATGAAATGTTGTAACTCTGTAATGGCTTCGCGATAGGATCCTGTCGGAGATAATGGGTGCTTATGTAGCCCGGCAGAGCCCGCCTAGGTTATCTGGAACACGGGCCCGGCTGTCAGATGCCATTAGTGACGTTGACAGGTGCCTGTGGGCCACGTGATTTAGGCGGTTCTGTTACAGAGACATTTTGGTTTAATTTGTTTCCCTACCGATTTTAGTTTGCTTTATCTGAAGGGTAACTTCACCGTGATAGCTAGTTAGCCCTATTTCATTGTGCGCTCAACTAAATAGGTTGTATTTGTTTTCGATCGATTAATTAAATGTTCCTAGTAGGCTTTGAGTCAATTAACTTGGTTGTCCTACTCAATCAGGAAAAGAAGACCGCATGCTTGAATCAGTCCTACTCAGACTCGTGTTTCATTTCTTTTAGCTATCTCATGTTTTGTTTTTTCTAAGATTTCTTTTATTCTGTTACGATCCACTCAATATTGTTTTGCTTGCTATTTGAGGTGCACTAGAAAATGAGAAAATGGAAGGATCGTCCAGCCTATGATCTTCCATTGCATAATGTGGTGTTGATCGAGTTGCCGTGGGGCTTTGCTTTCTTCGATGTCGCTAATCGCATATTTCACAAGGCAGTGGTATGTATACACACTAATTCCATGTCGCCCTTGCAGATCAGTCAATTTGATTCTGCCTCTTATAATTCTATGCTTCGTTGCTGCAGAACATGATCTGGGCACATTTTACCAACAAAGAAGCTGTTGACAAGGTTAGTATTTCTGATTTTACCATGCTTTCATTAGCACCTGGTCTGGTTTCCTCTTCTTATTAGGATTGATCATGTGCTAGCTTCACTTATCAGTTTGCCATCTTCGTTGAAGACTGCAACTAATGTATGTGAAGGCTTATCTTATACATAAAATAGCAATTAATGAAGTAATGAAGTAACCATCTTTCTTTGTGAAATATTGATAGCGAATTAATCTGTTGGAAAGGTGCAGGATTGCTAAGTAAATATTTGTGTGTTTTCTTGTCACCTTAACCTCTATCTAATATCATGCTGGTACTTCTGTCACCAGGCTGTGGAGTTTCTTGACCTCGTTAAGGTTGATGACAAGTCTGTTGTGTGGGATCGTCCTGATGAGAGCGATGATGATGAGAGTTTTGCTGAGTTGGTTAAGGAATACTCCTCTGGAGCAGAACGGTTCATTGTAGAGGATGAAAAGATTTGTCGCCTCATCAAGTCCAATCTGGTCAGTAGATTTCTTTTAGTAATATTTTTGTGTCTTTGCATGCAAGATCACTGTTGTGTTTATCTATTGCTAGGAAATTGATTGCTTCACCGTGAAGGAGGATGTTGTTCATGAAGTGGTGTGGGGTTTAAGGAATGCGCTGCCTTTTCTTGTTTGTCTTACATATGAAATCAATATCACTATCAGTCAGCAGTGCCCTCTCCCATTATGCCAAGGATTTAATACAGTAATCCACCGCTGCTGGTGAGCAGTGGTTCACTTCTGATGAGATGCGGAAGATAGTGGCTAAAGATGCTGCAGCAGGCGATGCACGTGAAAAGGTTAAGGTTGATAATGAGTTGGTTGCAATGATAAAGGACAATCTTCATGCCTACAGGCAATTCGCTGAATCGGAAGACTTTTTTGTTGAGAAACTCAGGTCGTATGAAGCAAAGGCCAAGATAGGGCGAAAGAAAAGGCAAAAGAGGAGCCACAAAGAGATGGCTAAACAGGAGCTAGGAGGTAGTTGAGGTGGCTGAAGGGAGGGAGGGAGAGGATGGTGCGGATGTTACTGGGGTGTCTCAAGAAAAGTGAAGCCCTTCCAACGACAGTAGCAAGGCATATATTTCTGATAATCACCAGTTCGTGTATGCTTAAGCTGCCAGTGTGTTGCTAGTATCTTACTACTATGTTTAAGCTCGGTCCTGGAACCAATAGATTGTATTATGCCACATTATGTTATGTGTACTATATTGATTCGGATATGTATTAACTTATGTGAAGTCTGGTCTGCTAGAAATCGAAATCATCAGTGTATGTGTATTAGAACACCTAATAGTTTCTACTTCACAGTGTTCATTATGTGCCCTACTAATTTGTAGACGCATAGGACTGTAACATATATATTTTTGCTTTTCTACTGTAGTTTTCCAAGAACGTAAATGTAACAACCCTAAAAATCCACACAATCTAAAAATCCCAACTAATTAAAATTTTTCATTTATTTATTATAAAAACCCATTTTTCTTGTGCAAGCATATAGGTTTCATTATGAATTTGATAAATAAAGGAGTATAGCTTGCATTTTAATTCTATTCACATAGAATGATAGCCTATGCATCACATTTGGGATTTATTGCAATTTATGTTTGTATTTACTCAATATTTAAAATGGGCAATATATGTATATATACACTAAAATGAAAATAGAAAAAGGAGAGAATGTTAGGCCAGCCATTTGACCCAACCGACCTGCTTCACCTCACCCTCGCGCGCGCTCCACCCCGCCTCCCCGCTCTGGACCGGCCCAACACCGCGCGCACGCGCGATGCCGACCGCACGCGCGCGACCGTTTCACCCGCTTCCCCGCAGCCGCTGACCACCCGGCCCCGCCTGTCAGCCGCTCTCGCCCCCCACTGTTTCTCTTCCTCACGAAGGCGACGCGCCTGCCGGGGGTGTCACGCAAATGGCGTGACCGACAGCGCCACGCATGGCAGAGCCCTGACCCCGCTGTTCCCCTCCTGTCCCCTCCTTTCTTGGCCGCCAAGCGAACCCGCGCCCATCCGGAGCCCTAGATCCACTCGAGCCACGGCCCTTCGATCGGTCGAGCGCGATCAAGACCGTTCGCCATTGGAGCTGGCCAAGCTCGCCTATAAAAAGGAGCTCACCCCGAAGCCCTACCCTCATTTCCCCTCGCCGCCACCGCGGCACAGACCGGCACACTCACCAAACCGAGAGAGAGAGAGAGCGTAGGAGAAGGGCGGAGCAGAGGAGGAGAAGCTGCCGGAGCGCCGCCGCCGCGGAGCACGCTGGAGCCGGACACGGAGGAGAAGCCCGAGCTGCGGACGAGGAGCGGCACGGCACTGCGATCGCTCTGCACGGCTCCGACTCGCCACTGCATCGCCATCCTAACTTCACCGACACCACGGTTAGCCACCGCACGCTATGTCCGAACCTCGCCCTGCTTTTGCCATGGTGTTCCGCCCACGGGACGCGCAGGCACGAGCCTTTACCGGCTCAGGAAGATCACCTGCACCATGCACTCATGCGACCGGCCGAAACCCCCGGACTACAAACTTGCTAGACCGAGAACGCAGCACGACGCGTTCTCGGCGGAGCGCGCTCACCACCGACGCGTTCCGACGCCGAATCACCCATTCCGAGCAATCCGACTAGCACCCGTATAGGTTAGAGCGTCGTGGAGCACCGCCACGACCCCTTGAGCTAGCTATGCGGATCTAAGCGCTAGAGGAAGCCTCGTCCGCAGTGCGCCGCGACCTCGCCGGAGCGCCGCCGCGGACCGGAGCCAAAAGGAGGCCCTGCCCTGTCACTAGTTCACCACTAAGCGGACGTATGCCCGTTTAGTCACGCCAATTTGAATGAACCACGTCCGGTTATGCCAAAACGAGACCGTAATCACCTTGCCGTCGTCAGCCGCCGCCGGCGACACGCCGCCGCCACAACCGAGCACCTTGGGAATCTCGGTAGCCAAAATTGGTAGTTGGTATACCATCGCCATGGACCCTGGAGGCGTATACATCTCCTAGAAGACCTCCTTAGCCCCGCCGGAACCTCCCAGTCGCGGCGACATCGCCGCCGATGACTGGAGCATCTCAATACCGCGACCCGCTAGCGTGACCACCAACTCACCGACCACCTCGGACAAGCTTAGTTGCGGGAGATCGAACCTCCATAGCCCGGAACACCGAGAGGTGCGTTCTCGGGGAAACGTGATCGCCGCCGACACGATCCGCCTCGCCTAAATCCGTTTCGAGTACCCCCGATCGCCTCACGTTACGGAGAGAGGCCGACGAGGTTCGCCAAGTCTGCCTCAGCACCGCCGCGTAGATAGCCGAGCCCCGAATCATGTCTGTCGCCATGGCTACGTGCGCCTCCACCTCGTCGGAGAACCGCCGTATGCCGAGGGAGAGAAGGAGGCCATACCACGACTCTAACCCGCCACCATCTGGTCGGACGACTGCCTGAGCACGCCAATTGGAGAAAGCCGAGCCCTGTCTTGCCGAAATATGGTCATCGCCGCCCTGTCATCATCCGCCGCACCGGAGAGACACCGCCGCCTTGAACAGACGCCCTGGAACCCTGCTAGCACCAAATCTCCGATTCGCCCGAGCCTCCCGGGGAGAGCGGCACCCTTGGCGCACCAAATCTCCGATTCGCCCGAACCTCCCCGGGAGAGCTCGGGAGAGCGGCACCCTCGGCGCCCAAATGTCCGATTCGCCCGAGCCCCGCCGAGCTCCGCCGAGCTACGCCGAGCTACCCCCGACCACTGAGAACCACCCCCGACCACTGAGAACCACCCCCGACCACCGTCGAACTCGCCCGACCAACCGCCGAGCTACGCCGACGCCAGCGACTCTCTGGGAACCAGCATCAAACACCTGGTGGGCGACCATTGGGTCTGTGTTCTGACGAGGTGCCACATGGCGCACTACTGGACCCGCGCGCCACGTGGACCAATCCCGAGCTGCCCCGATTAACGACCAATTTTTCCATTTTCAGAAAACAGGATAATCTTCGGAAATTCATAACTTATTCATACGAAGTCCAAAAATTTCGCACCATATATCAAAATTCTCAGAAAAATGAGATCTACAATCTAAGACTATGTTTGTGTGCATTTGGCTCTTTATTTTATTGGATTTTTTTGAAATACTCTATAGGAGTCGCTGACGCGACTATTTCGTGTTCGATTTCAGAGCCGGAGGAGGATCTGACTAAGGAAGACGACCACGAGTACTTTCAGGAGCTAGGAGACGACTACGAAGGTGCCACGTCCTACCAAATCCTTAGATCCTATTTACGCATTGCAAATGACATTGTTGCTATTGCTTTATGATTATGTATGGATTGGTTGCATGGTAGTATATTTGAATTCCCTGCCTTGATAAGACTTTACCCTGCTATCCGCTGCTAGGTTAGCTGCTGCTTAATTTACTGTTACTCTTCCACTACTTACTACATGCTATATGCTATGTGGTGGAATTGGGACGGTGCATAACTGATTATAACCACTGGGAGAGAGTGCTGCGTGCGTCTTGGGTGCGTGGTAAGGGTTGATGTCGACCAAGTGGGATGTGAGACAAGCCCGTGGGGCAAGTCGTGCCAGGGGTGTAACCTGGGCATCCCCACGAGAGATACCTGTGGCGGGTAATGACTTATGAGGTGGTTCCGGGATGTGCATTGAAGTCCCGTGAGCGGAGGTGCCGTGGTGGCACGGGGAGAATATCCCCTAAGTGGAGATGCCTGTTTGGTCACAACCTAGGATCTGACTAGTGACCGGAAACATCTGGATTCCCTTGCTACTCACTCGCTTCTGATGGGCGGGAGACGGCTGGACTACTTGGTAGGGCGGTGCCACTACTGCTAGGTTGAGAGGTGATAAGGGTGGACGGTGACGGATGGCAGATTCCCGTACCGTTCTAGATGCGCAGTACCACTGATGGGGCCCGGTACTGCGTCTCCCAGTCTCAGTGTGATGGTGTTGGATCCGGAATGTCCCTGGGCTGAGTGGCAGGGTGGCATCGACCTAGGCAAGCAAGCACCCGGAATTCTGCCTAGATGATTGTACAGCATCGATGATGGCTAATCTTGTGAGTAGTAAAACCTTTGCAGAGTGTATGGTTGATCGATCGATACATAAGTCAACTCGTTGGCTATGGACCTTTCCTAATGTTTCTGCAACCACTATTAGATGAGAGCATATTCTTTTCTCCCCCTGGATAACATTTTTCCGGCAGTGTACCCGTTGTGGTAGTGTGCCGCTGAGATAGGCCCGAGAGGGAGTTGGGCCTGTCGAATGAGAGTGAGGTGTGGGTATGTGAGGTGTGGTGATGGGAAAAGGGATGATGGTGTTAACTGGTGATAAAACTTGACTAATTAAACATTGATTACAGCTGCATAGGAAAACCTCACCCTATAGGTCTGCTTGTATAGCCTTGCATCCACTTTCCACAAAGCAAATGCTGCATAGGTGGGCTCCGTGGCCAGTACAAATCGTACTGATAAATTTGCTGTCAGGTGACGAGAATGAGTACGACTTCGAGGGAGATGATGACGAGGAATAGGGTCACGTGCTACACTCAAGTTGGCCGTGAAGGATGAATCGCTTCCGCATCTTCTAAAGCTTCTCTGAATGATGATTCCGCCAATGTGGCGATGTAATTAATGTTTATGTAAGACTTAATTACCGTTGTATGGATCCTGGTGTCAACTGAGATATGGGTAATTTCATGGATTGTCCCAAGCAATCTGTTGAATTACAATTCGAGCCTATGGATTTTCCTTCGCGGAAATCGAGGTCGTTTCAGTAAATAGAGTGATACTATCAGAAATTGTAGAGTAAGCTAACATTTCATTGTGTAGTGCCCACTCTTACTCTATAGAGAATTGCTACAGTACCTCCAAAGGACCGTGAACCGTTCATTGAATTCGATCGGACGGTCACAATCAAATATTACCTTCTAAGAGGTAATATCTTAAATACATTTTTATTTATTTATTATATATAAAATAGGATAAAAAAGAAATATTTATGATATAGAAAATCTTTTATTAGATTTGATTTGGCACCGTGACATGGACCCTGATTTGCTGCATGCCTGTGACATGTGTGAGTATCATCCTCTATCAATTTAAAACACTTTTTTCTTAGACTTTGTTCTATCATTTAAAAATTTAAATTTCAAAAAATGGTAACTTGAAACAATATTTTGAAGGTATAAATAACATCGGCTGAAAAAAATCATAAACATAAAAATTAAATAACTAATTAAGATCTATAACTTTTATTTTGGTTGTTTGTTCATCTGACAAACCGATAGTAATATTGTTCATAAATTTTACATCTTTCTAATAGTATCATGAACTATAAAGGAGAAAATAGAATTTGTGAACAATGTTCCTCTCACTTTGTCGAACGATCAAATGACCAAAATAAAAGTTATAGATCTTGATGAGTTGTACAACTTTTATGTATACAACCTTTAGAATAAAAATAATTTAGTCTTGAAACTTTTGTTTGAGTTTGACATGTTTTGAAGTTTAAATTTTGAATTAATAAAAGATCTAAAACTGACGTAAATTGATAAAAGATCTACAACCTTTTTTTTATGGAAACTGCATGTGCATTGACCTCTTTTTTTTCCGGAAGTGTGCATGCGACTTTTTTTCCCCATGGGCATTGCCCTCTTTTTTTTTACGGAAGGTATGGATGCGAGAAGCAACAACCCCATGATTTGAGGAGGATAAAAAGGAAAGAGATATTATTTTCCAGATTTTTTTAATTTGTTATGTAATTCAAAAATCTAAATAATCAACGGCCAGATTCATTTCAGATATTACTTCCTAGGGGGTAATATGTGTACCTTAGCATTGCCCTATTCTATATATTCTACAATATGACTTTCTTTCGAACTTCATGTGTTGCTACCGCGGCAACGTGTGGGTTCTGCTCCCATTGGGCACTACACAGTGAAATGTTCATGATAGAAGAGATTGTAAAGTAAGCTGATAGGGTTGCGGATCCTATCGGGTTTGCTGCCGAGGTTGCAGGGGTTATAGTTGGCCATGCAGCCCGTGGGCCGTGGCCCGGTCCTCGGCCCGGTGCTTTTGGCCCGGCCCAAGCACGGCCCGAGGGACCAGGTCGTGCCTAGGCCGCCACCCTGGCCCGTAGCACGTCATGGGCACGGCCCGGTCCAGGAGTCGGCCCGGTGAGCGGCCGGGTGACCCCAGCGGCCGGCCTGCAACGGCTAGTAGGGGCATGGCCCAATGGCCCATGAAGCGGCGGCGAGTATATAAGTGGCCCACGGCCGCACGGCCGCACCCCCCTCAAACCCTAACCCTCGTTCATTTCTCTCCCCATCCGGCCGCCGCTGTGGAGCTACGCCGCACGCCCGCACCCGCACTCGCCTCGCCTTCGCCTCCCTGACTCTGACTCGATCGATCTCGATCCGCCGTCGCCGGTCACCTTGAGCTAGCCAGCTCTACTCCGGCCCTCCGGGGACCTCGCCTCTCCAGCTCTCCTTGAGTTCGCTCCTCAGTTCTCCCTTCTTTCCCTTCTTATCTTATCCCCTGACCGGTGTACCATGTGAGTTCGTTGTGCCTTTAAATGCTTCCGCCGCCGCTCGCCGTCGTTTAACCGCGGTGTCTGTCTTCTCCTCTGGTTGGCCCCTAGGTACCGGTCCTCTTCTCCGGCACTGGGCTCCGGTGGATTAGGTAAGTCGAAACCCTAACCCTAGATCTATCTCCCTGACTGTCTGTCTGTGTCTCATCTTCTTCATCTTCTTCGTCTTCGCAGGTTGGTGCCTGACGCCGCGTCGTCCTCTTCTGGAGGCGCCATGGCAAGGCCGCCAGTGACAAAGCGCCCCAGTCCACCGTCGAGGGGCGGTGCTGGAGCTGGAGGTCGGGGCCGGGGCTGGCCTCCCCTTCCTTCCACGTCCGGGGACGGGGTGATCATGCAGCCGGTGGTGGCGGCGGATGTCCATTCCCACCACGCCGACAGCGAGCACCCCGAGCCCGACGAGGAGCTGGAAATCGAGGACGACAACGACATTGGCGAAGATGCGAGAGGGCTGTTCAGCATCGATCTTGGTGACGGCGACCACCCGATCGATGTCGATGCTAGCGGCGGCGACGGCGACAACGGGGTGGACCCCTCCACCGACACTCATGGTACCTCATCGGTTAGTAAGCGCATCTCGCCTGTTTGGGAGGATTTCGTTCAGATCAAGGACGCGAATAAGGTTATAATTGCTGCCATTTGCAAACGTTGTGGTAATAGATACACTGCTAGATCTGTTGCCGGCACTGGTCATTTGAAATGGCACCAGAAATCATGCAAGGCAAAACATGATAATGATCGTAAGGTCCAGTCTAGGCTTGCTCTTAGTGCTGATGGTTTGCATAACTGGGTGTATGATCCTGTTGTTGCTCGTACTGAGTTGTGCCGGTTGATTGCTAGACTGGACCTTCCATTAGGCATAGGTGAGACATAGGCCTGGGAAGATTACATTAAGCGTGCTCACAACCCTAGATTTGAAAAGATCTCTAGGCAAATCACTACTAGAGACATGGGTAAATTGTTTGACGAGCAACGATCTTTGCTTATGAATTCTTTGTTGCCTGCATGTTCATCTGTTTCTTTGACATCTGACATCTGGTCTGGTAATGCTAAGGAGGATTACATTTCTGTTGTTGCTCATTATGTTAGTGCTGATTGGGAGATGCAGAAAAAAGTGGTTGGTTTTAGGCTTATTGAGGTGTCACATTCTAGTGAAAACATAGCTGAAAAGATTGCTGGTGTGGTTGAGGAGTTTGGTTTGATTGATAAGATCTTTGCTGTTAGTCTTGACAATGCTTTAGCTAATTCTAAGGCTCATGATATTTTGCAACCTGTGTTCTCTGGTTACTTGGGTTCTTATCCTGCTCCTACCCGTGATGATCCTCACAAGGTAAAGTATATACTTGTGCATCAGCGTTGTGCCTGTCATATCATAAACCTGATTGTTGTCTGGCTTGAAGAGGTTGAAACCTTTCACTGATAATTTCAAAACTGCAATAAACTATTTGAATTCTTCTAATCAAAGAATTGCTTTGTTCAAAAATTACTGCATTGCTCACCTGCATGAAGGACTGGGATCAAGGAGTAAGAAGAGAACAGCATGCACCTGAAGATGTGGACCTGGAGGAGTCTTTCAAGAACCTCTTCCTGGATGAAGAAGGTGAAGGCAGCGGCAGCAGCGGTACAGCCAGTACTGTTGGTGCTAGTGCTGGATAGTGATGAACATTGAAGAGTGGAGCCTGGAGATGTAAAGTACTCAGTCTTGCTTCCTGACTTCCTGCTGTGTTCCTGTTAATGTTATGGCCTGATAGCAATTAGCAAAAGAACTGAAATAATGAATCATCTATTTTTCAGGCACTTTTGATCTTTTGGTGCAAGTCTGGCCGTCTGGAACTGGAAGCAAGACTGTGGGAATGTGACTGACTAAGTGAGTGAGTGAGACTGTGAGTCTGTGATATGTGTGTGGTCTACGGACTGTGGTGTGTGGTAAGTGAACTCACATTCTCACAAACACTAAGTCACTAGGAGTCTAGGACTTTGCCAGTTTGCCTTGCCACTGATGTTGCCTGTTGTAATAGACTTAGACTAAAACTTTGAATCTTTGGAGCTGGCTGCACTCTTTTTTTCTTTCTAGGGTTTCTCACAAGGGTGAGTTTTACCTAGAAAGGTTTTTAATGAGGCAGCATTGCTCATTTTATTATCATTTTATCATATTATCTCATATTCTGTTGTGTTCTGCAATCTGGACCTTCTGGTCTTCTTTGTCATGCTTATTTGGTGACTGAATCTTAGAATGAATGTGTCAAAGTGTTAATGGAACTGTGAATGAGAAAGTGTTTGAAATTCTGGGCAAAATCTGACGTTTTTTTTCCTGTTGGGCTATGGGCCGGCACGGCACGGGAAAAAAGGTCATGCCCATTGGGCGGCCCAGCACGATAAAACGGCCCACGGGCCGTGCCTTGGGCCGATAGTTAGGCACGGAGCACGAACAGGCACGGCGGCCCGATGAGGCACGACGCCGTGACGGGCCGGAATGGCCCGACGTGCCGACGTGCCGGGTTAGCACGGACCGATGGCCATCTATAGCAGGGGTGTGTAATCTAATCGGAGGACGAGGTCTGGGCGGGTGAGGACGGCGAGTTGGCGTCGTGGTCACGGCACGAGGAAGAGGATGCAAAAGAGAGACGGCTAGGGCTCCCAGCTTCCTAAAGGAAGCCGGCGACAATAAGTTGCTATTATGCTTAATACCTTCACGATAGTCTTACAGAGTATTTATATCCTCTTTCTAGTAAAAGAAATAAACTTCTAATAATAAGAATAGATGGTATTCTGGACTATTTGCCCTCTGCTGCCGATGGCCATATTAGACACTAGTGGGCCTCCGTCTTTCATATTGGATGCCGGCCATAACATCTCTCCTTGCCTGGCGAAACGACTCGTCCTCGAGCTGGTTGAGGTACAGGCCGCGGAACTCCTGAAGTAGCTCCCAAGTTGCGTCGTCCGCAGGCAGGCCTTGCCACTGGACGAGGATGTGTATACGTCACAAGGAAGTTGAGCCCGCAGAACCTTGGCGGGAGCAGGAAGGAGACGGCTGTCCTTGGTGGGCGGTAGCGGTCCCGGAGCCGAAGGAGAGGATCACCACGGTGGGGTTTAAGCAAACTCACGTGAAATATATCATGCAGTCGGACGCCATCTGGAAGATGGAGACGTTAAGCCACCTTGATAGTGCTCTCCAGGACGTGGAATGGACCAGCATAACGCGGGCCAAGCCCCTTGCCCCCAGTGGTCTCATCCAAGGAGGGGGGGGGGGACGTCAGCGCCGGGCACCGGTAGAGTGTCGTCCTGCGGGAAGAACTTGAAGCTAAAATGCCAGTGCCAGCGGCCACCGAGGACGATGACGCACATCACGAAGGATCTTTGTCGGTGGCCTACCAGCTCTGCTCCGTGAGGAATGACGGGAGCTCAACCTAGCCCGCGGCAGGGGAGAAGAGCCAAACAACGTGGTCGTTGTTGGAGACGCCACCAGTCTGGATGATCGTGACGTTGGGTAGCATAGCAAAGCCATAGCGCCTTCGTTTGAGTGTATCAGTGTTTATTTTTAGCCACAAAATATTATTTTTCTCTTACAACAAATGAACACAAACCACAATTAGCACTTATTTTCAGCCTTAAGGAACAGGACGTGATTTTAAGCAACACTCTTATATAATCAGTGCATTGTTACTTTTGTGATGTGTTATTTGTCTCTGTATTATGACATATTAATTTCTGTCCTTGTCTTTTTAAAGAAATAATTGTTAATTGTTAATTATTTTTGTGACAATACAAATCAGATTTTATCAGGTTTGTACTTGTGTCTCATGAGGTTTTTTATTATCAGTACTCAAATTATAGACCGCGTCTACAGAAATTGCAACAAGCGAAACACAATTTGAATATAAAGTATATATGCAATAACCGTCGCCCAAAATTGACACGTGCTTTTTTCCCGTTACACAATTTTTTTCTCATTACACAATTTTTTATATAAACTCAAATTTTACATGCAAATAGATGGTTGCATCATCAAACCGTTTGCATTTTTCCACGCACTTGTTTTGGCGCTACCATTTGAATAGATGGCTCTGTTCGTTTTAACTAAACATCGTATATTTTTTAGCTCTGGAACAGTATTTTCTCTCACAACAAATCAGCTTGAGCCAAAATCAGCTCAGCTTTTCAGCTGAAGCGAACAAAGCCGATGGCAATACCATGAACAGCCCTAGCGCGCTCCCAGGTAAAATGAGTTCCAACACCCACAGGAACTCCTGAGACCGTGGTGTTAGTGCTACCTTCGAGGCGTCGTCTCCGGGTCTGGTTGGTCATCTAGCCTCAACAAACATCCAGTTAGATAAACACGCTCTAACCAAATATACTAGAAGACGATGTGATCAGTTGACGAAGTGACGAGGACATTGCAAGTAGCAGGAGTATTCCGGATTTGACATGTGCCAACACGCACGGTGCGTTGGGCTTAGGATTTCAAGCATGTCAAGACGTCAAGTTGGCAAGCAACAGACGTTGTTCGTGGGTATGGGCCGTTCGCCCAACAACACCACCAAACCTCTGGCAAACGCCACCCGGGAGCCCAACCAACGCGGCCTCCCCCCGTTCGTCTCCACCTCACAGGCGCATCCAGGTCAAAAACACACGGCGCCGGCCAGGGCTGGGGCACTGCTCCACGGCCATCTATTTATGCCCCAGGTCTCGTCCAAGCCCGTCTCGATGGCACGCCACATGCTTCTGCTACCTCATCTCGCCAGCCATCCGAAGCCGTAGCGCACCGGTTCGAAGCAGAAGCAGAAGCAGCAGCAGCAGCAGCCAGCATTCACTCCACCGGCATCGCGTTCTACAGTGTCACTACTATCTAGCTCCACCACCTCCACCACACTGCTTGGTCGGTCGGTCTCTCGGATGCACCGAGTCCACTCGCGCCATCCTCGATCCATCCCCGTGCTGGACATTTGTGCCAAGCCAGTTCCAGCTAGCTAGCTAGCTGCGCTCGATCGGCTCCAATTCAATGCCTCCCCGGCCGCGCATTCAATGGCCTCGGCACGGTTAGGTGCGCGACGTCGCGGCGGATTGGCCCGTGCGAGCGCGCGCTGGCCAGCTGTTGGCGGGTAACACGCCGCGCGGGCGCGCGCGGACCCGCCAGCGAACGTCCCCCCCGGCGGCAATTTATGGGCGACCGCCCGTGCCGTTTCTCGCTCGTCGACGGCCTACTAGCCGCCATCGTCATCCACCGGCCGGTCATCTGGCCGCGTCGTCTTCGCCGGTGAAGTGCTCTGCTTTCGTCCAGCCGCTGCTCGATCACCCTCACCCATGCATCCACAGTAGTAAATGTGATATGCAGTACGCCCGCGTCGTGGCGAGTTGTACGACCTCTACGCTGCTGCTGCCGCTGCCGCATCAGGTACGGCAGTTTTCTTTACACGCTGGTCGTTGCCTGTAGGAAAGCTTTGCATTGCAGTGCAGCTAGGGACCCTGGGAGTATAGGACTGGTGTGGTACGTATATACATACTCCTACGTAGAGTACAGCAATTAATCACCATCCCTCTCAACTGTGCAAGCTCTCCGACCAGTTCTATAAAACCTCAGTCTCTCCCCTGCAGCATTCTGCCATCCCGTCACCTCCCATAACACCATTGCTTTGCTCCATGTGGAGTCACTTCATTACTGCATTGCACTAGCTAGCCAGCTTCATCTTCATCTTCTCGTCGATCCGATCCGTCGGCGCTGTGTGTGTGTGTGTGTGTGTGTGTGTGTGTGTGTGCACAGTGCGCGGCCACGCCAGCTTGGGCCGCCGGCAATGGAGGTGGGCACGTGGGCGGTGGTGGTGGCGGCCGCCGCCGCGTACATGGCGTGGTTCTGGCGGCTGTCGCGGGGGCTGAGCGGGCCGCGGGTGTGGCCGGTGCTGGGCAGCCTGCCGGGGCTGGTGCGGCACGCCGAGGACATGCACGAGTGGATCGCGGGCAACCTGCGGCGCACGGGCGGCACCTACCAGACGTGCATCTTCGCGGTGCCCGGGGTGGCGCGCCGCGGCGGGCTGGTCACCGTCACGTGCGAGCCGCGCAACCTGGAGCACGTCCTCAAGGCGCGCTTCGACAACTACCCCAAGGGCCCCTTCTGGCACGCCGTCTTCCGGGACCTGCTCGGCGACGGCATCTTCAACTCCGACGGGGACACGTGGGTGGCGCAGCGCAAGACGGCGGCGCTCGAGTTCACCACCCGCACGCTCCGCGCCGCCATGTCCCGTTGGGTGTCTCGCTCCATCCACCTCAGGCTGCTGCCTATCCTGGCGGAGGCGCAGGAGAAGGAGAAGGAGGCGGCGCGCGCCGTCGTCGACCTCCAGGACCTCCTCCTCCGCCTCACCTTCGACAACATCTGCGGCCTCGCGTTCGGCAAGGACCCCGAGACGCTCGCGCCGGGCCTGCCGGAGAACGCCTTCGCCACGGCGTTCGACCGCGCCACGGAGGCGACCCTCAACCGCTTCATCTTCCCGGAGTGCCTGTGGCGCTGCAAGAAGTGGCTAGGCCTCGGCATGGAGACCACGCTGGCCCGCAGCGTCGCGCACGTGGACCAGTACCTCGCCGCCGTCATCAAGGCGCGCAAGCTCGAGCTCAACACGCCGGCGGCGGCGGCGGCGCACGACGACCTGCTGTCCCGGTTCATGCGCAAGGGCTGCTACTCGGACGAGTCGCTGCAGCACGTGGCGCTCAACTTCATCCTCGCCGGCCGGGACACCTCCTCCGTGGCGCTCTCCTGGTTCTTCTGGCTCGTGTCCACGCACCCGGACGTGGAGCGCATGATCGTGCGCGAGCTGTGCGCCGCGCTCGCCGCGTCCCGGGGCTCCCACGACCCGGCGTCGTGGCTGGCGTCGCCCTTCACGTTCGAGGAGCTCGACAGCCTGGTCTACCTCAAGGCGGCGCTGTCGGAGACGCTGCGGCTGTACCCGTCCGTGCCCGAGGACTCCAAGCACGTCGTGGCGGACGACCACCTCCCCGACGGCACGTTCGTGCCGGCGGGGTCGTCGGTGACCTACTCCATCTACTCGGCGGGGCGCATGAAGAGCGTGTGGGGGGAGGACTGCCTCGACTTCCGCCCCGAGCGGTGGCTGTCCGCCGACGGCGCCCGGTTCGAACCGCGGGACTCGTACCGGTTCGTGGCGTTCAACGCCGGGCCCAGGATCTGCCTCGGCAAGGACCTCGCGTACCTGCAGATGAAGAACATCGCCGGCAGCGTGCTCCTGCGCCACCGCCTCGCCGTCGCGCCGGGCCACCGCGTCGAGCAGAAGATGTCGCTCACGCTGTTCATGAAGCACGGGCTCCGGATGGAGGTGCACCCGCGCGACCTGGCGCCGGTCATCGACGACCTCCGTGGTGCGGGCGCGGGCGCGGGCGCGGGCGCGGCAAGGCCGGCCACGGCGCCCTGCGCGTAGCCGATCGGATCCGATCCGATCCGTAAGATCCGTGCGCCAAGATCCGTGCTGCGGAGGAGACACCGGGAATCCAATGTGTGTAGATAAGCGTACTACAAGTACAAGACAGGAGTAAGTATAAATTGAATGAGTTTGGTGAGACCATTTAAGTCACTTCGTTCTCTCAGGAATTTACCGTTCTGATGAGGGAGATGGGCGGAAATTTTTTGTGATTGGCAAGATTTAGCTGGATTTGGATCTGAGCGTTTACAAATTGTTACAAGGAGTGGAAGGATGGAAAGAAAGAAAAACAGAGAGTAATTAATAATTCGTGAGAGCACTGAAGATTTTATTTTTTCGAGTGAGAGGCAGTTCGTGTTGGCAACCGGTCGCCAACTGTTCTAGTATATTATTTGAAACCTGTCATATTTTTTTAAGCGTATATTCTATTTTTAGAGGGTTGTTAAATTTACCAAGAAACGTGTAAGTAAACGTGTATTGAAGTTTCTTTGCTTCTTTGATCGATAATACCATCACTTTCATGGGCAGTTTTCTTCTTTGATCAGTGATACTGATACAGTGTCCTGTAGTAGACTTGTTGCCTGCGGCTCTGTTCCAAACCTTTAAACCGTTTATTTTTCAGTGATTCTATAGTATTTTTATCTTATAAGAAATCAACATCAATATTTATTTTCAGCGGTTTTCAGCTTCAGCGAACAAAGCATGCGTTGCTCTCTTCCCCTTTTGGCATGCATCGTCCATCCTTTTCGGTCGTTCAAGAAATCAACATCAGTATTTATTTTCAGCGATTTTTAGCTTCAGCGAACAAAACATGCGTTGCTCTCTTCCGCTTTTGGCATGCATCGTCCATCCTTTTCGGTCGTGCGTGCTCCACGCTCACGGTCACGGCTCACACCGCTGTCTTGACTTGATGGCATTTGTTGTTGACGCCGTTCGTTCTGGTGACTCAAAGACCAGGTAGACTGTACTCCCTCCGTCTCATAAAGATTATCGTTTTAAATTTTTCAGAAACTATGTTTGACCATCCGTTTTATTTAAAAAAATTTATACAAAATATAAAATCAATTAATAATTATTAAAGTATTTTTAATGATAAAATAAATTATAATAAGATAAATGATATTTATATAAAATTTTTAAATAAGACGAATGGTCAAATGTGATGTCTGAAAAGTTTAAAACGATAGTTTTTATAGGACGGAGAGAATACTGGTAGAGTGGTAGCCTGAAGATGCAGATGCAGTTCTCGCTGCCTACGGTCCGTTATGCTATGCATACACTTCTCGTGACGACAACGATGTTCTATTTCAAAATTAATATACGTTGTACTGCACATTCTTAATAGAGGAGTATACTCTCTCTCTCAAACTACCAGGAAACCGTATTTTTCTCACGAACACGCGTCTCGAGCCTCAATGTATAGGTGACGGAGAGAGTACAAAGGAGAATACTGTATGCATCGCGGATTGTGGGACACTCGACAGCGACGGTCACGTCCGGATCAAAGGCTCTGACGAGACGAAAGTCCAGATAGTTAGTTTAGTCGTTCAGATGTGGTTGCTTATTATCTCCGGTCATCTGGCTCAATGGTTGGTTTTGGTTGATGCAACCAAGTGATCTACCACTTGCATCAAAATTATTTGTTTTACGTGTAACTCAAGATTATCTACGTGGTGCTTCATCGGCGGGAATTAAGAACTTAACGCTGTAATAAACACTCTTGTTTCTCGAGCAACGCGGGTGCAGGAAAAACAGGGGACCAAAGGGCCAAAGGCCATGCAAGCCACCAACTTTTATTTGGTGCAACAGGAACATCTACCTGCCAGCGGTACCGGTACACGGGCATACGGCACGATCGTTAATGGACGGCCAGCGGACCAGGAACACCGCCGATTGTGGGAACCATCGTAAGTTGGTGGTGAATAATGAAGAGAACAGAGAGACCAAGGACTGAATGACTGTATTGATTGATGTATGATCAAATGAACAAGTGACTACATTTTTATATATATATATATATATATATATATATATATATACGTCCAAGGAATGACTTCATGCCTGCTTGGAAAGAAGACGTCCCTTCACGAAAGGTTCAGTACGAAATGATCACTACTATGTTCGCAAAAAAAAAAAAAAAATGATCACTACTAAATACTAATGGCATTGCTGATGCTAATTGATCACTATCTATTTCTAAACCTCCTCGATCAATTCCGTACTTGTAATCTTCGTTCAGTTACTTTTTTAATTCACAACTCATCTATAACCCCATGGGAAAAATCCAGGTAAAAACTGAAGCAATGATATGCCATTAAAACTCTTTTGAGACCTAGTGAAAGAAAAGAGGAAATGATATTGACATAAATGGATTTTTTGTATTATTGTAAATTCATATGGAACAACCTTTAAATGAGAAATCTATAATCAAGTCTAAAGAACAATAGTATGATGTATAGACAATAATTGTTATATCCTCCCCAAAAACCTCATAGGAAGAATGTGAGAAGGAATCATGTGTCTTTGATACGTTCTCAAAAATCCTTGTGGGGAAAATAAAAGATATTTCATAATGTACGGGCATTTGCATTTTTTCTAGATTTATTTTAGGATTTAACGAGGTTGCGCTTTCAGTGGTAGGTGATATTTTTGTCAACAATGAGATGCCTATGATGACTTTATCAATCTCGAGATAGAATATCCTCTTTAAAAACCTCAATGGGAAAAAAAGAGATATACATATATCGTATTGATATTGCCTTATTGTGTGTGTGTGTTGGGGGGGGGGGGGGGGGGGGAGGCGGGCTCTCAAAGGCAAAATAGAAAAATAAGATATTTGAACTATTGATTACGTAGAAGATGACTTTACCATTTCCATGGAATATAGATCTAGGTAAGGGCTTAGTTAGTATATTTGTGAGGTTACTGCAATATATGTTTGGCAATATGTTTATTTTCAGACCAAATGATGACCCAAGTCTTCAAATTTTCCCAAAATTATATGCCTATAAATAGCTTGATTGGTTGGCTTTCAATTTTGATATGCCAAAAGTTTGACAAGCCATGATTTTGGCTATTGTTTGGTTTGATATAGATCAAAACTTTTCAACCTCTCATATTTGGCTTGCCAAATCTATGAAAAACTTTGAAGATAAATTTTGGTCACAAACTAACCAGGCCCAAAAGGTACTTGTCTAGCACTATTATTGTGCGGTGGCGGACAATCTGACATCTAATTTGCCCATCAGTCAAAGCTTATGGAAATCGTGCTTAGACACACAGTCCACTAGGGACACCGCACATGCCACCATAGTGCAGCCATGTATACCTAAGTTGTCCAACACTCTCTCTCTTTTTGTCCCACCCACCAAAAGTATACAAGGAGCAAGTCCTTAGTAAGATAACTGAAATAACAAGCTATAAAAGTCTATTATGAGCTTCACATACTTTTTTTTGTTTTTGATTCAACATATGAGAACACACGATGCAATCATTGATAAATCTTTAAGCCTCACGTGATCATACAATTCAGAGCAGTACAAAGTTCAATCCCAAAGCGTAACAGAACATATAACACGATCGTTGCATAGATCTCTAAACTGTAAGTCATCTAGGTAACCACGTGCATAGAAACTTATACATATTGTTGTAATATGCACGACCATGCTTGCTAGCTATATACAACAAACCATTGGTCGAAGACTAAGAAACTAAATAGGTTATAATAGATCTAGATCAAAGCGACAGGTAAGTTAAGAATATAAGCACATAACCACATGTAAAATGTCACGTTACAATAAAACACAAGTGAATATGATAGTAGAACTACAACCAATCATAGGTTAAGCGGCTAATAATTGCTAACATCATATCATGATGATAGTTCTAACAATAGCACACATCTTTATATCCCATCTATATCTCCTATAAAATTATTTATGTATATCTATATCTTTTTATAAAGCTAATCCCCACTATAAGTTTTATCTTAATATGCAACTCATTCACATCATCTCTCATTAATTATTTGCTTCATCTTCACTATTAGTCATGTCATCCCATTAACTTTGAGCCTCTTAATACAAGATATCCACACCATCTTCACTAAGCGAATTATTACTTTCAATATGTAAAAATATAGAAGGCGTGTGCTATTTATTTTACCATAGCATCATTTTATAACCCGATCTAATTTTATTATATTTTCACTAGTTTTTTTATTGCCTTGCCCAATTTTGATAAAAAAAAATAGATGTAAAAACATGTAGATTTAACTCACACATGCAATGATTTCATTTCTATGAAAGTCCTGCGAGCCGTGGGATATCCTTTGAGTTATTCGATAGGTATACATACACTAAGATCGTGTTTGAATTAGCTACAGCTAGTATAGAAGATTAAGGACTTCTTTTGTGTGTGTGTGTGTGTCACATCATTACACTTTAATCATCCACATTAGATTGCTCTCGTCACCAGTTATCATTTTTCTTTTGAAATTGGATCGATGATTTTTTTTAAGCCGTGCCTTTTATTGTTCATCATATATATTCAGAGTTTCAAATGTGTTTATATCTTGCGTATTCTTGGAAATCATGATATCCCATAAGATTACAGATTTATAGTACTTCAATCAAACAAAGGAGTGATCGTTACCAAAAGGCGATCCTGTTCTATCGGCACTTCTTATGTAAACTGTTCCACGGAACAAACATCTCATCATCATCATATGACTGAAACACGTCCCATACTAATTTCTATTAATAGTACCACTACCATATACTCCCTCCGTTCCTTTTTATTTGTCGTTTACGCTTCCCGAGAAATAACCTTAACTAAATATATGTTAAAATACATTAATATTTATAGTACGTAATTAGTATCATTAGAAAGATCTTTGAATCTAGTTTTTTAACGAATTTATTTAGAGATACAAATGTTGCACGTATTTTCTAAAAATCGAGTAAAACTTGTAACGCATATCAACGGTGACGATTATATAGAGACGGAGGGAGTAGGATAGGAGTACACAACACCACCAAATTGCCGAAGAGGGCTTTAGCTCGGCCGCCGGCAGCCCGGCAAGCCGTCGCGGCTGATCCGCCGGTAATCATAGCCCTTTTTCCAAGTTTAACCTTAGCAGCACATGCAGTGCAACACCAGGAGGAAGCAGCCGCAGCAGCCCCGGAGGGAGCCCGGACGGACCCCACCACGGCACGACAGACAGCCCACAGGGATCACGAACCGCACGAGATTCTCGCCACCACCGGCACCACCACACCAACCATCCCTTTCCCTCGATCCCTCCCTCACTCCCGTCCCGTCGCCGCACAGCACGGCACAGGCAGCACACTCCCCTCGCGGGCTTGGCCGTCCGTCCCTCGCCATCCATCCCACTCGCTCGCACAAGAGAGGGGGAGAACCGGAGAAGAGCATCGCGGAGCACGCAGCAGACAGGGCGAACAAAAACTGCCCCAGCCCCCCTCCTCCTCCCCCGCTCCCGTCGTCGTCTCCTTTCCTCGCCCCCCTTTTTCCACCCTCGCCTCGCCCCCCGCATCCTGCATTACCCCCCTCGCGCGTCCCTCTCCGATCCCTTACCGCCCAGATTCCTCCCGCCTGCGCTCGCGGGCCTCTCGTCCCCTGCCCGACCGATTCCGCCCCGTCGTCCCCGGCGTGCTTCTCTCCTCGTCGCGATTCGCTGCGCCTCGTCGCCGGCGCTCGCAGGCGGGCGGCCGAGTGCAGCAGGGCAGGCCTGCTTCCACAGACGTCCAGCTCGCTGTTCGGGAAGGTGGCGCCCACCCTTCCCCACCGTCTCCTCCTCTGTCGCCTGCTCCTCTAGTGGGTGCCGGACCTGCGCGGGAGCGGAGATCCGCCCGGGCTTGGATTGCTCTCGTCTCGTCGTCTTCCTGGTACGTAATCCTTATCCTGACTAGCTTGTAGTTGTAGATAGATTGTGCTCGGCGTTTGTATTGTTGCGCGGGGCGTATTAATGCCGCGACTGTGAGTAATCAATTCGGAATCTCGCTTTATCTACACTCAGCTAGCTACCTGTGGATTTGCTTACCAGTTACCACTCCTATCTGCTGCGCTATTCTAGTCCGTCCGTAGTTTGATTCTGCTGTTATTTGTCCGGGCATGATCAGTGCCAGTTGGCGCCACAGGATTTGGTATCCATAGGTGCGAGTGTAACTGATGATTTCACAAAAATCTCTGAGGTTTCGTCTCAGTGCCCTGTATCTTGTCGTTTCCTGCGTAAGTTCCAGGTGGTACATAAGTTAGCTGAGTTAGGTACTTCAGAACAAGTAAGCCTGGTAGTTTATGCCACCAATCGGAATGGTACATACTGGATTGTGCATATTTTATGCCGGCAGCACATATCATACCCATTCAAAATGGTTATTGCGTGAAAGCTCTGAATGAAAGCTGCATATCATATGCCCAGTGTTTTTGCATACTGGTTTTGACTAGATACTATGTCCATATGGCTGTTAGTATTACGAACAAACTTTTGGTCAACATTGTGATTATTTTCCCCTGTTACTTTACCCTTTTGCATGTATAAGCAGTTCTCATGAAAATTGATGTTACAAGATTGAATAAAAGCTATTTTCGGATCTGTTTCTTTTGATTTCTATATGATCCCAGCAAACCTTCGAAATGATGCCTATTATACTTTGGTGAGTAAATTGTTTCCATTTGTGTGTTTTATAGAGTACGCTACTTGTAATGGTTAATTTATTGAAAATCTGAAACTGAACATTCACTTGCAGTCAGCTTAAGAAATTGTTATGATATCTTGTTTTAGTGCTGCATTATTGTTATTGATGTCACCTGGTGTTTGGATATGGTTTCAGGCTTTGAGGTGGAGACGGCACTAAGTTGAAACTTTCATCACACGAGGAAGCAAGAACAGGAAAATTTCACATTTCAGTGTTGCACTCTGTGGACCGTGCATTGTTGATCCACCAAACTACTACAGGATTGGAGGGTTTTTGTTGAAGTGCTCCTCATGTTCATCATCCCTAAATTATCATAGGCTCATAGCATTGTAGCTGATTAGTCTGCATGATCTTTCTATGAGAACATAGATAAATCATCATCGTATCTGTGTTCAGTATGCCACCATCATGGTGGGGGAAATCTTCATCCAAAGAAGTGAAAAAGACTGCCAAAGAAAACCTCATCGACACATTTCAGCGTCTCATAAGTTCAAATGAGCAAAAGGGAAGCAGAAAATCACGAGGTAGTCGTAAACATGGTAAAGACACAGCTGGTGACAAAGGTTGCTGGTCTACTGCCCAATCGCGCTCAACATCCCCTTCAAAAGAGGTCTCTCGGTGTCAGAGCTTTGCAGCAGATAGACCACACGCACAACCACTTCCTCTTCCTAAATCACGTGCCGCAGTAACGCGTACTTCTTCTGATATTACCAACTCAAAGTCCACTTTGGACAAGCATGGCAAAGGACAACTGCTTCCACTCCCCCCAATTCAGCCTAGAAAAAGACCTGAAGCTACTGAACCTGTTACTGAAGTAGCTACTGCTTCTGTCTCCAGCAACTGTTCTATTGATAGTGATGATCCTGGTGATTCTCGGCTTCAGAGCCCTGTGGGAAATGAGGCTGAAAATGCGACTAGAATTACTGGAACAAGTACTTCAAGGTAAGCCCTCAGGTGCCATGAATAATTGTTTCTTTTATAGGTTTCTGTAATTACTTTAATTCATGCTTATGAATTTTTATTACTCTTGTGAAGTGTTGTGCACAAAGAGCGTTCTGTTGGTATCACCAGGAAGAACACCAAGGAAGTTGCAAAGCCAAACAATGCTTTTCTCAGTAATCAAATCCTGTCAACATCTCCAAGAGGTACCATTGCTGATGGTTATCAATCCAATTTACAAAGCCCCCGACAGATTGCCCTGGAGAGTGCTCCGAATAGTTTGATGTCAAGTCCTTCTCGAAGCCCAAGAATTATATGTCCTGATCAGATTCCAACTTCAGCTTTTTGGGCAGTAAAGCCTCATAATGATGTAACTTTCCTTGGGTCTGGTCAGTGCTCCAGTCCAGGTTCTGGTCAGACATCTGGGCATAACTCAGTGGGAGGTGATATGCTAGGTCCGATCTTTTGGCAGCCTAGCCGAGGTAGTCCAGAGTGTTCACCAATTCCAAGCCCAAGAATGACAAGTCCTGGTCCAAGTTCTAGGGTGCATAGTGGAAGTGTCTCTCCTTTGCATCCAAGAGCTGGTGGGGTCACTCCTGAGTCTCCAACAAATCGACATGCTGAAGGGAGCAAGAAGCAAACCCACAGATTGCCGCTTCCGCCGCCATTAAGCATTGCTAATGGTTCTACCTTTTTGACAAACAGCTCTAACCCAGCTAGTCCTATAGCTCGTAGTCCTGGTAGAACAGAGAATCCACCGAGTCCCGGTTCACGGTGGAAGAAGGGAAAACTGATTGGCCGTGGGACATTTGGCCATGTATATGTTGGTTTTAACAGGTATGCCTTTTCCCATTTTCATGCATGGAAATGGATTATATTCATTTCAGTTTGTATTCTGATTGAAGATATGTTTTTTTTTGCAAATTTACTTGGGCTGCTTATCAAAGTTTCAGTTTTTGTAGGTAGCCACTGAGACGAATTTTATATGTTGAGTTTTGAATGCTTAATTTCTGGCTTCTCGTTCTTGCAGATGTGTTTAACTTTTAAGTGCTGCCACTACCATATAAATAATGATGTTTTAGCAAGTTGCTATCTGCGCTCAGATTTATTATCTCTAAATAATTTCTCTTGCAATCTATCACTGGTTTGTGAAACCACATGTAATACCATGATATATTGATTGGTATATTTGGAAGGAGTCATTGACGTGAATGCTTTACATTAAAAATCCAGATTATCTTCTATTTGTGCTGCAAGAAATTTGGGCTAGAGTAGAACATATATTTTAGTATAAGTAGTAACTAATTGCTCCAATCTTTGTTGTTTTCTCTTATATGGTGTCTTTGTTCCTTTTACCACCAATGGTAGGGTCCTGTGAAAACATCATGTCATGTCAGATCTCATAGTAACTCTAGCTATCATCTGTCTTGGCTAGTCCTCTAGTGTGCACTAAACGTTTGTTGTGCTTGGTCAATATTTGTTTCTTCATTTTAACTGTTTATTATCATCTATTTCAGTGACAGAGGTGAAATGTGTGCGATGAAGGAGGTTACCCTTTTCGCAGATGATCCTAAATCAAAAGAAAGTGCAAAACAGCTGTGCCAGGTATGGTGTTTTGTACATGTCCACATTCAATATTGAAAACTACGTATGTTCATCATGCTTCGTGAAGTACTTTCTCTTTTAACGTTATTATTTTATTTCACAGGAAATATCACTTCTGAGCCGACTGCAGCACCCAAACATTGTGCGATACTATGGATCTGAAACTGTATGAACCACTGTCTTCAGTTATTAATCTATTGCCAGTATTCATACCATTGTTGTGACATTTCCATGATTGCATTGGTAGCTGAACAGTTTATGTTTCCTACTCTTCACTACGTTCTTCCTGTAGAGATAGCAGCGAAAGAAAAAAACACACATGAAACCTGAGTATTGTATCATCTCTGTCCCAAACAGAATGCAATTCTAGGTGCATTCTTGGTTAAAGTGTCTAAGTTTTGACCAAATATATAGTTAAAATATTAATGTTTTTGACACCAAATAAGTATACTATCTCATGACAAATCCAATCCAATGATACTTATTTGATATCTTAAATTTTGATACTTTAACTCAAGATACTTTAACTTGCCATGGCAGAATTACATTCTTTTTTGGACGGAGGGAGTAAATAGTTACTTTTTTGCGATACATCTTGTTATTCTTCTAAATGCATCTCCATATTATATTGAAAACAGGTTGATGATAAGCTTTACATATACCTGGAGTATGTTTCTGGTGGATCTATACATAAGCTTCTCCAAGAGTACGGACAGTTTGGTGAACAGGCCATTCGCAATTATACGAAGCAAATACTTTTGGGCCTAGCTTATTTGCATGCAAAGAATACAGTACACAGGTAACATAGTTTGTATAGTTTCCCTTTTCCAGTCTATTATTTTATGCTGACATTTGTACAATTTTTACGAATGGAAGCCACTAGGGGTTTGCTATTTTATCTTTTCTTTTACTTACTCTCTTCCTAAATTTGCAGAGACATCAAAGGCGCAAACATATTGGTAGACCCTAATGGCCGTGTAAAGCTTGCTGATTTCGGGATGGCAAAACATGTAAGTTTTCAGTACATTTTTTTTAGTTCCTATTTGTAGAAAGCAACTCAAATGTCAACAATAGTATTTTATCTTCACCGAGGAAATGTGGTGCCTTCCTTTTTACCTGCACCTCTACTAATAACTACTTGTGCTAGTTCAACCTCTTCTATAAGATTTAACCACTTTATTTTGGCCATCGGTGTCCCTGTTACCTTTATTTTCATTGTCAGCCATGCTTTTCACTGGGCACTAGTTCTGAAGTCTTAGGTATGGCTCCAACTTAGTTGAGGGTATTTACCTTGAGTCCTTGACTGGTAGTTTTGTTGACTGCGTGTAATAAGTTTCATCTAATTTTTGAGAATGTTTTCTCCTCTCAAAGGCTCAAAATATTATTCTTATATATGCATAATTTTAAGGATGTATTTTGCTGTTTTATTTCTTAGATCAATGGGCAGCAGTGCCCCTTCTCATTTAAGGGTAGCCCGTACTGGATGGCTCCTGAGGTATTGCCCCAAATCTTGCATTGTTCTGCACTTCCGCTACTTTAGTTATTTTGGGTGGGTTTATATTTCTTGACCTTCTTTGCTTATGTTGTGACAAATATGCAGGTTATAAAAAATGCTAGTGGATGTAACCTTGCAGTTGATATATGGAGTTTAGGATGCACAGTCCTAGAGATGGCTACTTCAAAACCACCATGGAGCCAATATGAAGGGGTTAGTGTTGACTTTAAAGCTATGATTTGTGTTTCTGTAGTGTAACTGTGTAAATTTCATTTGATAGGGTAACACACTATGTAAGATGTATGATGCATCTTTTTTTTTTTTTTTTGGGCTAATGCATTGCCAGTCAGCGGTTCAAAATTCTATTAATAACTGGATTGAAATTCTTATAGAACAGATGTAAAACGTAGATAGCTACTAGAAGAGTTATTATTCCGTGCTGCCATTGAATTTGTTACAGTTCATTTTACATAGCTTATTTTGGTGATATTCATTAACAAAGTATTAACTAAAAAGCATCACACTGTAGTCACCACCAAATTAATGAAGGGTCCATCTACCTTTACCCCCTTTCTCTTGTTTTCACTGCTTTTCTCAAAAACTTATCGATTCTGGTTTTCTCTCTTTACATCCATGGATGTTACTGTAGTGAACCAAGACATCTAGGTCCCAGACTCAGGACTCTTTTGATTTAAGCTGCAATCAGTCCTTAAACTATTTGTTCAGCATGTCAAGTTGTTTCATTTTACTGCCTTGGTGCTTGTACAGTTCTTACATCATGACTAGCCAAATAACTATTATCAACTGCATTTTTACAGAACTACTGTATTTCCTTATTGCTGCATCTAAGCTTTTAGAGCCATGGAATGCTTTTAACAATGCTGAGAGGGTTTCACTTTGAATTTCTTCTCAGAACAGTTTATAGTACTGATGCCTAGTTATCTTTTGTTTTATAAGATGCTGTTATCCTTCACAATGTATAAGCATGGCAATCTTTTTATCAATTGTAACCTGGATGCTAACGTGTCTCTTTACTTTTTTACTTCTCCAATAGATTGCCGCAATGTTTAAGATAGGAAACAGTAAGGAGCTTCCGCCAATACCAGATCACCTTTCAGAAGAGGGGAAAGACTTCATAAGACAGTGCTTACAGCGTGATCCATCCAGCCGTCCAACAGCAGTGGATCTTTTGCAGCATGCATTTGTGCGAAATGCACCGCCACTTGAAAAATCATCTGCCTCTCATCCACTGGAACAGTTGACGGCTATATCATGCAGAACGAATTCGAAGGTATCAGCTGCTTACTCTTGTTGAAGCATTGTTATCTTTTGGCTAATTAACCTGCATGCTGTTGCTGTATTAGCCTGCAGATATGTCTTCAATTCTGCAAATTTTATGCATAAAGTATTGACATTTGCATTTGGTTTTAATCCCCCCCCCCTCTTTTATTTTGCCACTCTCTGGCTGTAAAAGATAAACAATTGTCTAGAAGGTCTACTAGCACACTAATGACCTACATAGAATATTAGGGCCTCTATCAATGGATGAGCACCTTGGTGTTTATTTCCTTTTTTTTTTCGCTGTTTATGTGATTACTACATTCTTTTTGGCTGTCATGATATTTCAGGTGGTTGAGCATGCCAGAAATATGTCCTCGCTTGGTTTGGAAGGCCAATCAATTTTGCAGAGAAGAGCTGCCAAATTTTCTTTGCCAAATAGGTAACATATTCATTTTGTTAAGTTTGTAAGTTGGTTCCTTTTATATGTCAATACGAAGCAACTTTCAGTAAACATACTATTATATCCTAATTTGCATGCAACCAAACCTTTTCATGGTAGACTGAAGTTTAGCCAACATTTGTAAAAATAGAAAGTGTCAGTTGGAGCATTGTCCTAAATATCACTTATTATATGGTATCCTGATCTGCCCTTAATTTTGGCTATTGCCTTCTATAATTTGATTATTCAAATGATATATCATTTTGTGCGAAATTAAATAGCGAAGTACCCACCTGTATAAGGCTTTGTGTTTTACTCTCTTCTGTACCCTGTATTACCACAGTTTTTGCTGTAACTTATTTTTCAATCAACCCAACACCACGCTCCATCACAAAATTTACCATTCAATGAGTTTTCTTGTCTATATTAAAATGTCTGCCCACTAATTATTTACCTCTGTGCAGTGATATCCATATACGGAGTAATATATCTTGTCCTGTATCTCCATGTGGAAGTCCTCTTCTAAGATCAAGATCTCCACAACATCAAAATGGCAGGATGTCACCTTCTCCAATTTCTAGCCCCAGAACTACTTCAGGTGCTTCAACTCCTCTCACTGGTGGTAGTGGAGCTGTTCCTTTAAACCATGTGAGGCAACCAGCTTACAGAAATGAGGGCTTTACAGTCACATCAAGAGGTTTTGATGACCACATACCTAGCCGGCCTGTCGATCCAGTACATGGACGGTTTATTCGAGTGCAGCAATTTTCTGGGGGTCGTCAGGAGAGGGTAGTCTCTGAAGCTGACATTCTGAGCTCTCAATTTGGAAAGATGAGACATGCAAATGTGTGGGATCCGCATGATAGGCCATTGGCTTCTGAGCGTTCCTCTCAGCAGTGCTTTGGGGATCATGCGAAACTAAAACCTTCACTGGACTTGAGGTCTGGTCCTCGGCACCCTGGGCGCAACTATGGCCATTGATTCTCTAGCAAAATTTAACGGATAAGCTTTCAGTCGTGTTTATGTGATCGCTAGTGGTCCTAAGCTGGTTCACTGAAACCTCTAATTGTATCATAGTAGAAGAGATTTTCATTAATTATTTCAGATGCTGACAGTTGGCAGTGGATAAAAATTCTCCAATGTCAATCCCATATTCCCATTACTCTAAAAAGGTATGTCCCTCGTCAGAATGTTCTGGTCAATATCTTTGAAAGGATGAGAAAATTACAATCAGTAATGCAGACTTTACCATAGAAAATAACTGTTATAGGTTCTTTATATTATCAACTATTTGGTAGTTTACTAGTTTCTATATAATGCAAAATGAACAAGTTACATTTGTGCAATACTTTTACCTAGTTGTTTTAATGAACAAGTTCATTGTTTCTTAAAACGCGTTTGAATAACATCATTGTTTGGTATACAATTTTAGTTTTCAAACTGTATGCTTTGGTTATTTTATCAACTGATTTTGGTAAAATTCTGAAACATAATCTAATATGGAAAATGGGTGGTCTGAGGTCTAGATTACTTCCAGTATCACCATTCAATCTTTGATTCATGTAATTGGACACTGAAATTTGTTGAATTGTCTTCTTGACTGACAGATGAGGCATGCCCCATCAGGAAGGGGATGCTGTATACTAGACTGTCCAGATACCGAAGGACCCAAAACAGTGACTCTGAACCTGTATACTCGTACTCTCGTATCTACAACAATTTAGTTTTCGTTTTCTTTTATGGGTTTGGAGGCCATTGTACAGAAGGGAACTCTCAACAAGAAATCCAGATTAAAAGGCACAGGAGAAAGCAAGTGAGCCATTCACCAACCTATTCTTTTTCCTTTTAATCTTATAACAGATACATATATGCCGGCTGCTCACTGTAAAGTGTTGATTCAGCTCTGGTTGTAATACCGGTTCGATCCATTAAACCTATCCGCTACTCTGAATACCATGTGAAGAGTCTAATCGTTAAATGATAATTAACCGGTCCAGTTCTAAAGCAGATGTTTTCCCCCTCGCAAACGAACTTTTCCTATGAAATCTCTTTTCAAACGGGTGTATGCCGCCTGATTCCTGACGAATTAGGCATGTTTACTTCGTGAAAAGTTGAAAAAAAATGCACTGTAGCACTTTCGTTTGTATTTGATAATTTTTATCCAATCATGACTCAAGTAGATTCAAAAGATTCATCTCGAGCTAGTTAGGCAAAAAGTATAAACATGCAACAGCTGCTATTTCATTTAGTATTTCATGTAGGTGAAAAATACAATCGATGTGATTGGGAAAGAGAAAAGTTTTTGAGAAGTAAACAAAGCCTTAGTGTCCCGTGGAAATCAAGATCTACACCTGCCTTCTGGGATGCAAATCATGTGATGTCTACCATCCAATGGTCCGGTGGAAATGCGACTGTGGTAAAGGAGCATGTACCATATGTCCATGTATCCATTATGCATCATGCATTTATATCGTTTTGCACCCTTTACCTTCGAAATCGCCTTGGCGGCTTGCTAGTTGCGAGGCAAAACAATCAAGGAACAACCCATGTGCCATGGCGTAGAGTACGCAGGCAGCAATGCATGTAGGTCCCAGGGTTCCCCAGTCTTTTACACCTGTCGTCCACCATCTTCGTCCTTACACGGTCACTCCAATCATGGCGCTGTCCAGAAGGCCACCACACACCAGGTCCACCATTGCTGCACATTCAAATGAAGAACTGGGGCTGTTTTGATCCACTAATGGTTACGCTACGTTCTACTATGCCTCTTTTATCATCGGTGTCAAATTATTAATAGGTCTGTCATCTTTGGTTCGCGATGCATTGGCGGCCGCTTTCTTTCATGTTAGCTTAGTTTCCAGGCGGCGGAATATCCGATGAGAATGCGAATCCAGTGCCAATTCTGTGGAAATAACCAAGAAAAATCTTAAAATCGATGTCACTTTGATGAAAGTTTCACTAGATAGATAAGATTCACATTTTCACATGGTATCTGCCCTTTGTTGCCAAGATCCCAACGCATAAAAGGAGACGGGAACCCTTGCAGCAAACGGTACGTAATAACTTAAATTCTCCACGACGGGAGAAAAACATACACAGCTCGGTACAGGAATACACAAAGTCCTGGGTCCAGATTACAGAACAGTGCAGCAGTGAGAAGCCTTGAAGAGAGACAAGCAGAAATCGACAGAGAAACTAGGCGTGGGCAGACAAAGACATCACAGGAAGACGCTCGTTCTTCGGACTGGCATGTCTCGGTACGGCCGCGGCAGCTTAAGACCTGCTCTTGAACGGGATGGCCCTGATGATCACCTGGTGGTAGATGGCAGCCAGGGCAGCGCCAATGAAGGGGCCGACCCAGAAGATCCACTGCAAACAATCATAGAAACAGGTAAGAGGTTATAGCACAACTCCTTGGGTATTGATAGACGATTAAACATGCATTAACAAAGGATCAGAATTATATGATATCCCATACATAGCCTAGATTAGTACATGCCAGCTACACGGATGGAGACAAGCCTTTGTGATAAGATTAGCACACATCTATATAAGCCTATAATTAATATGTCATGACTGTCAATAGCATGTCAGTGTGTCTACATCATTTGGAGTTTGGTGAGTGAATGATTATTCGTAGTTTGGCCACAACAATACTTCCCACTGGCGAGTTGAAAGATAAAAAATACAGCACCTAGTTAGAATGAGAATAGACTTTCTAGAGCATGCCACTATGACTGCTGCACAATGGAAAGGCAGTGGCTACATGTCTGATATTTCGGCTCTGTTCGCTGGAGCTGATGAGCTGAGCTGATTTTGGTTGTTGCTGATTTTTTGTGAGAGGAAAACACTGTTACAGAGCTGAAAAATAAGCGCTTTTTAGACGAAGCGAACAGGGCCGAAGGAATCAAGAGTAGTTCCACTCACATGGTCGCTCCAGGCATGATCCCTGTTGTAGATGATGGCAGCGCCAAGGCTCCTAGCTGGGTTGATGCCAGTGCCAGTAATGGGGATGGTGGCAAGGTGGACCAGGAACACCGCGAACCCAATTGGCAGTGGGGCAAGGATCTGTTTTCACCAAATAAGAATTTCATTCATGGTAAATCTTGACACAATATGAAAAATACATATTAAAAGAGTGTGCATATATTTTCAATTTGTTGAAACACGAGATTAAGAAATCAGCTAAATTCCAGTTCCAAAAGACACAAGACCTAGAGTTCATCAGTTCATTACATGCCGTTTCCTAATCAAATATAATAAATAATTAAGGAGTTCATTTCATCAGTAAGTGCACAATCTATGAGCTGCATTAAAGTTCAACATCATCAGTTCATAAGTCAGAACACAAATTACAACCATCATCTTATAATTTGTGTTCATAAGTTGCAAATGTGAATTCAAGCAGAACTACAGTTGAACCAACTAGGAAAGTGCAGGATGAAGAGTTCTTACAGGAACATGGGAATCCCTGGCATTCCTCTTGGCATCAGTGGCCGAGAAGACGGTGTAGACCAGGATGAAGGTGCCAACGATCTCAGCGCCAAGGCCATCACCCTTGGTGTAACCGGGGGCGACAACATTGGCACCACCACCATTGCCCATGTAAAGCCCCTGCTGGAAGCCCTTCACCACTCCGGCTCCACAGATGGCACCCAGGCATTGCATGATAATGTAGAAGATGGCCCTAGTCAGGGACAGCTTCCTGGCCAAGAACAGCCCGAAAGTCACAGCTGGGTTGATGTGTCCTCCTGTTGCAGTAGCAGGTAACAACCATTAGTGGTGCCCTTGGTGGTTGTAGTTGTATTCTTGGTTTATGCTTGTTAATTCGCATGGATACTTTCACAGTTTGATGCTTTGAGATTAATCATGTATCCGGAGTCAATAAACAAAACATGACCAAAAAAGGACTATAAAAATTCACAACAATACATTTTAAATTTAGCAATATGTCGGACCACCATTTTTTTTGAGATGGAACGACCACTGCAGGTTAACTGATACAGTTTTCTATGTACACACCTCACAAGTTACATAGGATCGTCTAATACATCATTTCTTTGTTTACCTCGTGTGAGGCTTAGCTAATTAAAACAGTGTCTTTTGCATTCTAATCTTTAAATAGTCGCTCAAAAAACTGTGGCCCGAAGTGCTACATCTAGCAGTTGATGATGCCTTTGCATAATTACATGCAGATGCAGCACATGCTATAGTAGTACAGTATGTTACATGGTAAAAGTATTTATTGGGGACAAATCTCCCTAAGTGCAAATAAGGTACAAAGTACAAACTGGTACCAAGCAAAAGGGAAGTGGCTTAAGATCTGTTTTCTTTTTAATAAAATAATGAATTAACAGGGGCTTGCTAATTAATCCCCATGCTCCCGGCATATAACTGTAAGAAAGCTCTACTGTTTCAAAAGGAAATTAGAAATTTAACAGATTTTCAGCTACTAATATCGGATAAATATAAAACTAGTGTAGCCTATACAGGTTGCTTTTTTATTTATGTGGATATAAAACTAGTGTGGCCTATACAGGTTGCTTTTTTATTTATGTGGCCCAGAGTATCATGTGGATATGTTGCCTATACAGGTTGCTTTTTTATTTACCCCCAACTCTTTTGCTTCAATATCTCGGAAATTGCACAGTAAAGGCTTTATACCATGGAGGTTGATTGTTACTGAGCTAAGCAAGCTAAAGGACCAAAAGTGTAACAAATAATCGCAGTAAATTAATAAAGTTCATCACATGTTAGCTGGGAAAAAAAAAAGCAGCAAGCAAGAAGAAAAAGGAAGGGGAGCTGACCGGAGATGCCGGCGGTGCAGTAGACGAGCGCGAAGATCATCCCTCCGAAGGACCAGGCGATGCCCTGGATGCCGACGGTGGCGCACTTGGAGCTGGACTTGGAGACGCCCATGACGGTGAGGATGGTGATGTAGAGGAAGAGGAAGGTGGCGACGAACTCGGCTATGCCCGCGCGGTAGAAGGACCAGGACTTGAGCTCCCCGGGCTCGAACAGCGGCGCCGGCGGGGGCTCCTTGTAGTCCTTGTCGTCCCCGGCGCCCTGCGCCGCCGTCCCGATGGGCTGCCGCTCCGCGAACTTGTTGGCACCCAGGCGCACGTCCTCCTCCTTCCCCTCCATTCTCCGCTCCCCGCTCCCCAAGCCTCTCCCTCCTCTCTCCTGCCTTGCGCGCTTGGGCTCGGTGGCTTCGTGAAGCAGCGGTGTGTGTCTGTGAGGTGGTGTGGCTGTGGCTCGGCAGATTATAAAGGAGGGAGCTCGGGAGCAGGTCAGCTAGTGATGACTGATGAGGAGAGTGAGCAAGCAAGACACAGACTGTTATTTTTTCCTTTCTTATTTTTTTCGGCAAGGACACTGATGAGGTGGTGTTTCTGGAACGGAAGAGAAGGCGGGAGTGGGGGATGGGGCCCGCAGGCTGTTGGTGGGATTCCGTTTTCTCCTGCATTATTACTTCCAGGCTTATCCAATTTGTTTTTTATGTCTGTTTATATTTTATAGAGAGAAGCTTTGAAATAAGGAAATAAATGTTTGGATAGCTGAAAACGGATATTAATTTTTTGCTGATACTGATTTGTTATAAGAGTTTTAAGCTAAGCTGATTTTAGCTGATGCTGATTTGTTCTGAGATAAAATACTGTTCTACAACTGAAAAATGAGGGCTAATAAGCTGAAGCGAACAGTTGGATTCGTTTTCAACAAGTCTAATCGATCAAGATTTTACTTATTTTCAGTCATATAATAATATTTTTTATCTCACAACAAATCAGAATTAATTGAAATTAATGTTCTTTTTAGGCAAGAGAACACTTCCCCGTTTAAAAGAAATGGTTCATATACTGTACGTGAAATTAATATTCTTTTGTTGCACTCATTGTTGCTAGGCTACTTGAGACAGCCTTTTCCTCACTTCCAAGGGATCCCCTTGCCTGTGTCCGGGATCCAAAGCCAAAGGCATGCGGCACAAAGCGCAGTGATCCAAAGCCACACGTCCACAGCCACAGCCACGCAGACGCAGGACAGCAACGGGGCGCGGAGCTTACCGTTCGAGCAACGCTGTCCTCTGCCTTTTGTTAATGATTTTTGTGTGTCTCCATCTGTGATCTGTTCACTGTTCCAGTGCCGTGCGTCATATGACGAAATGATCGGCTTTATAAAGGGACGGTGGCACGCTGAAAAAGAAGGGCAACGGCACTACTGGAAGCAGCTTACGGCAATACGGCACATATTGTTCCCGTCATTGCCTTTTTTACCATGTGCTAATACTGATTTCATTCATACGTTGCGTTGGATGAGTGATGGAACATGAACCTAACCTCTTGCTTTATCGTTCGGATTCGGTAATGGTATGGTCGTCCAGAAGCATCGCCGGTGCGAAAAGTGCAGTGCATTTCACCCCAAACCAACTTGGTCGTCGGCAACTTACCGAGGGAGGAAATTAAAGAATCCCGGATATCGGCTGGTACTCTGAAAAAGGATCGATTCAGGCCAGTGTTTCTGAAATATTATCTTCAATGGAGCCCATATCCTGAATTCCTGATACCAGATATCCATGATCCATCCAAATGCTGCAATTTTCTTTTTGATTCACGCCATACTCCGCTGCATGGTGTTTCTCTCCTTTCGATTGTGAAAGTCAAAAGTCCTGATGGAAGGCAATGCAAATGCAATGAAGCAGCCAAGGAGTCAAAGGACCACCCGTGACTCGTGCTGCAACTCGTGCTGCATGTCTGAACTCTGAAAAATCTACTGCAACGAAAGGGTAAAGCGTTGCTGCTGCCTGCAACACAGCAACAGGCAGGGTACTTGCCACTGTCCTCTTTGTATATTAAATAAAAAAATACTCCTATAAAATTCGAAGGAATTGAAAAGAAAAGGCCGGGAGACGTTATCAGTGATTGCATTCCAATCAAGTGGCCTGGAGTCGTGGAGATTTTCCAAAGCGATCCGGGGCCCCATTATACAGCTAGACGTGGGGAATCTTTACACCGAAGCGCGCTTGATGAACGATGATGATGATTGAGGCCTTGAGGGCAATACGCAATAGCCACTCACCCCTGCAGATGGAAACGTAGGGCACGACAAGAAGCCGGAATTTCAGGTCTGGGAGCCTGCATCACAAAGGTCATTTTCAAAGAAAGCAAAGCATGGTTAAAGAATTCCCCCCGGATGAAAATTAAGAAAATCTAGCTCAGACGATCAGAGAGAGAGTTGAAAATAATACGGAGTACTGCTACCTTATTCAGCTGTGCCTTTTCATCCACTAAATGGGGTTCCATATGGCTCTGATATCGGCCTAGCATGCATGTGCATGTTCAGAGTAGGTTTTGTGGTCGCTTCAGCGTTAATAAATCCTTTTCCAGCTACGGACGAATGATCAGTTGATCACTATCCAAACTCTAACGAGCAAGAATGTTGTTGTCTAGCTGTAAAGGTCCGGCTGTGATGAAACAAAAATGAAAGAAAAGATGAGTGATGTCCATAGAACCAGTGATCGAATACTTTGTTCAAGCCTATAAATTCATATAAGTTTGTCCTAAGTTCAACCCCACCCCCCTTTTGACTCTGACAATCAATATCTAAAATCCAGGTATATAGATTAGGGGCACACACGGGATAGAAACTACCATTAGGTTTGTATATATTGCGAAAAAATTGTTTCCATACTAGTATCCGACTTTCAGAAAACATTTAATATCTGTATATACTACTCCAGTTGTGATTGGAGAAATACTTATTATCATCAATATCATCTGGACAACCATCTCCTTTGGTATCTGTTCGGCCACCTCTGCGGATGATCATGTAGGAGTAGTACGAGGGGGAGCAGCTTCTGACGGAGCACCGTTGTGCGAGCAGAAAATGCAGAGATGCGGGAGGAGACCAGCCTCGGAGTCGGAGGGAGAATAAGCGCCGTGTTTCCTCGCGTCGCAACGACTTCCGCCGGCGCCGCAGAAACGTTGTCAGCGTGACGCCCCCACCGGCCGTGGCGCGCGCGCCACACACGTATACCTGCAGGGCCCTGGGCGGCGCCACCACCAACTACCGCGCCGTTGTCGTCAGCCTGCCATTTTCCTGCCTCCACCACGTCTCCATCCGATCTACTCCGTACTTACTAATCCACTGCTGGTTTTTCTTAAAAAAAGATCGTGGTACAACCATGGTGCTTGGAATTTTTGGATATGGCCAGCGAAAGGAGTTGGAATGATTGGCTCGGCTGCAGATAGGAGGGAGGAACTAATGAAATCCATTCCCACTATAATAATAGACATTTAAACGATATATACAAAGTTATAAGCGTGATTAATTTAATTAGTGGTCGAGCGCAGCCACTGCCTGGCTCACGTACTTTGGGCGGTCCTGGTTGTTCGGTCATGCTAATGACTGGCTCTGCTTCATTCCCTGCTTCCGTACTAGCTCTATACACACAGCTTTGTTCACAGAATCACAGGTCAGTCAGACACGGCAAAAAGGGGGTTATTTCTTATTTGCAACTGCAAGGTGCAAATCAAAGGGTTCAGCTTCAGCAGACTGAAGATATAGTATGTATGCCAGCGTTATCCAACAGTAGACAGCGGAGTACAAAGTATTACAAACCATGGAGACGAAGACAAAACTAATTATACCTGTCGCTTCTTTTTTCGTTCTTTCCATTTCAAAAGTGGAGATGCCAGGATCCACTGCCAGCGACCTATGCTGTCCTTGTTGCTGCATGATTAGCGATCAATTCTCTAGCCTACTGTAGGAGTAGATGAGTACTACTAGATGACAATGCAGCTCTGCATTGCAATGCATGATTTGCTTTGCTCCCGAGCAAGCATGCGGACGACGTCCCCGCTGTCAAACCCTCTCCTGTCTCATGCTCGCTCTCGCTCCGTCTCCGTCTCCGTCAGATGGGACCGCGCCGCGAACGCTACAGCCCGTGCAGGCGGTGCCGCCGTGATCTTCCGTAGCTTTCCTGTCTTCTGAATGTTCAGCGTGCGGCCGTGGCTGGTTCGGCTGTTCGGCACCGGGTTTTCGCGCAAGTTCAGATACGGCACCCACCGGGAACAACACAACCTGGAACCGCGGCCCAGAAATTAGAAAACAAGGCTCTCTGTATCCATGATTGCTGATAGAATGCGACCGCTCAACGATTTCTCCGTGGCATCCAGATGCTTCGCCCGTTCTTGTCTTAAGCATGCCCAATCCTGGCATACGTTTGTTGTTAGCCTCGTGAAAAAGATACAGTCCACCTAGACAAATAGTAGATGAAGCCAAATGAGATGAGCCCCAACGTAGGATAACACTCATGTTTTTGCCACAGTACACACCCGTCACTTTGTCCCTACCATAAAGTTTTTCTTTCTTCCCCTACAACACATGCTCCATTGATACTTTTGCACCGTGTCAGATGAAGCTCTAAGTGCCTCTGCAAGCCACTCTGAACCCCTCTAGAGCCACCAGCTGGAATAGCATGGAAGTGCGGTGCCGATGTGGAGCTTGAGGCATATGGACAGCGTGGTGCGTTGGGCTGCTCTATGTCGCGATGCGGAGAGCGTTGTGTGTATGATAAGGTTGCCCGCTGATAACATCCTATCAATACAGTGCTTAGTAATTATAAAAAATACAGTTCTCATTCAGGCACACAGATATATGTACCTAAAAACTTTGTTTTATATAAAGCAAAATAGTGCTTATATTTAAAAAAGAAACATCTCCAATGTGAATAGTGAGAACACAGAGATTTCACAATAGCTTTCAACAAGAAAAAAAACACCCAAAGCTTGATTATAGTACCTCACAAAAACACAGACACAACATCTGGCATCTAATGAAGAACCTTTGACAACAATCTAATCCAATTCCAATAAGGTAACATATGTAAGGACTATAATCTTTAAAAATCCCACTACTCATATTACTGCATATAAGAACAATCAATGAAAAAGATAACCTTGTTCATCTGGTTAACAATCAGTGACAAAGCTATCCTTGTTCATCATCGTATCATAAGATTTTGTTAACAATCAGCTCAGCAAGATTAGAATTTCGAAGATACGGTGTGTTTGTTATGCTCGGCTAGATCAGATTTCGAAGACGCATCTGCAAGATATCCTAAAGCTGCATTGTGTTTTGTTCTGCTCGACGAGATAAGATTTCGAAGGCGCTTCTACATGATATCCCAACAACACCTTTATTTTATAGTTCTAATAAAAAAAATCGTGTTGGACTTGGAGAAGCGGAAGAAAAAAAGCAGAGCAAATTCGTTTCAAACTTGAAGTTCATCTCAAACATACCTTCGTTAGATTTGTTTTCTGGAGCTGAAGTCGTCGTTTGATACGAATCCGCATAGAGAGTCCATTTGCACAACGCTACTGCCTTGCTACGAGTCCCTCTCAAAGTCCACACGCCTCGGCAGCCAGCGTGCCGAATCTCGAGCAAGTGGGAGTAGCCAGGGGCGATGAGGCGGAGCAGTAGGCGAGTGGGCAGGCGAAGCGACGATCAAGGGCGATCGCGCCGTGGCTCTCGCGCGTGGGGCCGACTACAATGTCTTGCGCCGATGACCCAAGCAATGCAAGTGCGCGTGCCCACGGGTGAGGAGGAGGAGGTGGGCGGGCCGTGACATCAAAGCGACGATCAAAGGTGGGCAAGGAGACAGATTCCCTTCCATTCTGACGTCACGTAGGTGGTGTCCGGTGCAAGCAGCGGCGACATGAGAGTGCGGCGCGAGTGATGGTGACCCGAGCGCGAGGAGTTTCCGATGTGAGAGAGAAGGCTACGGATGGATTTGAAGGCGCCGATCCGAGCGGCACCGACCTGAGTGTGAGAGGCTTTCCATGCTGTGCAGAGGGCTGTGGAAGGAAAGGCCGGCGAATGGGACAGTGGGCCGCGGAAGAAAAACACAACGACTGGGATGGTTGGGTTAGTGAATGGGCTGGATGAAAAACGACTCGGACTAAAAAAGATTTTTATGTCTTTTTATTATTAGGTATAGATATAGATTATATAATATAAAATATAAAAAATATGAATGTCCGCGCGCAAAGTTAAGGTGCAAAGTGAATCTTCCCGGGGCTACGCTGTGACGCCTTTCGCGACACATTGGCCTGTTTGCTAGGTGGCTCGAACTCCTTAGCTGCCTCGAATTGCATGTAAAGAGTCACGTAGATGGCCGTCAAATCTTCCTCTGAATATTTACCATCCTCTCGTGTTTACCCCAAATCAGAATGCTTATCTTGCATTGCCACAATTCTTCAACCACGTGATGAAGCGACACCGGAGTGGAATGCTTACGCTGTGCCTCCACTTCATTGTATAATCTACACGCTTGAAGGTGGTGCCCGGTGGAAGGTGCATAGATAACGACCACCTCATAGCTAGTTCCTCGGTTAGAATTTGTAGCATCGTCGGCATTTGCCTAAAGCCGCCTCTCTCAAGGTTGTTGCCAGATTTGTGGCAACCGGCTTCGTGAGATCAATTTACAAGGTGTCGAACACCTTGAACGCCAGATTCAATTCTTCTACTGGTGAATCCATCGGATAAGGAACATCCACCATGCTCCAAACCTGTTCGAGACAATGGCAAGTTTCCGGCCTACTGGGCCACCTAGTCTGTACCGTCTTCCTTGTTCTGGTGGGCTTTGCTCTTCCTTTGCAGCCCGGCCCAACTTGTACAGACGCTCCTCCGTCCTTCTTCCGTGGCCTGGTCTGCTTCTTCTTCCTTGTTCTTCGCTCAACGCAGCTTCAAAGACTTAAACACGAGAGCTAAAATCACACGGGCACGGGAAGGGGCCAAGGCCCCAGCTCTTCCGGAATTCCAAGTGCCCTTGGTGGCGTTACGACGATGGGAGCTGAGCAGGATTCAGGCCGCGTGCCTGTACAGTATGGCTCGGGGCTGGACAACCGAACTCCGACCAGCCTTCGGGGTCGTTTGGTACGCCGCTGGCCCGCTGCTGTGGCCGCTGGCCGTCGTCTCGACGGCGCCTACCCTCCTGCCTGTTCGGCTGTTCCCAGCCAAAGGTACCGATGCTCTGTATAATAGGGCTAGATTGATTTTGCGCGCTGTGTTGCCGGACACAATAAATACCCCCTTTTGGTCTTTTGATTGAAACCCTGTGCACACTGTTTTACAGATGGATGAGGCATCTGGGTGAGCTGCTCACGCCCACATCCAGTGAAAGCGTCATCTCCCATGCTGTTTCTGTTGCCACTCGAGAATCGCGGAACGGAGCGCCTTGTTTGGGGTGAGCTTGCGGTGTGCAAGCCTCAGGTTTGTCATCGGCGATGTGCTGGCGCCGTCCAGCCACCCCCTGATTGCTTCGGCTTCATATGTGAACCCATCTGCCGCCATGTGGGGGTCACTCATCACCTCCTGTCCACCATTTGCATCAGACAACGAGGGGTAAATTCAGAATTCAACTGCTTCAGTATCAAGCATCTATACGGTGTGAATCAGTACCTGAAAAATTGGACAGATGAAGTACGATGGAGGGGAAGCATCTTCTGACGACGATGCAAATTGAGATGACCCAGTGGTCAGGCAGGCGGCTTTCATCAGTCGCTTGACCTCCTCCCATACTTCCCCTGCGAGATCTGGCTGGCGCCCCCAGCCCAAGGTGATGCATCTAAGCCCAAGATGCGCCATCTGGTTGGCCTGCACAAAGGGCCACTCCCCTGCGGAGGGGTCAATGATGGAATGCAAGTTCCCTTTCTCCATTGCTTCTTCCACCATTTCACCAATCCCTTGCTGTGATCTCCCTGTCAGTAGGCGAAGGATGATAATGCCGAATGAGTTCACATCGGACCACAGCATCAGCTCCGCTGCTGACTTGAATTCACCCTGGTCCATATGTCTGTGTGTTCCCTTGTGGTTCTCTGTAGGGTGACTTTGCAGGTTGGTGGTTGTTATGTCAGGTTCTGCGAGAGGGTAGCAGATGCCCAGGCCTCCCAGCTTGCTGACGAAATTGGCATCAAGGAGGATGTTGCCCAGATTTAGATCACCATGAACAATTGGATAAGGCTTGTGTGAGTGAATGAATGCCAAAGCCGAGCATATCTCCCCAATGATCCTTGTGCGCGCCTTCCATGTCAGAGGTGGCATGTTTTTCTTGCATGAGACCCAATCCTCAAGACTACCATTTGGGAGGAATTCGTACATCAGCGCAAAATCATCGGGACATGCTCCTACCAACGTGACAATGTTAGGATGCCTCACTCTACTGAGGACAGCAACCTGCAGGAGTGAATAGTGAAGCCACAGGTGTAACAATAGATACGTCACTGCTCGTTCGAAAAAGGGTTGCCGTAGAATTAAGGGGAAGCGATGTTAACTACCTCTTTATAAAATCTTGCTTGTGCTTTTAAGCTTCGCGGATGAAACAACTTTATTGCTAAATTTGTGCTGCGGGCGAAACCTTTATAGATGCTTGCAAATCCATCTTCACCAATCTTGAATTCTGCATCAAATCCATTTGTTGCTTTCTGCAGCTCGACAATTGAGAATTCACTGTTCGGAGTTTCAGTTGTCACTAAGCCTCTTTGCTTGTTCTTTTGGCGTAACTCTTTGGCCTCCATAACTGCAGTGTCCCTTTCATGCTGTAGCTTGTCATACTTTGCTTGGAGCTCTTGTAGCTTTCTTTTTGATGCTTGAATTTCTTCCTTCTGTCTTGTCATTGTCTCCTCCATTATTTCCTGATTTTTCACCTGATGCATGCGCTGATGCTCCGGGTCTTTAATCTGTAGAAGCAATCAGCGTTTTCATGACCACCTGTTATTTGTATTAAGGATTGATGATTTAGCAAAGGAAGAAGAAAAAGTACCCTTTGAAGATATGAGAGCTGATCTCTTTCCGCTTTTCTTCTTCTGTTGGTTTCTTCAGACGTATCCTTTTCAAAAGATCAAGTCATATATTCTGAAAAATGTTTGACAGTACACTGGAACTTAATAATATACTGGCAAACTTACAAGTTGTTCCAGTTTGAGCTTCTGCTCTTTTAAATGTTGTAAGTCATGATGCAGTTTATCTCGTTGGCTCTTTGTTTCTTCAATCTCTGTCCTCTGTCTTGCTACCTTCTCCTCCATATATTCCCTCTGTGCCTTCTCATTCTGGAGCAAACTCTCAACTTCTTTAACCTGTATAAGAATATTTTACAGTTTACATCTTGCATCACATGCTTCCTTAGTTGAACCGCAAACTCCTGAAGTCCTGATACAGTGCACTTACTCTTTGAAGTGTTGAAAGAAGATCCATTTTGATTTTTTGGCGTTTCTTAGATTCCTCATTTGATTGTTTTATAAAATCATTAGTAATTTCTTCCACATGATCTTTTGCAGCTGACTTAATTTGTGTTATACGTTGTTCAAGTATAAGCTTATGCCTATCTGAATCCTGTAATTTATCAGATAACGTGCATCGTTGTCTCCTCATTTCATCAATCTCCAGCCTTTGTCTAGCAAGTGTCTTCTCAATTTCTTTTCTTTGGTTCACCTCGTGAAGATATGAATCTTCCAACTCTTTAATCTGCAAGGAGATTTCGCCATTTTAGTCGTACTGGACCCAAATTAGAATTAATCATAACAGTGCTTTAGAAGTGTGTGATGTTCAATACAATGGTTAGATGGTCTACTTATTACTTTGCTTTACATATAATGGATATAAGCTGCAGTGTGAACATAAACCCATAAAACAAAGCTTACTCTTTGAAGTGCTGAAAGCAGGTCCATTTCAGCTTTCCGGATTTTGTTAGATTCATCATCAGCTTCATCCGTTAACAACTTAGCTTCAGTACATGGATCTTGAAGCTTCTCATACTTCTCTTCGTCCACATTGGGACGGGGTTCGTCTTCCTGTATGATACCATCCAATTATTTTGGCGTTTTCATGTCAAGTAATAGCATTACCATCCGCTTAATACTATACATACCTGATTATATGCTGATGCTAGCAGCAAGTAGACGCTATCAGGTTCTTGAGTTGTTACATGCAACACTGGTGTTGTTTCGTGTGTATCACCAATAACCGGAGGTAGAGCAGCAGTTTTGGAGAAGCTGACAGCATCACCAGTTCCTGATGATCCATAAACTATCATTCCCCAATCTGGAGTTATCATTGCGGTGAAAAATCAGTGAGACTACTTTCAAAAGAAAATCCAATCGCATTTCATTTATCATTTTACTTTGAGCATAGGTAAACGATGCAATTTATTATAGATATACATAAGTTGTAATGCCTGAATTTATTTTTAAACACCACTGATGCCTAAAATTCATGTTAGATGACTTTACAACTAAATTAAATTGTCTTAGGCGTTCTATTTAAGTTTTATATGTGAGCCTATAATATTTTGACTAAATATTTGAGTCCAAAGAACTATGGATCTTTTTTTTTTTTTTTTTGCAAGAATTACACCTTGGCTATATGTTTAGGACAGTCACCTCCAAAAAGATAATCCCATTCAGTCATTTTTGTTGCAGTCGATGAGCTTGGAATGTATCCTTCACGACTTGATTCTTCATATTCCAACTCAGTTAGTGCCATTGATCCCATATGACTTGAAATGTTGTACACTGGTGACAGTGGTTCATTGCTTTTCTCAGGTGATGGAAATATTGCAGAAAGGCTTTCATTTGCTTCCCTGTAAGTGTTGATATGCATAGGTTAATAATTTTTCAGAATTTGCAACCCTACTGCACTGAATTTAATGCTGACTATATTCTGAACTGGGACAATCAGGGGAGAATTCTTGTCAAGGACACAGAAGATTGGGTTCCCAGCTGAAATAGAATGTACTATTTGTAGATTTAGAAGTCTGTAAGTAATAAAATTTCAGGTGTGAACTGAACCTCGCCCTTTATTACCTGGTACATATCAAATGACCTTTACAAGTAAACCACATCTTGCATGATGGAGCTGCTGTCTTCATAAGCTTGAGTGCTGTCTTTGACTTTGGTGTGTTCATTTCTCTACAGTTTGAGAGCACCTGTTAGAATGTGCGATTACAAGGTATGCTTTTAAGAAACTGCTTGGTTTAAGAATGCCAAAATAAAATATTCTGCTACTACTATCAGATAACCGTCTTCTAAGAAAATTTTACGTATCTCAGGTCCTTAAATTAGAGAGAGTATGGTGATAACCATTCAGAATCATAGCAGTGAGATGCATAGTCATCTTATATATGCATCCAGTTTAAGTTAAATAGGGTGATGACACACACTAGATTTGGTTAGTTTGATACTTTGATCCATACTTTGAGAAGTGTCGGTCTGCAGCTGCTCCCATGACAAGCTCAGTTACGTTATGAAGGGAAATGATCTCCTCAAGTCCTTTAGCTACATTATCCGTCTCAACTATTACTTTCGCCCAGCCAACCTGAAACATTAGAATTTCATGTTCATCTTTGCTGAATCCATTTAGTGACGAACATTGCCATAGTGAAAATTGCAGTTGTTGCGGCAAACTCGTGTGGGCGGTACAACCTAGCTATTGGCTGCAATATAAAGTGATGCTACCTCTTCCCTTGCGCTTTTTGCTATGTGCACATACATATCTAGGCTCATCTCTGCCCTTGCTCGCTTCTGCTTTCTGTACTCCTTGATTTCTTCTG